>VZSE01003490.1:15263-38921 GCA_013398275.1 Promerops cafer | reverse complement strand
GGGGGGCAGGCAGTGCCAGCCCAGGGGGTGGCTCCTACTCAGGCTGGCATGGTTGCCCTTCCCCCAGGTGCTCCTCCATCCAGGCAGGCTCGTTAGCCCAGGCTACTCAAAGCCAAGCAGACATTTCATCTGCCCAGGGGTGTGCACCCCACCCAGGCCACTCAGACTGGCAGGCTCACCCCCAAACCTGCAATTCCACTTTTAACACAATAACCAAAACTTTGCAACAGTACACGCATTTTCAATAGAACAATTACCTACCAATATTACTGATCAACAGTGTAACAGTTTCTAACCTATTCTTAACACTGGCACAGAGGAAGTTGGTTTAACAAAGAGCTTAATTTAAGGATTTGAAATGTACAGAAGTATCAGAGAATGGTTTGGGATGGAAGGGAGCTTAAAGGTCCTCTAATTCCAACCCCCTGCTATGGGCAGAGACACCTTCCACTAGCCCAGGTTGCTCCAAGCCCCATCCATCCTGGTCTTGGACACTTCCAGGCATGGGGAGTTTTTGATCTCTCTGGACAGCCTTTGCCACACTCACATAAAGAATTTCTTCCCAATATCCAATCCAAACCTGCTCTCTTTCCAGTTCAGGGCATTCCCCTTGTTCTGACTCCATGTCCCTGTGGAAGGTCCCTCTGCAGCTCCCCTGCAGCCCCTTCAGGCACTGGAAAGCTGCTCTGAGGTCACCCCAGAGCCTTCTCTTCTCCAGACTGGCTCCTGTACAAAGGTTTACAGCTCAACAAAACACTCCAGGATGAGTTTAACACCTTTGGTAAAACTTGCAAACCTGGAATTTGGGTGAAGCTAAAACAAAACCCAAACAAACAAAGCAGATCCTGAATTAGACTTAAGCAGGAGCTTTACAGTCCCAGGGGATACTTAGAAACTAATTTGTATTTAGCACTGGCTATTTCCTGGCTGTGGTCAGGTAGCCAGGATGGTTCCAGTCTGGTCCCTGCACAAAACAAAGGCCAAGGCATGTTTGGAATGTTTGGAGATGTGTGTTTGGAATGTTTGGAGCTGCCTGTTTGGAATGTTTGGAGATGCCTGTTTGGAATGTTTGGAGCTGCCTGTTTGGAATGTTTGGAGCTGCCTGTTTGGAATGTTTGGAGCTGCCTGTTTGGAATGTTTGGAGATGCCTGTTTGGAATGTTTGGAGATGCCTGTTTGGAATGTTTGGAGATGCCATGCAGATGGACACCCAGCTTTTGAAGCTCAGTGACTCAGGCAGCACTTGAGGGATGGAGAATTAGGCAGGATTCCTCACTGCTGGATTAAGTCTCTTAAAGCTCTGACTAAATCCAAGAGCCACGTTGTGTTTTGCTGAGATCCCAGGAACACAGCTGGAAGGGCACACACACAAACTGGTTTTTCTCTGTGGCAAATCACCAGGGTTGAGTTACAGTGCAGCAGCCAAAACTTTACAGATTTTGTAATTTTTTCCTCTAAACCCAAGGCCTCTGTGTTGTTCTTTTTTTCCCCAGAGAATAGATTACCCTGAGAACTTTTGGCCTTCCCTTCAAGGAGCTCTGGGGCATGACTGATGTGTAATTCTTCACAAAAACAATGCTCCTGTATGCTTAAAAAAGCCCAATTGATAACCAGCCCTTTGTTCTGTGCTGATAAGCAATTAATAACCCCCCCCAATATTTATTCCCAATGCTTTCCACTCCAAGGCTTCCCAGCCCAACCTGTTCTGGGGGAGGCCAATGTCAAAGCCAGTCAGCATCACCTCCCTGACTCCTGATTAACAATTAACAAGCCCATTATTGATTTGTCATTACTAACAGCAGCTTAATGGGCAATTGTTTCCAGCTCCTTCAGCTTCAGGAGAGGCAATTTTTCAACTCTGAGAGTCTGAAAGGCAATAAGCAGCATGTCAACAAATGCAGAGCTCTCCATATCACTTACAGTGCTTGTTGCTGCTGTGTGGAGAGCACTTTAATTCAGATTTTATTAAGGAAACTTCTGGCTGTGCAATAAAGGAACTGAGGAACACTTTGCTGTGTCAGGTCTGTAGTTTATTTTCTCTGTGTCCAGTGCAGACATCACAAATCTCAGCCACAAACTTAGCTGCAGAAAATGAAAATACATTTCCCAATTTTTAAAGTTTTTAGTACCAGAATATAAATCAGTAACTATTTATTGACATATTAATAAAACCACCTGATTATGTTTGGCCATAAATGGTGGATGAGTGCTATTTTTATTTTCACCTAACTCCATTTAGTTCTGATAGTAAGGAATGTCTGTCCAGCAGTGATGCTGATCTCGAGTCTCCCCCCAGACAGATCCCAGCAGCTCTAAAACAACCCCACCCTCTTTAGAAAACCCTGTGCAGCCTCCAGGATCCTGGAAAATCCTACTGTGATGAGAGATCAGGCACCTGCTTCCTCATCCCAGCTCCACAAGATCCATCCCAGGGGAGTGGGAAAAGAGACCAATGGAATTAGGAATGACATGAGGAGAAGGAGCTCAGGGCCCTTTCCATCCCCACCTCCCTGAGCTCACCAGGGTCTGACAGTTTTGTTACTGACAAATTGGCCATGAGGAGCATCAGCACTGCAAGGCAAAAGGGCCAAATAAACGGGGGTCTCAGCCCCCTCATCTGGGGACTTGGTGGCTTTGGGACCTGCCATGTCTGTCCTCACCCAGCCAGGGCAGCAGGCATTGAGGAGGATGTGGTCACCTTTCCTCTGCTCATTCAACAGCCGGGCTTGGATCCTGGACAAGACAGTGACCCCGATTTTGGACACCCCATAGGCAGTGTTTGGCCAACCCTCTTTCTCATGGACACTTCTCTTGGTGTCTTCCACGAATTTGGTCATGAGCTTCACCAGCTCATCCTCAGTGATGGTGTCACTGCGGAATTTCTGCTGGAGCTCCTGGCTGCAGCCTCCCAGGGCTGAGCTGCTCACCATGCTGGAGACATTCACCACCCGACCTGAAAAGAGGATAAAAACTGATTATTTTCACACATTTGAAGCCCACATTGAAGTGGGGCTGCTCTCCAGTTCTGGGTTCACTCCTTCAGGTGAATATCTGTAAAATATTTTAGGTGGGTTGTTTTGCAGAGCTCCTGGAAAATCAGATGAACTCAATGTTCTTATTTCTAGTAAATACCATGAGAGGTAATTTAAGGTGAGAACTTGCAAAAGTTTCAGCTAAACCTCCAGGAAACAGCTTCACAATCAGCAGGTACACTCTTAATACAGTAGAAATAATACCTGGAGATTTACAAATTTAAGGATTTATCTCCCAGCACTTCAGTAACAGGAACAGGTCAGCTGAATCAGTAAATCATTCATCATCTCCAAAATTATGTCACACTGTTTCCCCTCTTTCCTGCTACTTCACAGCCATTCTGGTGGTGAATTTGGGGATTTAATCTTAAAAGCCACAGAAATGAATGCTGTTAATGACTTTATTAACAGTCATCCTTCACTGTAGTACAAGAGGACTAGACTGCAACTTTGGCACTCTCCCCAAAATTCACTGACTCTTTTTTTCCCTTCTCCCCCAGGAAATAAAAACCTGTTTTTCATCTACTTGACTCCTTTTTTTTCCTTGAAAACCTCGATGTATTTAAATATTAGGAGAGACTACATTTCATTTATAGCAGCAAACACATCACAGCACCACATCAAACCCTGAAACACTGGGGCAGTGCCTGAGACTGGACAGGATTTCCCATTTTAAAGTGCCAAAATTCAAACAAAACTTTCTCTACTTATGTTTCACTTACCATAAGGCTTCATAAGAGGCAGCAATTCTGTACAAACATTTCTGGTTCCAAAAAAGTTTGTCTTCAGAGTAACCTCAGCTTGGACTGCAAATGGAGTAGTGTCATGAACTGGTCATAAGAGATGGGAAGGAAGGGGAAAAAATAACAAAAAATTAGAATTGTAGCAGTGTTTAAATAAAAATTACCAAATCCCAAAAGTTTATCTTAGTTACTGTTTTTAATAATTAGGAAACAGGCATGTGATCAATTAAAAAATATAAGAAAAAAAGGCACAGGCAGGATTTGGTGCAGTCTGACCAAACTAACAAACAAAAACCCTCAACCACCCCCAAAGCTGAGCAATACTTGAGTCACAGATCTCCCCCTGAGGTGACAGATCTGTGCTAACACAAGAGAAATGTGGGAACTGCAGCCAGGCAAAGGAGCTGGCTGAGGTAAGGAAACCATGGAGCTGCTCTGGGAGGGGATGATTTCACCACCCAGAAGGGGCAGCTTGGCACCACCACAAGTGGGGTGGGATTGCTGTGGGCCCAGCAGCAAACCCTGTGCTCTGCATCCTGCACTTGCAGGGGGAACAAGAGCTGAAGTCCCAGCATTGCTCCTCTGCTGCTCCAGGCTCCACCTGGGCAGGGATGGAGCCACCTGCACGGGCTGGGCAGGGTCCACTTGTCTCCAAATCCATGATAATTCCAAAGAGAAACTCTAACAGGTCATTATTTGATGTGGTTTTTATTGCAAAACACATTAAATGTCCCACAGTCATTTGCAAATCACTCACTTGCATTTAAATCTCACATGTGAAGCCAGATCATGACCCATGGCCAGGGTTATGGCAGGGGGAGAACTAAAATCCTACAGAACCCCAAAGTCCTGCTTCCATATCCTCCCTTCCTTGTGAGAGAGAACTTCCTTACACCCCCAACCCCACTCATGTATCTAACTGGGTGTATGATACCATCCTGAACTTCCTGATTTAAGAAGCTTTATTAGACAACTCTACCCAGAAAGGCTCATCCAGAAGACAACCCCAGCTCCACCACCATTAGATACAGGAAGTTTTTGCTGGATTAAGGACTTTGCTGGACAAATGCAGCACAAAACCAGAATAACAAAGCTTAATGGCAAATCTAATCTTTGACAGACTGCAAATAGCACATAATGCTACAAATAAAAAAGGAAAGCATAAATTCTGGGATGGCAGCAAAAACTTGGGGAGGCAAGGAGCAAGCTTGGGTAGAAATACCAATCTGGGAAGCAAGAATTAAAACTATAAGAGAAGCATCACTGCAAGTTTTTACACAGATGTTACACCCTCTGTGCTTGATACTCACAGCAACAGTTCCAAGAGGCTCCTTTATCACATCCTAAATTGTGTGACCTACTGCTGACTCAGTTGTTGTCAGCTTGAGGAAAGTCAAGGCTAAACATCTGAAAGAGATATTTTAACTGCTGCTGGAGTCTTTCCTGAGCACACCCTGAAGCTCAGACAATTCTATTAAGAGCTGCCTCCTAATATGCTGATCTTAAGCAATTTTCCTATAAAATAACAGGCAAAAGAGTGACTGAGCTTCAGGACATCATCACTGCACTCCCACGCCAGGAGAAGTTCCCCACTCTCTTTCAGTGTGAAGCCATTCCCCCTTGGAAGGCCCCAGTTAGGCCACCCCAAAGCTTCTCCTGTGCAGGTGAACAATCCCAGCTCTGCCAGCCTTTCCTCCCAGCAGAGCTGCTCCAGCCCTCTGCTCATCCTGGTGCCTCCTCTGGGCTCTCTCCAGCAGCTCCACGTCCTCCCTGTGCTGGGCCCAGGGCTGGGGCAGCTCTGCAGGTGGGCTCTCACCTGAGGGGGCACAGGGGCACAACCCCCTCCATAAAACCCTCAGCCAGACTTGTGATTTGCTCTGTCTGGGGCTAACATGATTCTGGATTTCATATACACAACAAAAATGCATCCCTCCACCTTGAAACTGCTGTGTCTTTCTCACTGTCCCTGCCTTTCTGCCCCCTGGGAGGTGAAAGGGTTACATTCTTGCTCAGCACAGCAGGATTTGAGTGAACTGCTTTAGAGGTGACTGAATGGCCTGACAAAGTTTGAGACAGCAAAGCCCAACCAGGGACAAAGATGCTTTTTTATCAGCTGGAATCCTGAGCAGATAATGCACAGAACAAAGCACGGGGGTGGAGAAGAGAGAACACACAACTCCCTGAGGCAAAGGGCAGAATATTCCCAATGGTGATGGGCTCTCCCAAGGCCCTGGTGGAACTCCTGGGCACTGAGGCAATCAACCCAAGCCAGCTCACCTGCCCTGTGTGCCTCAACATTTCCACGTGGTGCAAACACACCCCTCCAGGGAAGCATGTTTACAGAATCATGGAACTATTATGGCTGGAAAAGCCTCCCAGCCCATGGAGTCCCAGCTGTGCCCGATGCCCACCTTGTCCCCAGCCCAGAGCTCTGAGTGCCACCTCCAGGTGACACCTCCAGGGATGGGCACTCCAAACCCCTCTGGGCAGCCCCTGCCAAGGCCTGAGCCCCCTTTCCATGGGGAAATTGCTCCTGGTATCCAACCCAACCCTCCCCTGGCACACAGTTCTCACATCAGACTTAAGATGGAAAGTTTACCCAAGCAAAAACACAGCATGGCACTGGCACAGAACTGCTGGATGCATCCACTGCCCTCTCCACAACCCAAGAGAGCACTTCCTACCTTTGAAAGCGATGCCAGCGTTGTTCACCAGCACATTGAGCCCTCCATACTTCTCCTTCAGGAAGTCCCGGAGCGCTCGGATGCTCTGCAGGTCATCGATATCCAGCTGGTGGAAGAGCGGGCGCAGCCCTTCCTGCTGGAGCTGTGCCACGGCAGCCTGGCCACGGCCGGGATCCCGGGATGTCAGGTACACATCCCCTGGGAACTGCCTGCACAGCGCTCGCACAATGGCCAGGCCAATCCCTTTGTTGGACCCTGTCACCACAGCCACCTGCACGCTGGACATTGTCCCCTCGGAACGTGAGCCGAGGTCACAGGAACTGCCAGCAGCAAAGAAAAGTTCAGTCAGACAGACAATGGCTGTTTAGGAAGGAATTAGAATCATGGCATGGTTTGGGTTGGAAGGGACTTTAAAGATCATCTCATTGCCATGGACACCTTCCACTATCCCAGGTCACTCCAAGCCCTGTCCAACCTGGCCTTGAACATTTCCAGCAGTGTGGAGTCCACAGCCTCCCTGGGCAAGTGATTTTTCTTTAAAATACTACTTAAAATTCCACCTTGGATTATGTGTAGCTACATTCCTGTGCAAGCTGTGTAAATTCCTAAGGCAGCACGAGGTATTCACAGAGAAATCTGGTGTTAAGTGTTCTGAAGAAAGGCCAGCCAGTGATGGGTAAAAAGAAGAAATAAATGTCTCGACTAAAAAATGTCAGGGACTAATCTTTAGTATTAAATTAACTTTTTGTAGGAGTAAGCTCTTCTGCGTTTACACCTCACAGAAAAACTTTCCATCTCTTGGGAATATTCAATTGGTTCAGCTCAAGTTTTGCTCAAAACCTCAGGCTCAAAACCTAAGCAACCTGGTCCAGTGCAAAGTATCCCTGTCCATGGCAAGGCGTGGAACTGGATGATCCTTAAGGTCACAAACCATGGGGAAAAAAAAAAAAAAAGGATGGAGTAGCTTTATCTTGCAGTGCCAGGCAGGAGGAGCAATTACAGCCTAGAGACCAGAGGCTGACAACAATGGCTGGTTGCGTAACACAGCATCAGAAAACCTGCTTGCTGCTTTTCTAACCCATACAGTGCATTTAAAGAAGCTGCATTTCCCCCATAAAAGCAAGTTTAAACGCTGGATTTGTCCCCTTTTGGTATCATTACCATCTCTCTTCCAAATTTACCTGTGACCCTAAGCAGGCATCCAGCGAGTATATAACGCTCCAGGAATCTCCAGAGTGACGTTCCAGGGACAGGAGCGCCCTTCCCACCTCACCGCAAGCCTCCTTCTGTCCCCTTCTCCGGTCCCCCTCACAGGGGAGGGAACCCGCGGGCCGCCATGAACCCCGACACCCTCAGGGGGGACGCGGGGGTGAAGGGTCCGGGGGGACACCCAGCACCTCATCACCCACCTCCAGCACCGCGGGCGTCTCTCCCTCGTCCCTCAGCTCCTCACAGCGAGCACAGGACACGTTACGGCCGAAGCAGAGACACCCGCAAGCCCGGGGGAAGGGAGATGGGGACGCCCCTAAGATGGCGGGGCAGCCCCGCCTCAGGGGCGGGAGAGCGGGTGGGGACTCGCGGAGAGGGACAGCGAGGGAATGTCGGTCCTTGTGTCCCCTTCGGAGGTGGGTTTGGGACAGTGGTCAGCAATTCCAGCCCGGGAATTACAATTTGGGCTGGCAGGGGAGGATGCGGTCGGGGCTCCCAGGGGCAGTGCGCGGGGCTCGGGCGGTCCCTCAGGAAGTTCCCGCTCTCGCAGCGCTGCCGGGGCCGTTTCTCTCCCTCCCGTCACGGGGGTTTGTGCCGAGCAGGGAATGGAGGTCTGGTTAGCAGAGGATTCCCGGTTCTGGGGGTGGGATGGGATGGGATTTGGACTCCATGATCTCTGAGGTCTTTTCAACCCAATGGAATGGGATGGGATGGAGGGCCGGCCTCTGGAGGAGCCCGAGCGCCTGTGGGTGAAGCCGGCTCCCTGAGGCCCTCTCTCCTGGCAGGGCAAAGCTGCGCTTTGAGGTTCAGTTCAGGGCAGTTTTGGCAAGAGGAAGGAGATCAGGGAAAGGTTCTTCCCCAGAGGGTGCTGGCACTGCCCAGGCTCCCCAGGGAATGGGCACGGCCCCGAGGCTGCCAGAGCTCCAGGAGCCTTTGGACAGCGCTGCCAGGGGTGCTCAGGGGGGATTGCTGGGGGGTCTGGGCAGGGCAGGGCTGGCACTGGATTATCCTTGTGGATCTTTCCCAACTCAGGATATTCCATAAATCTATGAAACATCATCCCATCCCATCCCATCCCATCCCATCCCATCCCATCCCATCCTATCCCACCTCCTTCCATGGCAGGGACACCTCCCACTGTCCCAGGCTGCTCCAGCCCCAGTGTCCAGCCTGGCCTTGGGCACTGCCAGGGATCCAGGGGCAGCCCCAGCTGCTCTGGGCACCCTGCCCCTCCCCACCTTCACAGTAATAAATTTGAAAGTGACTTTAAATGTTTCTAAATCAGTTATTTTTAAATTTATTTTAAATTCAGGTTGTCTAAAAAAGGCAAAATCTGTTGCTTAATATGAAGAAAAGCAGAGGTCGGACAGGTCGAAAGAGAAGAAGGAAACACTTGAAGAGTTTTATGGATGGAGGTATCATCATTCCTGGAAGTTAAATAATAAAATAACCAATTGTTTCTCAATTGTTTTCATTTTATTATTTATATTTTCAAAAGCCTTTGTGCTTGGAAAATTACATTCATAAATGTTACCTTTTTATATGCAAATATCTGAGCATTAGTTTACAGTCCCAAGCAGAGCACGGTGAATTTTCTGAGCTCTCTTTTCTGCCTAATACCAAATATTACATTATTCTAAAATTCCCTGGATATGCTGAGTAACTCACACATTTCTGAGACCTCCCAGAGACCCCAAATTTATTTAGTTCAAGGGGAGCCTTTCTTGCTATTCTGTTATGCTTTATATGTCCAAAATACAGTTTTTCTGACTATACAGTAAAATGTTTATATTTCCTTTATTGTTTCTAAATGCTTTTTAATAGCATTATTTTTTTTTTCTATTTTTAGTCAACTGCAGTCACCAGCTGGAATACATTAAACTTAAGAAGTGGCTAAAAGAGAGAGGATTTGAGGACAGTAATCTAAGGCCAGCAGAGTTCTGGGGTAATGCTTTAATTATTTATTGATGGTACAAATTTCTGAATCTCCTAAGAATTTTAGATTCCTGCTTTCATTTTGAATTATGCATTTGTCTGGCATCAGGAAAAAACAGTTACTGATACTCTTCCAAGCATTCTTGGAATGTCAATTTAACATGATAAAGTAAATATGGAGGCCTGAAAAAGCCAAAATTTGAAGTGTTAATAAAACAGTTTTTGGAATTTAACCTTGTTATAACTTGTTTATCTCTTTATCCTCAAGCAAGTTCAGCAGAGAGCTGAGGTTCACTTAGTAATATTTACAGTACAGATTTATATTTATATTTTTTCTCTTTATATAGGTTATATTTTAAACATTTTGTAATATTATAGAGCAGAAAGAATAGAATGGATCAGAGAAAAATATTGTGACTAGAAATGCAAAAGTTTAGTTAAAACTCTGAAACCAAGAGCTTCAGCTGGTGATGAAGGATGTGTTTGAGGAAAAAATGGAGAAAAAGAAGACAAATAATTGCTATAAGTGGGAGGAAAAAAAAGCTGAATAATTGCTAGAACTGGACAGCAAATGCTGCAGGATATGCAGGGAAAAGATCCTGAAAAATAAAGAGAATTGGAGAACAAAGAAATGAGATATATCTGGAGTAGTCCATAATTGAATTTATGTTTTGTAACACATAGTGCCTGTTCTTTTAGATCACACATTGCTGCTTTTCCATACCTACATTTATTTATTCCTGCTCTTTGTTCCTTCTTCAGAGACAGGAAGAGGATTGATGACAACAAAAGCTCTTCAGGTGAGTGATGTTGTTTTTAATGCAGGAGCTCTTCAGGTTTTTTTGACATTTAATGATTTTTGCAACCAGCAAAGCTCAGAATTCTGCTGTGAATGTAATTTCTGACTTCCAGACTGTTGCAGCCCTAATGTGAAACCCCCAGTCCCCACAGTAATTAGATGAGTCCTTTACACTGATTTTTACTCTTTTTTGTGTGTAATTCTTTTCCTCCTCCCTCAAAGGCAGGAGATCTGATTATTTCATTGCCTGAGAAGTGTTTGCTCACCACGGGCACTGTCCTAAGCAGCTGCCTGGGAGGACACATTGTGAAGTAAGTGACACTTGATGGCCTTTAGTGGGATTTTTTTCAGCACTCATGAATCCTCTGAGGGGGTGGTGGAGCTTTAAAGTGAATATCCAGAGTGGTGCCAGCATTTCAGGGATGTGGGATGCTCAGATAGGGAAAAAGGTTTAATACTGAACATCCCTTTTAGCTTGGCAGAGCTGGAGGGAGAGCACAGGCTGGAGCTGGCGCTGCCTCAGGGCCTGCTTGGCCCTAAATGTCAATTAGGAATGGATTTTTGGGAATTTGGGAGTCAGCTCCAATAGGAGAAGGAAGATAAAACTGGGCTGCAAAGCCAGAGCCTTTTAGAAAATTCGGAACAAATGAGAAATTTGGAAAATTTGGAGCAAAGCCCCATGCTGGGTATTGAATACTTGTGTATCCTAAAAAAACCCAACCCAAGGGGTGAACCTGAAATTCTTATTACAAACCAGCTTTTATTGCCCCTTTGAAATCAGCCAGATGAACTACAAAGAAGTTTCAAACAAAAGCTATTTATAACTTCCAAAGAGCTCTGAGAGAGGTAAAACACTGCTGTGTCCATTTCCCATCTCACCTCTGCGGGTCTGCTGCATTGGTATTTTTATTTTTTATTTTTTATTTTTATTTTTATTTTATTTTAATTTTATTTTTATTTATTTTTATTTTCATTTTATTTCCCCATAGATGGAAGCCCCCTGTGTCTCCCTTGCTGGCACTGTGCACATTTTTGATAGCAGAGAAACACGCTGGGGAGAAATCTCCATGGAAGCCCTACCTGGATGTTCTACCCCAGACTTACACTTGCCCTGCTTGTTGGGAACCTGATGCAATAAATCTTCTCCCAAAACCCTTAAAAAAGAAGGCTCAGGAGCAAAAACTGCTGATCCAAGAGCTGTTCAGATCCTCCAAAGCTTTCTTCTCTTCCCTGCAGCCTTTATTTGCTGAGAACACAGGAACTATTTTTAATTTCAGTGCTTTGGAGTGGGCTTGGTGCACTGTAAATACCAGGACAATCTACATGAAACATCCACACAGGGAGTGTTTCTCCCTGGAGCCAGATGTTTATGCTTTGGCACCATATTTAGATTTGTTAAACCACAGCCCAAATGTTCAGGTAAGAAAATAGATCAGGAAATGTCTTTATTTTTAAGTGCACTCAGTGCCATCTGCATGTATGTGATGGGTGAGGAGTGTGGGGAGGTGAGGGACAGAGCTCCCAGGGGGAAAAATGTCTCAGATCCTCAGGAACTGCAGGGACAGGACCCAGGGAATGGCTCCCAGTGCCCCAGGGCAGGGCTGGGTGGGATATTGGGAATTGGGAATTGTTCCCTGGCAGGGTGGGCAGGGGCTGGGATGGAATTCCCAGAGCAGCTGGGGCTGCCCCTGGATCCCTGGCAGTGCCCAAGGCCAGGCTGGACAGGGCTTGGAGCAGCCTGGGACAAGGTAGAACAAGATGTTTAAGTTCCCTTCCAACCCAAACATTCAGTGATTCTATAATGAAAATATTTCAGTTTATGCAGCAAAGCCAAGGTACAGGGAGAGCCCACAGTGGCTGGGGGAGATTTGCATCCAGAGCAGCTTTTGGGAAGAGCCACTTGTAAACACCCCCCTGATCTGCTCCTAAAAGCAAGACAAATTCCTTGTCCTGACACAAATTCCAAGTTCCATGGTCCCTGGGTTGCTTCACCTCTGGCTGAAGCCTCAGAGCAGCCTGAGGGGAGTGCAGAGAGGATTCCCACCTTCTGCCAGGCTCTGGGTGCCCACCCTGAGCTGGGGCAGCACAGGACAGGCCAACTCTGCGTGGAACCATCTGTGTTTGCAGATTTGGGCTCTCTCCAAGAAGTCCCCACAACTGAACAAGAAGTTAAATCCTCTGGAATTTCAAAATTCAAAGGTTTGTTTCCTTTTTCAGCCTACCAAGAGTAAAAAGCTTTTATTTTTCATTCCTTGAAGGTCAAGGCTGCGTTTAACGAGCGGACGAGGAGCTATGAAATTTGGACAAATTCACAGTGCAAAAAATACCAGGAAGTTTTTATCTGCTATGGACCTCATGATAATCAGAGGCTGCTGCTGGAATATGGATTTGTTGCCATGGACAACCCTCACAGCAGTGTTTATGTCTCAGCAGGTTGGATTTATGGATTGTGTGGGCATTGAAAGGCACAATAACAGAAAACTGAGTGTGTCAGTCCTCAAGGAGTGGAAAAGGGTTTGATACCTCTTTGCATAGACTTTGATTTATTTTTTTCTTAATTAAAAATGTTTTTGTTACAGTTTTATTTTTTAAAATGGTGATTATTAAGAATATCTGTGTAGAGACTCCAGCTGGATGTCTTAGGTTGTACCATTGACCTCAGGACTGAAATCCAGATCTCCACAAAACTTGCTTGGAATGTTTCATAACTTCAATTTGAGTCAGGATTTCTGTTCTAAGGACACAATCCTGGAGGTTGCTGATAGCTTTTGAGAAAAGTTCACCAGAATTTTAACAGGTTTTGATCTTAGTCCTACATGAAAAATATGGTTGAAATCTTATTTCAGAATGGATGGTTGTGGTTTCTCTTACATACAATTTATTTAAATATTTAAACTGTATTTTTCTGCAGATACTCTCCTCAAATATTTCTCACCACTGGACAAGCAGAGAAAGGCCAAAATTTCCATTCTAAAGGATCATGATTTCCTAGAGTAAGTATCTGGAGTTTTTTGTTTCCTGGTGAGATTTTTATTCAGTTTTCCTGGGAGTCAAATTTTGCTTCTAGTATCGAAATCCAGAAAAAAAAAAAAAATAAATAAAAAAAAAAAAAAAAAAAATTAGTTGGTTTTTAGCAAACTCACTGCTTGGGAAAGATGGAGAAGTTGTAAACACCACTATCAAAGCTGGAGATCTTCCATGGCTGATGTGTCTCAGGGAGAAAACTCANTTCCCTGTCTCCAACCTGAGCCTGCCCTGGTGCCATTTGAGGCCATTTCCTCTCCTCCTTTGCCTGCCCCTCCTGGCAGGGAGTTGTGCAGAGCCACAAGGGCCCCCCTGAGCCTCCTTTTCCCCAGGCTGACCCCCCCAGCTCCCTCAGCTGCTCCTCCCAGGATGTGTTTTCCAGACCCTTCAATATTTTGTTTCCCTTCACTCTTTGCTCTCTGCTGGCTCTCAGTGACATACTGGGACACTTTTTGGATCTCCTGTGTCTGTTTTGTTGACCCCAGGTGAGAAGTGAAAAGAAGAAAGGCAGAGAACACCACTGACTGCAAACTCACTCCCCTATTGCCCCTTGGTGATTTTCTTTCTTCTATTGTTTTCCCTTTCTAGTTCAAGCCCCAGGTATTCCCTCAAGGTTCAGGTTCCAGGCTTTTTTCCTGTTTGTTTGATGAAATTTTAAATGCTCTTAACCTGGCTTGATTTCCTTGAGTCATGTGTTCCACAGGCTGGAATTCCCAGGAAGTTGCTGAAATTCATCTCCAGGGACTCTCAGTGCACTTGGAGCATTTATTCCAAATGGCAAATCTGCCTCAAACATCAGGGATGGAAAATGATTACCTGCCCTTTGCTTGGGATAAATGAAATGAGAAAATAAATTAATGAGAACAGGGTTGTTCAGAGTTGTTTGTGCTTTGAAGATTCATTGCTGAGTGGAATAAATTGATCCAAGAACTAAAAATAAATCCCTGGGGTGGGTTACGAGCCCAGGTGAGGAGCAGGGCAGCAGAACCACGTTTGGCATCCAGCTGGGGAGTGCAGCAAATAATTCTGTATTCTTCAAACATTCTGGTTCCAGTGCCTGCTGGAGGAGGATCCTGCTTGGTGATGTCAGGAATGAGCAGCAGGCTTTGGGTACAGCAGCAAAAATTTGTCACTTTTTAATAGAGGAGACCCAGCATGTCCTTCTCCAGGTAATTTGGGAAAACAAGGGAGCTCAGATTCCTTTCACTATCAGAACAATGTTATTTTCTGAGAATTTTGATGATTTTTCCCTTTTTTTTTTTTTTTTCCTTTTTACTATTAAAGTTTCTCTTGTGGAATTAAAAACCTCACTATTTTAGCAGAATCCATCAAATCCTTACAGATTTCCACAAAGTTTCTCTTCATGTCCTATTAAACCATCAAAATTTTGAATCATTTCATCCCATTTGTCTCAACTCCAGATTTCTCAGTTGAAAAAGGACAAAGAGAACCTCAAATCCCAGCTGGCTTTGGTGGAAATGCTGCGCTCAGAAGACCTCAAGATCCTTCAAAAATCAGCTGAGATTCTTTGCAACTTGAATTTTGGAACAACTTGAGCCCCCTGGAGCTGTGACAGCTGTAATTGGTCAGGGATTCTTGCCAGATTATTTCTCTTTTAATGGACCTGAGCAGCAAAGAATAATTTAAAAATGCATCAGAATAATTCTGTTCTTTGCTGACCTTCACACAAAAGGTTCTGCTGAAGTGGAGAGCTTGAGCTTGGTTTGGAGAAAAGAGAAATTTTTTAAAGGGCATTTCAGGGCAGGACCTTTATTTAAGCTGCAGAAACTTCATTTGGAATTATGATTCTCTTGTGATTATTTTCCATGATGTGATTTTAAAAAGTGTTTATTTTTGTAAATATATTACTTCATTTTCTACAAGACTTGTCTGTTTTATATTTCTAAAATCCTTTCTGGAGCTGGAACTCCCATTTCTTACATCCTTGAGGCCAATTTACCTTCAGCTTTGCCTAAATTATGCTTTTAAGTCACTTGCCACCATATTTTACCCTCTAATCAGCCCCATTAAGCCCTGATCAGTCTAGATTGGATATCAGGATATTTTTTTTTTCATGGAAAGGGTTGTAAAACATTGGAACAGGATACCCAGGGAAGAGTCCCCCATCCTGGGAGTGTCCAAACACGTGGATGTGGCACTTGAGGACTTGCTTTGGTGGTGACCATGGGGTGATGGTTGGACTTTGAGCTTCAAGTCTTTTCCAGCCTTAAGGATTCTGGGATTTTCTGGCTCTGAAGTGCCCCCTGAGATTCCTGTGGATTTGGGAATTCTGTCCTGTAGGGAATTCTCACCAGTTTGCCCCCAGGTCCTTCTGTCCCACTGACTGGCTCAGCCCCTGCCCCTGTGACTGTTTGACCTTCCTTTAATAAACCCCTTTTCATTCTCCAACACCAGCTGTGTTTCTAATTTTATTTTATCACAAAATGCTGCCAGACTTAAAGGAGATAAGGATGTTTGGCTGGTTTCTCTCTCTTTTTTCCTGAGGATGGTTATTTTAAGAACAGCTCCTGTACAATGTGTCTGGTGAGGTGAATATGAGTTTGACAGAAGCTGATTTGCTTTTCCTGGGGGCTCCACATTTATTCCAGGTGGTTTGGATGTGAGCTCTGCTCCTGGAACTCCTACACACCCTCCAGGGAGAGCAGGAAAGGGGGTCTGGAAGTGCAGGAAAGAAGGCAGAGCACAGCAATTTATGGGTATATATAAAAATATACCTTAAATTTAAACTTTTTTGATTCAACCTAAACTATGTGCAAGACAGGGCACATAGGCTGGGCTGAGAGCTGAGCCCTGAGGAAGCAGCAGCCCTGGCAGTGCTCTCCACCTGTTTTACAGGAACCTAAATCAAGTTTTAAGAGTGAAAATTCTCCCTCTCAGCCTCTATGAGCTGCAAACAGCATCTCCTCAGTGGTGGGCTGTTAACATTTCACTCTGGCTCTCTGTTCCCTGGGAAAGGATTGAGCTGGGATCTCACTGTGGAAAAAAAAATGCTTGATTTTCCTCTTGGTATAAATTCCCTTTCAGATTGAACCTGCAAATCTGAGCAACAGTGGGAATAAACTCAGCTTCTGCCCAGGAGTGATACAAACCTGGTCCAGAGCAGGGCAGGGAGATGGATTCTCTTCCAGCTTGCCAAAAAATGACACTGAGGGCTTGGAGCGTGGCCAGAAAGGGGCAACAAAGCTGGGAAGGGGCTGGAAAACAAATCCTGGGAGGAGCAGCTGAACCTGGGGGGAAAAGGAGGCTCAGGGGGGACCTCGTGGCTCTGCACAACTCCCTGCCAGGAGGGGCAGGGAAAGGAGGAGAGGAAATGGCCTCAAATGGCACCAGGGCAGGCTCAGGTTGGAGACTGGGAAGGAAAATGTCCCTGGCAGAGTGGTCAGGCCTTGGGCTGAGCTGCCCAGGGAGGTTTGGAGTCACTGGAATTGTCCCAGAGGAGTCTGGATGTGGCCCCTGGGGACAGCGTTTGGGGGGATGCTGGTGGGGCTGGGCTGGCACTGGATGGTCCTGAGGGGCTCTTCCCACCTTGGGGATTCCATGAAATAAAAGCAAAAGGCACCTGCACGTCCACCAAAGAAATATTGAGGGTGCCACAACTCACAATTCATCTCCCCCAGACTCAGCACCTCGAGGGCTGTGAGGAGTCTCCAGGATGGTCCCTCCCATCCAAAGGTCAGGTTCCTACAAAGTCACAGGGATGAGATGAAGTTAAACTCAGCTTTAGAGCTGGACGTGGCCCTTGGGGACAGGGTTTGGGTGATGCTGGTGGGACTGGGGTGGCACTGGATGATCTGAGGGGCTCTTCCCACCCTGGTGATCCTGGGATTCATGGAGAGCTGAAGTGGGAATGCAGCAAAGCCACGGGGTTTGTTTAGGTATTAAGAGCCACCAGATTTCATGTGGTAAGAGCACGAGGCAGAAATAGCACAGCTTGGGTTTTTTTTTATTTTTTTAAGAGAGGTGTTGATTTAGTGCAGTCACTGAAGTCACTGAAAAACTGTAAACATAAAAATTCCTGACAAAATCTTTGCTGTGTCAATTTATGTCAATAAAACATGGATTTTCTTTGATCTTCTGCAGAAAGTGGCTCCCAGATGAGAGTTTTCTTCTGTAATGTGTGGAGCTCATCCATCACTGCAGAGTGCCCTCAGGCCTGTCTGGTTTAGGACAAGATAAGGGAGTATCAACTTCACAGCCTGATAATTAAAGCTTTTAAATAAGCTATGAAAACATTGCCAAGATGACACTCCCAAAGAAAGAGCTTTTAAAAATGACATTGCTCAAGAAGTGCCACACTTGGGCAGAATTTGAAGTGTTTGTTTGCAGTCAGTGATTCAAGTGATGGATTTAATGTTCTCTGGGACACAGGGAAATATCCCAAAAAACCCTTTATGGGTTTCTTTCAACAGTAACAGGATGAGGTTTCTCAGAGAAGTGTCCAAGGCCAGGCTGGATGGGATTTGGAGTAACCTGGCAGGGGGTGAAATAATTTGTAATGTCCCTTCCAACCCAAACTATTCCATAAATGGAAAGAAAAAAATTACATTTCCAGCTCATTTCACTGTGTGTTCTAGTGGATAATCCCAGAATTCAGGTTTAGAAAGCAATGCAGTGAAGTGTATTCAGGGGAAAACCACAGATAATTAATCCCAAAATAATTGTATAAAATGTAAACCCAATGCAATCTCTGAGCTGTCCACTAGATGATGCAGCTGTACTGCAGAGAAATAAGGAATTACAGTAGATCCACATCTAATTATAATCCTATTTACTGTACTGCATTTTTAACAGTAAAAAGCATTGTCTTCAGTGATATACCTGTACATAATGTATATTATATACATCTATATTATATACACAACTGTATTTAGATAAATAGTTCAAAATGTCATTTTCCTTCTGCTCTGAAAGTGGAACTTGAAGCTTTGTAGTCTTTTATCTTCTCTCAGTTTTATTGGATTTTAACTCTGTTGGAGTTGCTCCTCTCACGAGTTTCCTCATGGCATTCCTCTTGGAACTGCCACTCCAGACAGAGTTCAAATCAGTGCCTGGATGATCTTGAAGGTCTCTCCCAACCCTGAAGGTTCTGTGGTTCCATTAACCCCACTCTGATGGTTTAATTAGTGGGATTGCAGTGGGGAAATGTCTGCTCCTGTGTTTTATTCCTTCAGAATTAGGGGCCTGATGGATCTTTGGCACAGATCCCTCTCAATAATGTCCTTGGATGGAGCAGATTGAAACGTTTCCTCTGACTGAGGTGATTTTGGAGAGGAGAAACTTCAGGGTGACCTCACTGTGGCCTTCAAGGACCTGAAGGAGCTGAAAGAAAGATGGAGAGAGAAAATTTCCAGGAGATGGAGAGAGAGGACACAGGGAATGGCTTCCCACTGCCAGAGGGCAGAGTTGGATGGAATTTTCATGGGAACTTTCAGTCACCCAGACACAAAGAGATCAATAATGACTCAATGAGTTGTCCCCTGGGTCTGGGAGGGAAAATTACCCATGAAATAGGAAATAATGGGATTCAACATTCACCTGTTGAGACTCCTGGAGCATCATTTGGGAAAATCAGGGTGGATGATTGGCATGAAACCCTTGGTGGATGGAGGGGCTTTGGAACCAGGATGAGCAGAGGGCTGGAGCAGCTCTGCTGGGAGGAAAGGCTGGCACAGCTGGGATTGTTCACCTGCACAGGAGAAGCTTTGGGGTGAGCTCAGGGGGGCCTCGCAGGGCCTGCAGGAGCCCCAGGAACCATGGAGAGAGACAATTCCCAAGGGCTGCAGGGACAGGACCCAGGGAATGGCTCCCAGTGCCAGAGGGCAGGGCTGGGTGGGATATTGGGAATTGGGAATTGTTCCCTGGCAGGGTGGGCAGGCCCTGGCACAGGGTGCCCAGAGCAGCTGGGGCTGCCCCTGGATCCCTGGCAGTGCCCAAGGCCAGGCTGGACACTGGGGCTGCAGCAGCCTGGGACAGTGGAAGGTGTCCCTGCCATGGCAGGGGTGGCCCTGGGTGGGCTTTAAGTTCCCACCCAAACCATTCCAGGATTCCATGAAGCCGGAGCTGGGCTGGAGGAATCCTCAGCTGAGCTCTGCATCCCCTGCAGACACATTCCAGAGGCTCTGGATTTGCTGCTTTCGGGCTCCCTCCTGCTGGGGCTGCTCTGGCAGGAGCTGGCAGGGGCAGCTGAGCCCTTGTGACCCCTGGCAGGCAGTGATGAGGGGACAAGGGACACTCTCAGCAGGAGGCTGGTGCCACTCCTGGCTGTGCCAGCCTGCCCGGGCTGGCATCCAGAGCTTGTCCAGAAGAAGCCAACCAGGAATTGCAAGGAATTTGTGTGTCCTTCCCACGAGATGAGCTCTGCATGGACAGAGATGGAATTTCAGGGAATTTGTGTGTCCTTCCCAGAGATGAGCTCTGCAAGGACAGAGATGCTCGGTGGGGGTGGTCTGGCCTGCAGAGGATGTTGGGGAGGGATCAAGAGGGACCTTTTGGCATTTTTTTGGCATTTTTTTGGCATTTTTTTGGCATTTTTTTGGCAGTGCTGGAGCCTTTTTGTTGTACTGGTCCATCTGGGTGTGTCACTGCTCCTTGCACAGATGGAGATGGACATGGATCCCAGGTGGGAAATCTCTCATTTCCCATTCCAGGTTTCTGTTATATCAATACATCCCAGAATTCCAGAACTTTTTGGGTTGGAAGGAACTTTGAAGACCATCCAGTTCCACCCCTGCCACGGGCAGGGACACCTTCCACTAGAAAAATCAGTCAGGGAGTTGTGGAGAGCAAGAAAAAAAAAGGAAGAGAGAAACAACACTGAAAAAACCAAATGGTAAAACATTCCTAATTTCCAAATAAAATGTTTTTGTTAGAGAAAATGGGCAGAGGATTGTGAAACAAAGAAACCCCAGAACGTGGCAAAATGAAGCAGTGTGAAAAATGTTCCTAATGCACCCACATTCTCTGGAGCTTCCCCCCTGCTTTCCCCACAGGTTCCAGGTTTGGATCCACGTCAATAACAAAATACAACTGTTGAGTGTCAAGGAGGGGGACATGGGAGTTCCTTGGATAATTCACAAAGCAGCTGCTGCTGAGTTGTGTTAGTTAGAAAAAGATGCTGCTCCCCTTGGGAGGAAGAGACAAATTTCTGCTAATTTGGTGTTCTAGGGGCAGTTGTGGTGCTTTGTGAGCCCAGCAGACAGCAAAGAGGACACGAGGACTGAGACAAACACTGCTGACATTTTAGATATAAATGTGCAGCTAAATGGACCCAAATCCTGTCTAAAAGGAGAGAAGTCAAGAGAGAACTAACACATTTAAATAATTCTTTAAACACAGTTGTAAGGCCTGAGCTATTTTTTACCTGTCTTGAAGCTCTCCATGATTAATAATTAATTAAAAATATGGAATATTCTGGTTATTACTGGTTGCAGCTGATTCATAAATCAAGTGCTGGTGGCAGAAAGCTCCAGCCTCTTTTGCCCCCTGCCCACTTCAACATCGGGGACTCATTCCCTCCACGAACTCACTTAAATTCACGAGGAATGATGTGGAACAGAGGTCCCAGCATCTCCTCTTTTGTTTATAGCCAGAAAATCTCTGGCTGCTTAAGAGAACATGAAAACCAGTTCCTCTCCTGTTACCGTCAAACAAACTTCACCTCCCCGCTCGCGTCCCGCGGGATTTGTCACCGGCAGGAAGCGCAAAGCCAACCCTGTGAGTACAGAACTTCCAGGCACTTCAGGGGGAGGAAAAGAACCCTTTCATCATGTTCAGTTTTCTCCACTGCTTTCTTTCACTTAAAACATCACTCACTACCAAATGGTCTTTGTCAGGAGTAATTGGCAAATGCTGGAGGCGTTTTTTCAAGGCTGTCTGGATGGAAAATCTCAAAGCTGTTGTCTGCACCGAAAGAAAAATATTGCATTTGATCTTTTTATGATTCCTGCAGACATGATGTATGTCTGCATTCCTCAGCCTGAGGAATTCTCGCTGTTTGGGTTTCTCTGCCTTTCAGTGACAGGAAGTAGCACTTCACCCTCATTTTGCAGTATTGTCTGGGAATTAACCACAACATAACAGTAATGTACATTTTCTTTTTGTGCTTCGCAGAGGTCGGTTTTTATTAGCCATTTATTGTGGTTTTCTCCTTGGCAAGTGGCAGATTGTCTCAGTGATAGCTGTGGCTATTGCATTTCAGCTGGGTTTGTATTTAAATGTGCATTTCTTCTGGTGGCTCCTTCCTAAGTGATGTCCTGCTCTGAGATTCCCGTGCCATAAATCAGCTTTTCCCTATTGCAGTTGTACAAATGTGGCCCTGCCCTGGCCACCTCTGCCCCTGAGATTTTTGGTCACCCAGAGAAAGGACAGACAGAATGGGACATTAACCCTGTGGATCATGACTGCAGAGCTGGCATGGAATTGTGGAATCATGGAATGGTTTGGGCTGGAAGGAACCTTAAAGATCAGCCAGTTCCATGGCAGGGACACCTTCCACTGTCCCAGGCTGCTCCAAGTCCCAGTGTCCAACCTGGCCTTGGACACTTCCAGCAGCCACAGCTGCTCTGGGAATTCCATCCCAGCCCCTGCCCACCCTCATGGGAAAGAATTCCTAATTCCCAATATCCCACCCAGCCCTGCCCTCTGGCACTGGGAGCCATTCCCTGGGTCCTGTCCCTGCAGCCCTTGGGAATTGTCTCTCTCCATGGTTCCTGGGGCTCCTGCAGGCCCTGCAAGGGGCTCTGAGCTCTCCCTGGAGCCTTCTCCTCTCCAGACTCTTGGGAATGGCACAGAATCATCCAAGGCTGGAAGAGCCCCTCAGGACCATCCAGCCCCAGCCCAGCCCCACCAGCATCCCCCCAAACGCTGTCCCCAAGGGCCACATCCAGACTCCTCCTGAACACTCCCACAGACAGTGACTCCAAACCTCCCTGGGCAGCTCAGCCCAAGGCCTGACCACTCTGCCAGGGACATTTTCCTTCCCAATCTCCAACCTGAGCCTGCCCTGGTGCCATTTGAGGCCATTTCCTCTCCTCCTTTCCCTTGGGACATGGCAGGAGACACCAACCCCTATCTCAGTGGACCTGGAAGATTCAACCCCTTTGGAAAAGGGGATTTATCAATTCTGCTGCCTGTGGAATAACACACAGTGCAGAATTCAATGAGTATTTCTTTTTTTTTGTGGCTGTTGGGCCACATCTGCCATGACTCTGTTGATTGTCACTTCTTCACAGTTCCCAAATTAATGCCACATCAGAGACTCCTAAGCCAACAGCACAATTAGTGAACAAAACCATGTGAGATTGTGAGGAAAATTAAAGACAAACTCTGTGGGGCCTGTTTAGTGATTATCCTCCAGCAGTTACTGTTGTCTTCTTGTAAATCTTATTAAGAGTATTCAGGGATGTTTTGCTTTATTTTTGTCACCAATCAGCAGAACATTAATGCACAAAGAACTCTTTGTTTCTCTCCCTTCTGCTGACATGAGGAGCTGGGGACTCGGTGATGTGGGTGAGAAATGATCAGGATTTTATTAAAAAAGTGTTTCCACCAGCAGGAGAGAGTGGAATGCCAGACCCCACAGAGTGTCACTTAATTCTGAATTTGTGCAGGGCTGCGTGGTCAGAGAGAAGGCAAGGGAAGCCCAGAGAACCATGGAGATGTTGGATCAGAGAATCCCAGAATCACTGATGTTGGGAGAGGTTTCCAAGGTCATGGAGTCCCAGCTGTGCCCCATGCCCACCTTGTCCCCAGCCCAGAGCTCTGAGTGCCACCTCCAGGGATGGGCACTCCAAAGCTCCCTGGGCAGCCCCTGCCAAGGCCTGAGCCCCCTTTCCATGGGGAAATTGCTCCTGGTGTCCAAGCTGAGCCTGCCCTGGCCCAGCCTGAGGCCGTTCCCTCTGCTCCTGTCCCTGTTCCCTGGAGCAGAGCCCGACCCCCCCGGCTGTCCCCTCCTGGCAGGGAGTTGTGCAGAGCCACAAGGGCCCCCCTGAGCCTCCTTTTCTCCAGGCTGAGCCCCTTCCCAGCTCCCTCAGCCCCTCCTGGGGCTCCAGCCCCTTCCCAGCTCCGTTCCCTGCCCTGGACACGCTCCAGCCCCTCCAGGGCTCTCCTGCAGGAGCCACAACTGGACACAGCCCTCGAGGGGCCTCTCGGTGCCAGCACAGAGGGACAATCCCTGCCCTGCTCCTGCTGGACACACAATTCCTCACCCAGGCC
>VZSE01003490.1:0-14475 GCA_013398275.1 Promerops cafer | reverse complement strand
ATATAATATAATATAATATAATATAATATAATATAATATAATATAATATAAATATAACAAATATAACACACGCTGCTTTGGGCATCACTTCTCGAATCCAGCAGAATTAAAGAAAAGAGCAGAGATTGAAGAGATCCCTGCAGAAATTAAGATTAAAGATAGAAATTCCCTTAAGTTTGGGAGAATGGACGAATGGGGTAGGAAAGGGTCACGATGGGCGCCTGTAAAATCCTGACTAGCACAGAGAAGGCAGATAGGGAAAGCTGAAACCTTCTTTCCCAAAACACAAGCAGTGGGGGGTGCCTGGTGGGATTATAAAGCCAGAACCAAAAAGGAAGAGCTTTTCCCAGCAGTGTGGGGTTGGTTCCTGGAGCTTTATTGCCTCAAGATGTCCTGGAGGCCAGAAGAAGAAACGCTTTCCAAAGGGGTCGAGACGAGGACGGCGCCAACGCTCTGGGTGCAAACTGGAGCGAGAGCATCACTTTGTTCTCCATTTCAGGCTTTTCCCTGGAGTCCCTGTCCTGGCTGCACCCTGGGCTGGGTTCTCTCCGTTCCCATACGGAATTGCTGCTTCTCTCTCCGTTTTGGGAAGATGCCAGATGGTTTCCTCAGCCCCGATGCTTTTGCCGCTCGCTCTCTGCGAGTTCTGTCCCCACTGAAGGTGTGTGATGTGTCTGGGAGCCAAAAATCGGGCACTGGGTGGGGTTTCCACTTCCTGAATGGAGAAAATCATGGAATGGTTTCGGCTGGAAGGGTCAGGAAAATTAATCCCCAAACGCCAGAGGTTTATGTCCCAAAAGGAGGCAGAGGAGTCCTGTAACTTTATTGCAACAAAGGGAGAGGCCATGGGGCATTTCCCTGGGGTCTCTCCCATTTTTGGAGGACACAGCCTCCTCTTTATCCCAATTTCCCTCTCTCTTTCCCCATTGGCTGAGGCACTTGAGAGGCACAGACTTCCCAGAACACCTAATACCTAAGATTCCCTTTAATCTATAACCCCCACTTTTATTTTTAATTCTTATGGAATTGATGGGTTTTCCCCATTGTTCCTTTCACCTTTCAACCTCCCATTTCATTTCTCAGCAACCCTACAGTTTGTTTGTGAAGGCAAATATCTTCTTTTCCATCCATCAATCAGTGGGATCCTTCCCATTGTTTCTTTTCTCTCTCAGTGCAGTTTTATCTATCAGCAAACCCAGGGCTGGGTTGTAAAGACAAATCTGTCATTCCTCTCAGAAGGGACAGTAAAGATCATCTCATTGCCAAGGGCAGGGACACCTTCTGCTATCCCACGTTGCTCCAAGCCCTGTCCAGCCTGGCCTTGGACACTTCCAGGGAGGAGATATCCACAATTTCTCTGGGAATCCTGTGCCAGGGCCTCCCCACCCTCACAGGGAATTACCCTGAACAAATCCCTGGGTCTGCACAAAGCTCTCTGACTTTGTGACTCAAGGCCAGGCTTAACAACTGCTCCACAATTCTGTTATTTCAGTCTTAAGGAGCCTTTCTTGGGCAAATCCTTTCTGGGTTTGTAAGTTTGATTTAGTCATGATGAGCTTTTAAGAGAAAAGCACTGGCACTGTGTCCTACTCCTTCAACTGCACATAATTTAAAATCCTGTAGGGTTTGATAGAAAAATATGACCTGTTTAGTGGATTTTAGTGGCATTTCAGGACCTTAAGATCCCGATCATCCATCTCAAAACCAAGTGGTGTTTTATTTCTCCCTTATAATCCTCCAGATGTGGCTCAGTGTGTATCTTACACAGATTTTTTATTCCTTATGTTATTATTTTTTTTGAAGAGTAAAGGCTAATCAATATTTGGGTTAAAATTCTTGGTGTGCATGGCTTGGATTTGCTGCTTCACCACTTATCTGCAGCCAAGAATATTTTTAAGGAGCTCTTGTAAGGCTTGCAGGAAATGTATGTGAGCTTTAAATGTCAGCTCTGGAGGGAGTTGAGAAATACTGCAATTGTTTTTGGGCTTGGATTTATGTGATTCATGACGTGAATGGGGGGTTTGTGCCTTTTCCTGCTCTTCCCAAGATCCTTTTGCAATTTCTCCAAAATAAAATTCTCCTCTTGGTGTCGTCCTGGTGCTGTTTTAAGGCAAAACCAAATCATCAAATATGGGATTGTAATTGGGGTGCCAGAGAGGGAGATAAGCAGGGAATAGGATCAGAAAAGTTGACTTTTCCCAGGTTTTTCATGAGGAATTCACTGTGAGAACTGGAGCAAAGCCAGTATAGGATCCTCTGGATGCTCTTGGCACAGATGAGTAATGCGATGGTTGGCTCTCACAGTTAAGGGGTGAATGTTATGTATATGTTAAGAGAAGTTTAGCAGGTGATAATTCTGTTTCCCTTCCCTCATATATTGTTATTATGGGATGCTCTCAGCAGCTGGGACATTTGGGAGGGCCAGCCTGTTCCTTTGGCAACCCCAGACCTCCCATCAAGATGTAAGGAAGTGATCTCCAGCACTGGGCAGCGAAGGAGGAGCCGATTGAGAAGACTTGGAGAGGGTCTGGGGGTACAAAAGGCAGAAATCCATTTTGTAGATGAGCACGTGGCTGCTGGTCACGGAGCCTCCCAGTGCTGTAATTTTTCCTTTTTCAGTCTGTAAGAAAATTCACCCACAAACACCAGAGGTTTGTGTCCAAAAAGGAGGCAGAGGAGTCCTGTAACTTTATTCCAATAAAGGGAGAGGCCATGGGGCATTTCCCTGGGGTCTCTCCCATTTTTGGAGGACTCAGCCTCCTCTTTATCCCAATTTCCCTCTCTCTTTCCCCATTGGCTGAGGCACTTGAGAAGCACAGACTTCCCAGAACACCTAAGATTCCCCTTTAATGTATAACCCCCCTTTAATTTTTAAGTTTTAATTCTTATGGAATTGATGGGTTTTCCCCATTGTTCCTTTCACCTTTCAACCTCCAATTTAATTTCATTTCTCAGCAACCCTACAGTTTGTTTGTGAAGGCAAATATCTTCTTTTCCATTCACCAATCAGTGGGATCCTTCCCATTGTTTCTTTTCTCTCTCAGTGCTGCTTTTATCCACCAGCAGACCCAGGGCTTGTTCTTAAAGACAAATCCCTCATTCCTCTCAATCCTTTGTTGTATTTTTGTTAAGGATTAATAAACCTTTAAAACTTTAAAAGTGAGCATCCTTTCTCACACTCTTATGGCTGGAGGGAGAGCAGATCCCAAAATCAAGGTTGGGGGAGCCCTTCAGCATCATCCAGTCCCACCACCATCATCATCATCATCATCACCCCAAACCCTGTCCCCAGGGGCACATCCAGACACCTCTGGAGCACTCCCAGAGACGGTGACCCCAAACCTGTGTGGGCAGCTCATCCCAGTGCTTTTTGGGGAGGAATAAAAGCCCTTGGAACACCTTTTGTGGTGCAGCAGCGAGGTGTGAATCACCCATTACACAGCGCTGTTTGCTCTCATCAAATATCCACGAGGCAGGAGGGGTCGGGGCAGATATTTCCTTATCTTTGGGTTTGTTTGAAGACCAAACCACAGCGGTGTGGGGATAAACCAGCTGAGGTTTGATAGCGCTGTTAACTCCTCTCCCAGCTCACCACCAAAACCTCAGTGCTGATACACTCCTGCAGAGGAATTAAACCAACTCCTTGGCTCTCACTGAGGGACGTAAAGGAGCTGCAAATCCATGCTGGGAGATTTTCCATGCTCCCAGGGGGGTGTATCTGCTTGGAAAAAAAACCCCAGCTGGAGTTTTCAAAGGTGTGCCCCAACAAAAAAAATTAGAAGTTCAAGTGCCTGATTGCCTTTGGCATCTTGGAAAGCCCAAAACAAAGGTGATATCATGGGTAATTCTCCCAACATCTCTACAGAGCCAAAGAGATGTCTTAAAGACAGGAGTTTTACAGCTTTTTCCTTGTAAGGATAATTTTTATTACACTTCTGACTGATTTATAGGGAATTGTATCACGGGGATAAGACAGGGGATGTGTGTTGAGACTTTTCTGCAAATATACCTGGGGAGAGCATCCTGCAGCACTGCTCTGGGATGCTGCTCCTTTCCCAGATATTTGGGATATTCACCATCCCATGGATTTGCAGGAGGTGGTGCCTTGAGCCTCACACAGCCTTGTCCAACCTGTGCAGGGTTCAAGAGTGCCAGGTGAGGAAGGATTATCCAGCCCGGGGAAGTGGTGCAATCACCATTCCTGGTGAGAGGAATGAGGGATTTTGGCTTTACAACCCAGCCCTGGGTCTGCTGGTGGATAAAAGCAGCACTGAGAGAGAAAAGAAACAATGGGAAGGATCCCAATGATTGGTGAATGGAAAAGAAGATATTTGCCTTTACAAACAAACTGTAGGTTTGCTGAGAAAGGAAATTGGAGGTTGAAAGGTGAAAGGAACAATGGGGAAAACCCATCAATTCCATAAGAACTAAAACTTAAAAATTAAAGGGGGGTTATACATTAAAGGGAAATCTTAGGTGTTCTGGGAAGTCTGTACCTCTCAAGTGCCTCAGCCAATGGGGAATGAGAGAGGGAAATTGGGATAAAGAGGAGGCTGTGTCCTCCAAAAATGGGAGAGACCCCAGGGGAATGCCCCATGGCCTCTCCCTTTATTGGAATAAAGTTACAGGACTCCTCTGCCTCCTTTTTGGACACAAACCTCTGCTGTTTGTGGGTGAATTTTCCTGACACTGGAGGGGTTTAAAGCCTGCAGATGTGGCACTTGGGGACATGGGTTAGTGGTGGCCTGGCAGTGCTGGGGAATGCTTGGACTTGATGGTCTTGGGTTTTTCCAACTACATCATTCCATGATTCCATTGCATTTCCACGTTGCACACACCTGGAGCTCTGCGTGAATCACAAACCAACCACTTCTGTGGGTTTTTTTTGCTTTTCCAGGACATCTTCACTCTGTGAGAGGTTTTAGTGTGAAGTCTGGAGGATCTGGGCACTCTGGATGTTCACCTGGCATTGAGCACTGCAGGGTTAGTCCAGCTGGCCTGGGTGAGGAATTGTGTGTCCAGCAGGAGCAGGGCAGGGATTGTCCCTCTGTGCTGGCACCGAGAGGCCCCTCGAGGGCTGTGTCCAGTTGTGGCTCCTGCAGGAGAGCCCTGGAGGGGCTGGAGCGTGTCCAGGGCAGGGAACGGAGCTGGGAAGGGGCTGGAGCCCCAGGAGGGGCTGAGGGAGCTGGGAAGGGGCTCAGCCTGGAGAAAAGGAGGCTCAGGGGGGCCCTTGTGGCTCTGCACAACTCCCTGCCAGGAGGGGACAGCCGGGGGGTCAGGCTCTGCTGCCCTGTCCCGAGGGAAAGGAGCAGAGGAAATGGCCTCAAATGGCACCAGGGCAGGCTCAGGTTGGAGATTGGGAAAGAAAATGTCCCTGGCAGAGTGGTCAGGCCTTGGGCTGAGCTGCCCAGGGAGGTTTGGAGTCACTGTCTGTGGGAGTGCTCAGGAGGAGTCTGGATGTGGCCCTTGGGGACAGCGTTTGGGGGGATGCTGGTGGGGCTGGGCTGGCACTGGATGGTCCTGAGGGGCTCTTCCAGCCCCGATAACTCTGTAATTCTCTGATTTTAACATCTACCCGGGCTCTGTTGCCCTTTTCTGTCCTGTCTGTCAGAAGGTGCTGTGCTTTTCAGGCCGTCACTGGCAGCAGCTCTGACCTTGGGACTGTAAAACCTGAACTTCTTCAGCCTGAGCTGAAAGAAACAAAAACCCTGACCAACTTTTGAAGTAGCAGAAGCCGCTCCTGTGGCCCACCCAGCGTTTCAAGCCTGCAGAGCAGCACGCTGAACATGTGTCAGGATGGGGAAAAGCCACTCTGGCCTGAGCTCCTCTTCCTGTGCTGAGCTTTCCATCTGGTTCCACTCGTTCTGCAGGAATGTGGGCACCACGCCTCCTGAGTATTTGAAGACAACTGCAGGCTTCCACTGTGAAGAGCAAAAACCTCCTTGATGGTAAGGTCTTTGATGACACACGGGGGTTTTCTGCAGTGAGGATCACACATGTCCTCTGCTATCAGCTCTGGGGGTTTCTGCAGTGAGGATCACACGTGTCCTCTGCTATCAGCTCTGGGGGTTTTCTGGAGGGAGGACCACCCGTGTCCCTGCTATCAGCTCTGCACGTGGAGCAGCTGTGAGGGTCACACGTGTCCTCTGCTATCAGCTCTGCACGTGGAGCAGCTGCTGCCCTGGCTGAGGAAGGGCTCCCTGGATGGGACATCCTCCTTCCCAGGGCAGCTCTGGAGATCTGTGCATCCCAGTGCTGAGGGAAACAGCAGGAGGGGGCAGGGGATGGGATCAGGACCACACGTGCAGTTGTGGTGTTGAGCTGACTGCAAGGAACCCATACAGGGATTGCAAAGAGGCAGCAAGATTTGTGTTCAGGCAGCAGGACCTGACCTGGATTAGGGAGGTGGATCTCTCCAGGCCAGGATGAGGATTGATCTGTGTTTGCAAGTGAGATTATCCTGGGAGAATCACACAGAATTACAGACACATCAAGGTGGGAGAGCCCTTCAGGACCATCCAGTCCCACCAGCATCCCCCCAAACGCTGTCCCCAAGGGCCACATCCAGACTCCTCCTGAGCACTCCCACAGACAGTGACTCCAAACCTCCCTGGGCAGCTCAGCCCAAGGCCTGACCACTCTGCCAGGGACATTTTCTTTCTAATCTCTATTCTGAACCTTTAGAAGATTATCTGGTTACCTGTTACTTCTTACATAAAGACCAGAAACTCAAAGAAAACTTGAGCAGCACAGCAGCAGCTCTCACCTCAACCCCAGCACTTATTCACCCCACGGTCTGATTGAGCCAATTCTTTATCCTGTTTTATTTCACAGCAGGAACAGAGTTGGGCTGACAAAGGAGGGAGGGTGTGTTTGTTTTGAAAGCGCTCTGGTAAATACCACGTTTAACATGACAATAAAAACAGGGTGCACTGCCCCTCTGGGGGAATAGAAACAAAATATGGGTAGAACTCCTGCCAGGAGGGGCAGTGAGGGGGGTCGGGCTCTGCTGCCCTGTCCCGAGGGGAAAGGAGGAGAGGAAATGGCCTCAAATGGCACCAGGGCAGGCTCAGGTTGGAGATTGGGAAAGAAAATGTCCCTGGCAGAGTGGTCAGGCCTTGGGCTGAGCTGCCCAGGGAGGTTTGGAGTCACTGTCTGTGGGAGTGTTCAGGAGGAGTCTGGATGTGGCCCTTGGGGACAGCGTTTGGGGCGATGCTGGTGGGGCTGGGCTGGCACTGGATGGTCCTGAGGGGCTCTTCCCACCCCGATGATTCCAGAATCCCGGGATGCTGGGATCTCCTGTTCCTCAATCACTGCTGTGGTCTCAAACCACAGCGTCTGCCAGAGTTCGAAGGCAGGGCAGCACCTCTCCACGCTCCCTTTCCCTGAGCTTCAGGCAGAGGGAGAAACCAGCCAGGTCCATTTTCATTCCCACAGCTGAGAAGGAGCTGTGGTAGCAGGGCAACAAAAGCTGGAAACACAAAAGATAGGGAGAGCTCCCAGCCCGCTTGGTAAACCCAGCCCAGGTGGTGGAAATCAAACCTGAGCAAACATCCCCACTCACTGCTGCGAATTTCATTGTAGGAACATTTGCTGTAGGTGGTTCACACATCTCCTGGGGTTTGCTTGGCAAACAACCCGCTCTCGAACAAAAGAAAAAGGCTTCCCAGGAATGATTATGCATTAATTAACCTCACAGATAATGTTATCAGCGTTACTTTTTCTGCCGTTATGAACTTTTCCGCCTTTTTCAGTTTTAATTTCAACATTGACACTGCTGCAGGAGCTTCAGGGTTTCAAGGTGGTGATTTTCTCATCCTGCAGGTTTTTGGGGACTCCTCAGCAGCTTCCCTTTGCCCCCAGGATTGCATTTTGCAAAGGAGGAAGAGTTTAGTTGGTCAGGCAGCAAACTGGGCACTGTCTGTTCAGCTCCCTGATTTTTCCTCATGGATTTTGTGCAGCCTTTTAGTATTTGTATGGCTCAGTTTTCCTTCATAAAACTGGAAACCTCCATTCTGAGGACTGTAGGATTGCCCATAGAAAAAGAAATGTATTGCTGATGGATATTCCTTTCTAAGCAGGTTTTATTCAAGGAAGGAATACAAATTTTGCAAGATCCCACCAGCATCACCCCAAACCCTGTCCCACATTCAGACTCCTCCTGAACACTCCCACAGACAGTGACTCCAAACCTCCCTGGGCAGCTCAGCCCAAGGCCTGACCACTCTGCCAGGGACATTTTTCTTATCTAATCCAATCTAATCTGAACCCCCCTGATGCTGTGGCCTCCTTAGGAAAAAGAAGATGGTTTGAAATATGCAATTATTTTTTAATAAAGGTACAGCAGATGTTTCAGAACATTTAAAAATCATAAACATCTTCTACTACCCTTGGAGGTGCTGCATTTTTGGACCTGCCTGAGGTGACAAGGACCTCTGTAGGATCAAAACTCCAAATCCCAACTCCCTCTTTGCCTCCCACACCAGAGGGAAGGTGCCACCCATGCTTTGGGTGCCTCCTGCTCCAACTTGTGCCACACAGTGATCCCAAAATCCACAGGATCCCACAAAACCCTGCTCTGCCTTTCCAAGAACTTTGTTACCATCTGCCAAACAGCCCAAGCTCCCTGCTCACAGAGGCGAAAAACAAGAAGGTTTGAAGAGGAGAAACAGAGTTGCCCTGGGAGAATTCTTGGGATAATTCCTTGGGCAATGGAATTGTCTGCCCAGGGAGGTGCTGGACATGGTTCAAAGAAGCCTGGACATGGCACTCAGTGCCGGGGTGTAGTTGATGAGGAGGTGTTAGGTTGGACTTGATGGTCTCAAAGGTCTTTTCCAATGGATTCCATTCTGTGATTCTGTGAATTCCACCTCTGCTGGCTGAGGCACTGCCAGAGCCAGAGTTTGGAGATGCCCTCACACCCTGTTTTAGATGGAGGAGAACTGGCTCCTCAAGCCTCTTCTCCAAAGCACTTGGGCCCTCAGGGCTCTGCTTCTCTCACTGATTGATGTTTTAAGGTTTGGGCTTTCTCCTGAGAGCACATTCACAGCAGCCAAGGTGGAGCTCCAAGCACAGTGGGTCTCCTTCTGGAGGCAGCTTCCTGCTTTCCTCCAGGGCTTGGTGCTCTGGGGTCAGTGTGAGCCCGAAGTGGTGGGAATGGCCTGTGACACTGGTGACACTGCTGGTGGCACGCCCAGTGCCAGGTCCTTGGTGGGGAACACGAGTGCCTCAACAAATCAGTCTGGCAGCAGCAACAGCCCCAAGAACCAGAACATCTGCAGGGCTCCAGGAAGGTGTTGACCACCCCTGAACTCCTTTAGTGGAATAAAACCCTTTTCTTTGGAGGTCAGATAGGGATAGAATTTGCTGCCCCATCAGCTTTTCCTAGGAATGACATCCTAATAGTGATAAAGGGAATTTTTTTGAGGAAATCATTATCTGACCTCACTGTTATGTCTAGAGATAACAAAAGATAAGAGAAAAGGAGGAGGGAAGAGAGAAAAGGAGGCTCAGGGGGGCCCTTGTGGCTCTGCACAACTCCCTGCCAGGAGGGGACAGCCGGGGGGGTCGGGCTCTGCTCCAGGGAACAGGGACAGGAGCAGAGGGAACGGCCTCAGGCTGGGCCAGGGCAGGCTCAGCCTGGACACCAGGAGCAATTTCCCCATGGAAAGGGGGCTCAGGCCTTGGCAGGGGCTGCCCAGGGAGCTTTGGAGTGCCCATCCCTGCAGGTGGCACCTGGAGGTGGCACTCAGAGCTCTGGGCTGGGGACAAGGTGGGCATGGGGCACAGCTGGGACTCCCTGGGCTGGGAGGGCTTTTCCAACCTCAATGAAAATGATTTTTGTGGATTCTGTGAACTCTGTGAATTCTGTGAATTCTCTTTTCCTGATGCTTTCACTCTTGCTGGCTGATCCCCTGTGTGGAGAGGGCCGGGTTTGCCACAATCACCCCGAAGACATCACAGCAAACACAGACCCCGAGCCAGGCGTTTCTCCAGCACTGGAACTCAGCCCTCAGCCCCGCTGATCCTACAGGTCCTTCCTCCCTGACCCCAGCCCAAACCCCCCTTCCTCCCGCAGAGGTGGGGTTTGAGCCCTGCATTGTTCCCTATTTTTGCCCTATTTGCCCAGCTGGTGTCAGCTCCCAGCTCTGTTTGGATTGCTCCGCAGAAAGATTTGCCTGAAAGGTTTGCATATTGCAAGAAACCACAGTGATTAAGTAGACATGAAAGAAAGCATTATGATGAATAATCAGGGCATAATCAATGATCCCCTTTTTGCATTATAAATGATGATGCTTGTACTCCACAGCTTTTAGGCAGAACGTGGGTGTGACAGCTTGAAAAACAGTGTCGAGCCTGACATGAGACCTGTCAGCTCTTAAATGAGGTAATTAATGACCTGCTAAGCATGCAGATTTTAAATGTCACTTTTTTTGTTTTTTTTTTCCCTTTGGAAATATCTCAGGAATAAAAAATTATTTGCAATTTATCATTCCGGGAGGAAAAACTCGGAGCTCGGACGCACGAGCGTGGTGAGAAATAACAGAGTTATGGCAAAAATGCTTTGTGCTTTTAATAGAAAAATAAAAATCAAACCTCCCTCCGAGACTGCTCTCACCCCACATCCTCTTCACATCACTTTAGAGGCTGACAACTTTATTTTTGTATACATGGACTCACTGGATTTTAGGATCTTGTCCTCCAGGCCAGGACCAGCTGCTTAAAACTGAGGCTCAGAAGAAAAGCAGGAATTAATTTATTCTGCCAGATGTCAGTTGCTACTCCTGCAATATCTGAATTTGTGTAACCCTTCTCCCAGGGCTTGTGATATTAAAAAAGGACAGGTTTTAGTATTAAAGGAAGTTTTTGAGGAATCAGTTTTCAGGTGTTTGCCAACTGAGACACTGAGCTGGGCCTCGCTCCCCGTTGCAGCTCTGAGATGTTTTTAGCTTTTTATTTTTTGGATGCAAGATGAAAACTGGATGAATTTGTTCTCCACAAAAGACTTTTTAATACCTTCTTTTACTTCATGGATTAAACCCAATCCATTCTGTGATTTTATGGGTTTTATGATGTTGTGTCTGAATGCACAGCTAAAACTCCGACCCTGCACAAGCCAAAAAAAGAAAGACAAAAACCATACAACAATTGAACTGTGACAGCTCTTGGAAATCTGTACATTTAGGCTTCTGATGGCTGAAATAAACACATGGAATAATTCCAAATTAGAGTTAATGTGTCACTGGCAGAGTGTACAAAGACTCCCTGCATTGTCTCCCTCAAACCACCCTGAGCTGGTGTTTTGGTACAGTAAATCTCACCTTTGATATGGGTTTGGAGCCTGAATGCTGAAAACAAACAGGGCACAGAAAAGGAACACCTTAATCTCCCTAAGGACAGCCAGAACAGAGCGAGAAACTCAAGAGATTAGAACTGAACAAAGGCTGGTTCCTAAGTGCTGTCTTAAGGTTATGTTTACCCCGTGCTCCCATGATGAAATCTCATTTTGATGCCTTAATAAATGAAAGGAAAGGAAAAATGTCTGAGGTGGTGTTTGAAGCACTCTGTGCCAAGAGTCCTGATCACTGAAAACCGACTTTAATCCTGGTTTAAAAATCAAAATGTTCACTTTTGTTTACATGCCAGTCTTGTGTTGTTCATGCAACCAATACTAGTAGCTTTGCCAGCTCATTATAATCAGATTTTCATGAGGGTTGACACCCACTTTTTGCAAGGCTCCAGGGATATTTCTCCTCAGGGAAGAAGAAAGGATGGGAATGTGCTTCTTTCATCTTTTCCCATAAGTTCTGTCTGGGAGGCAGAGCTGCCCTGATCCGTCAGGACACTGAGATTCCTCCAGCTCCAAGCTTTTATCCCCAGCATGGAGTCAGTTTATTGGTTTGAGTCACAGAGCAGAAAAAAAGCCCCAGCAGTAAAATAAACCACAAAAACTACAAAAGTGGAGGTGTCCCAGAAGAGAAGTGATTGGATAAAAACCTTTCAGGGGAGTTGTGTTGGCTGCTAATTGTGGAAACACAGGAATTTTCAGCTATGCCAATGCATGATATTAATTCACTGTGAATTCCTGTCAGCTGCAGACTCTTCCAAAGCTCCACTGAGGTGAATAAGAGCATTCCCACTTCCCACTGCATCCCAACCTGGCATCCCAGCCCTGGGAGGAGCTGGAGCTGCTGGAGAGAGCCCAGAGGAGGCACCAGGATGAGCAGAGGGTTGGAGCAGCTCTGCTGGGAGGAAAGGCTGGCACAGCTGGGATTGTTCACCTGCACAGGAGAAGCTTTGGGGTGAGCTCAGGGTGGCCTTGCAGGGCCTGCAGGAGCCCCAGGAACCATGGAGAGAGACAATTCCCAAGGGCTGCAGGGACAGGACCCAGGGAATGGCTCCCAGTGCCAGAGGGCAGGGCTGGGTGGGATATTGGGAATTGGGAATTGTTCCCTGGCAGGGTGGGCAGGCCCTGGCCCAGGGTGCCCAGAGCAGCTGGGGCTGCCCCTGGATCCCTGGCAGTGCCCAAGGCCATTAAAAAACCTTTGCCCTTTGTCCTGTCTCTCTCTGCCTCTGTAAAAAACCCCTCTCCTTCCTTTTTACAGCCCCTTTAAGGTTCTGGAAGGCTGCAGTGAGGACCCCCTGAAACTTCCCCTTCTCCCCCAGGTGAATTATTTGAGATTTCTCAGCTCTGGGTGTCCCTGGGTGTCCCTGAATCACACAGAATCCCAGAATTCCAGAATCCCAGAATATTCTCCCAATATTCCAGAATTCTCCCAGAATTCCAGAATCCAGAATATTCTCCCAAGCTGAATTATTTGGGATTTCTTCCTCCCCACGCCTTCCCCAGCAGCAATCCAGCAGATCATCATTAGCAGCATAATTAGCTATAAAATGTGGCAACATCCCCAGACAAATCCTTATCCCATTCCAGGCTAAAAGGACTCAGCACAGCCAAGGTTGTGTCATCCAAAAGTGGCTGAACTTTGTGGAAGAACCAGTGATTTTGGCACGGTGGGTTCCTCCTGCTTTTTGGTGAGGAAAAGATGAAATGAAATATTTTCTACATTGCAAATTTTGACAATGACACAATGAACTGTGACCATGGTGGTGGAAAACTGGGACATCATGGACTGAGGCTCTGCTGAGCTCATCTAGAGCCTGGCAGGCCCCAGGGGCAGCACCAAGGGTGACTGCCTGGCCACCTTTGTCACCTAACTGAGCTCCACCTATTTATTCCAACACCTAAAGCAATGTTCTCTGGAAAATAATGCTCTGGAGCATCTCCCAACGGGGGCTGAGAACCCCCTGCTGTCCCCTTTTCAGCCTCAAGCATTTGGGAAGAAGTCTGAGCCCCACCAGGTGTTTCCAGTTTGAAACAGAGGCTTGGATCAATGTCTGATGTCTTTGGATAAAGCAGGAGAAGCATCTTTGCAACAGATTCCAGACTTTTCTGACAGTGCTGGCATTAAAAATTCACTCTCTCAGCTTTTTCTCTGCATCCCCCTGCCACAGCTTCTGTTTGCTGCTTCCTTGCTGCTTTCTTTGTTGGCTTTTCTGATTTTCTCTGCTACAATTCCTAATAAAACAGCAGAAGGAAAGCCAGATCTGTTGATCAGTAGCCCAAGTTCTCTTTTTTTTTTTTTTTCCATATTGAAACCAAATGCTTTTAAACCAGATGGTTTGTCCTCAGGATTAGCTCTGTGCTGATGCTTTGATCAACAGTGGCGGCTTCATTTTTTAGTCACCTGGTTCCCTAAAAAAAAATTAATTTCTTCTTTGCACACCTCTGGTGAAACTGGGCATTAACTCCACTTATCACAGATTTAATCTCTGACACCATTTGTTGGCATGTCAGGGATTGCAGCCAGAGAACATTTTCTCCTGCACTTGTTGCTGTTCCTGGGGTACAAATTGTCTGGGAGCCATCTCCTATCCAGGTTTCCTCCACACAAGTCCTGATTCTGTTCAGGCAGAGATCCCAGGGCTGTCCAAGTCAGCATCATGAAATCGTGGAAAAGTTTAGGTTGGAAATGACAATAAAGCCCATCCAGGGCCACCCCAGCCATGGCAGGGACACCTTCCACTGTCCCAGGCTGCTCCAGCCCCAGTGTCCAGCCTGGCCTTGGGCACTGCCAGGGATCCAGGGGCAGCCACAGCACAGAACCCCAGAATCCCAGAATCCCACAATCCCAGAGTCACGGGGTTGGAAGAGACCTCCAAGATCATCAAGTCCAACCCAGCCCCAACAGCTCAACCAAACCCTGGCCCCGAGTGCCACATCCAGTCTGTGTTAACCACACCCAGGGATGGTGACTGCAGCACCTCCCCGGGCAGAGCATCCCAATATCCATGGACTAATTGCCCCGGGTGCTCAAGGCAATCAATCCATCCCCATCCCCATCCCAAGTGCTTCTCCAACATTTCCCTCAAAACACGACCAGGTCAGGGAGAGATCCGGCCCTGGGGGCACCT
>VZSE01003486.1:0-86681 GCA_013398275.1 Promerops cafer | reverse complement strand
CCATCCCATCCCATCCCCTTCCCTTCCTGGAGACCTGACAGTCACCATCAGCCTATCACTGCCTCAGTCACTGGAGAAAAAGCTCAAACATCCATCCACCCATCCATCCATCCATCCATCCATCCATCCATCCATCCATCCATCCATCCATCCTCCATCCATCCATCCATCATCCATCCATCATCCATCCATCCATCCATCCATCCATCCATCCATCCATCCATCCATCCATCCATCCATCATCCATCCATCCATCCATCCATCCATCCATCCATCCATCCATCCATCCATCCATCCATCTCTCCCTCCCTCCTTGCTGACTCAGCTCACGGCTCTATCCCTGCTTTAGCCACAGCTCCCAGCAGTGGGGATGGGATCAGGGTCCTGTGGGTGTGACTCTCTCGTGCTCTGCCTTTTTTCGGAGCCTCTCCTGGCTCCTTTCCTGCCGTGGCTCCGCTCCTCTCCCGCGCTGGCGGAGCCCGCGGCGGCGCTGCTGCTGCTCTCGGGAGATGGGGCAGGCTCCAGGGGCAGAAGGGTGCTGGCTGTGGGGTGTGCTCCGTGTACCAGGGAGCCATCCCTGCAAATACCACACACACTCCCTGACAATCTCCTCCTGCTCCCTCTCTCCTGGCTCCTCTTCTGCTTTGGCGCGTCCTGCAGGAAATAATTTGTGTGACTTCTGGCTTACCCTTGGGAAATAAAGAAAAATATTTGGGATAGGCACAGCCGGTTTCTCATAGCACAGCCAAGAATGACAGAAGCCATTCAAGAGATGTGCTTCTGCCTGGGAAATCCAGGGTCCCACGGAAATCCTGCCAATAACCGTGCTCCAGTGATCCTTTCCAGTGTCTTTCTCCCTCCTGGCTGCATCTCCTCCCGTGGAAGGAAGCAGGAATCAATTTTCACCTTGAGTAAAATGTTCTAAAGAAAAGCTGAGGGTGGAACTCAAAGGCTCCCAGATGATCTCCAATTTTTCCCTTTACATTTTGTGAGCATTTTTTTCAGCCCTGGGAGAATCAGTGGGATTGATTTTCCTGTTCTGCCAGGAGAGATCTTTGTTGATTGAGGCAGGAGCTACCTGTACTGGGAGAGAAAGAGGCTTCCTGGAGAAAGTGAAAAACATTGGGAATGAGATGCACAAAGCAAATCTCTGCTGCCCTTCACTGGACAGCAAAGGCTGGGCACCTACCACACTGACAACTTGGCCTGGGGACCCAAAAGCAGTGACAGGGACTGCCTGAACTCAGGTCTCTCAGTAAGATCCCTACCTTGTGAGGCTCTTTGGGGAGACAATGCCAGGGAAAGGCAGGAGGAACTCTCCTTCTCTGGAAAAGTAACTGGGTTTTGCAGTGCCAGAAACATCCAATAGATTTATAACCTTTGACAATTTCCACCTGCTTTTTTTCCCATGGCATTCCCTTGGGAAGCCAGACCCACCTTGGACACGAGGGGATTCTTCCCTGCTGCCCAGCCTGGGGGGTTTTGGCTGCTTTGCTCCTCCTCTGCAGAAATGCAGCCAACGTAGGGCCCCTGCAGGCTCTGCACCCACACAGTGCTGAGCTCTGGGACTGCTGCAGGAACTGGGCTCAGCTCTGGCCACCTCCCACCTTTGGGATACCCGAGATCTCATCCAGCACCTGAAATATTGGCCAAAGTGTTGATCAAGTACAGATCTACTTCCTAAAAATGCCTGTCAGCAGTTCCACTTTCCCAGTGACATTCCCTGGTATCCTGCAAGGATTCCTGCAGTGCTGTTTTTGTGCTGAAACACTTTCTTGGACTCCATCAGCTGGGATGAGGAGGCTGGAAGCACCAGGGATCTTATTTCTGCACCAGGGATCTCATCTAATTTCTGTCACCACATCCAGGAGGGGGTAAGAGGGAGTTAATTACATCAAAACCTTTCATCAAAGCCTTTTCTGCATGAGGGGATCAAGCTGCAGAGAGTTGGGATGGGGGTCTGAGAAGCATTCCTGGGGCTTGGGAGTAGAGGCCACATCCTGACAAACTGCCCCCAATTTTCTTTATCTGGGAAATGTTGCTCTGGATGTCACTACTGCCAGCAGCCTGAGGGAGACGGTGCTGTGAAGGCTCAGACTCCCTTTCCTGTATCCCAGCAGTGCAGAGGAGAGGCTTTCTGGTGCTGGATGAAAGGGACATGGCCCTGTGCTTGGGATGCCTCCTGGAGGATCCTCAAAAGGCTCTCCTGAGACAAAGACAAGCTTAGGAAGCACCAAAAAAGGGGCCAAGAACAATCTGGGATCTGTAACGACTTCTGTGCAAGATCCAGTCTGCCAGGCTGGGTAACTGGGGGAGAGGTACAACTGGGATGGTACAGAGCAGCCCAGAGTCCTGCCTGTCCCAGGCAGACAAGCAAGGGTTGAGTCCCTGGGACTGCTGCCCTCTCCTGAGCCAGCCCCAGCTCCCAGAGGAGCTGCCCTGGGGGGTCCTGAGAGCTCTGGGTGCAATTGCCAAACTTTGGTGCACAGGCACCCATGTGGGGCAGGGCCTGTGCCATGGGCTGCCCCGTGTCTGCCACAGCGTGCCCTGGGGGGCTGTGGCATGGCCACTGGCCATGGGGCCACAGCAGAGCCTGTGCTTGGGGTGATCCCACCCAGCAGCTGGGAAACTGAGACAGAGGGACTTTGCTGAGCCAGTTTGTCCCAGCAGGAGCTTTGTGTGTCCCTGCAGGAGGTGTTGGTGCTGTGGGGTCCTCGGGGCTGCTGAGGTTTCTGGCTTGGGCTCGGTGCTTCCTGCAGGTGCCCTGCACAGTTCAGGGTGGAACCTGGGCATGGAATTCTCTTGTATGGGACGTGGTGTGGCCTGGGAAAGTTGGGAAGTTCTGGTGCCTGGGACCTGAAAATGAAGAGTGGGGTCTGCCCTGAAGCATCACCGGCAGAGAAAAAGGATTCAGATGTTGTGCTGTGGGTGGGAAGGGGCCGTGCCAGGGGCTGCCTGGCTGGTGGGATGAGGCTTTGCTGGTGGGATGAGGCTTTGCTGGTGGAGCCCCATGGATTATTGAGGATCCCAGGGCTGTAGGACCTGTATGGTTTCCAAGGATTTAGTGCCTGCTCTCTTTGGGACAACGAGTGCTCTGTGGGTGCTCTGCACCCTGTAGCATCCATTTTCTCCCCTTGAATCCTGCTGCAAGTCCCATTACACCTGAGCTAAATCAGTGCATCTGTGACTGTCAGAGCCAGGCTCTGAAGGGACCCACTTCACAGCACAGCTGAATTCCACCTTGGTTGTCTTTCTTGCAGCCTCCCTGTGGTCGTCATGTGTGTCCACAGACTACCCTGTCCAAAAATGGGCTTTTGTCATGTGTCCACAAGCAGGATGCAGACCCCAAAAAGACCCAGTGGTTTCTTGGGATTCATTTCACCTGCTGCACATGGACAGAGATCCAAGCACGTGGTCGCGTGTTGGCTCCACTGGTGAGCAAAAATTCATTTCCCAACTGGAGGTGTGTTCTGAGCTACACTGTCATGCCCTGCCCTTCTCCAGTGTCCAGGGAGCTTCTCAGGAATGGACAGTAGGACTCACCTGCGTTCCTTGTAGATGCTCCAGACTGGGTAGAAGGCAACTTGCTTTCCCAGCCTGTATTGATATGACCTTTCTTAGATGAGACTTCAGGTGGGATTCATGCCTGGAGAAGCAGACCGGATATCCCCAGTTGGTGATGCTTGTGATGTCAAATTTAATCCTCCCAAGGACTGCTGGATGTGCTGCTCCCTAATGAGCTTTTATAAAACAATTACTTATGTACCACATTCAAAGCCAGTTACAAACACTGCTGCTGTGCCAGGGCCCTGGAGCAGTCTGAGGAAGGAGTGATGGCAGCTGAAATGCAATTAGGTTTTGAAGGGCTGTTGGGTCCACCCAAAGCTGGTTTAGACATTTGAGTTTGGGTGCTTTGCCTTTGTCCTTAATCCCTTAGTGCTCACCCACCCTTCAGCAGCTGAGCAGAGCAGCAGAGGGTGCTCCTGGAAAGCAGCTCTGAGCCACGTGCAGGGAGTGGCACCTGTCCCTTGTCCCTTGCACGGGCTCACAGAGTGTGCCCAGCCTGTCTGATGGGCTGCAAATCCTGTTCATGAGATCCTGGCAGTGGCAGAGGATTATTCCTCAGCCTTGCCTTGAGTAAATACCAAAGACAGTTCAGAACCAAGCTCGTTCCCCTCTGCCAGGTGTCTGCTTTGAAGAGTCTTCAGAAGGAGATCAAGAGGTGCTGCTTCCTTATTCCCTCTGAGGCTGCTCCAGTGCTTGCACACCCCAGTGCTCCCCAGAACAAAGTCCTCTGTTCATCCTGCACTTCAGCTCTCCCCGTGAGCACTGGGCTTGTGTTCCTGCACGGTCTGATGGAAAGACCAAATCCTTTGATGCTGTCAACAGCAATTCCATGGAGCAGGCTGGGAGTCCCCAAAGGGTGCAGATGCAGCTCCCAGTTTGGTCCTGATGATCAGGAAAAGTCTGGGCTCAACAAAAGCCTTCATATCCACCACCATAGGCTCATCCTCCAAACTCAGAGGGAGATGCTTTTAAAGGGAAAAGGAAAGGGAGAGTTAAAGTTTCCAGGCAATGTGGGCTGCATTCATCATCCTGACTCTCAATCCCAGCACATCCCAGCAGTGAGGAATTCCCTGAGGAACAGCAGAAGGCAGCTTGCCTGGGTAAGCAGCAGGAGAAGGAAGTACCAGCAGGTGTTTTTTAAACAGCTGAAGACAAAAACAGGAAAGGCTTCACAACCTCTTCCAAGTTCAACATAAACTACACTAAACCTGCCAAAAGCAGTTGAAGGAACAACCAGCTGGGGTCAGAAGAATGTGCCAAAAAGTCAGAGCATCTCCCAGCAGAGGGGAATGACCTGCCAGGAGATTGGGGGGGCAGTGAGTATCAGAAGAGGGAGCACTCAGGAAGGAGAGGAGCAGAGAAGAGCAGGTATTTACCTTTTCCTGGTTGTGATGCCTGTGAGAAATGGGGAAGATTCCTACAAGCTGCTATAGCTGATACATCAAAGACATTCCTGAGGATGGAGGAATCTTGGGGAGCTAGAGACCAGTAAGGAAAGGAAGGTAAATGGCAGACATACATCAGCACAGGGAAATGTTAAGTGATACATGTGGGGTGAAAGAATCTTTTCTTTTGTGAGATGGGCATGGAGGTGACTCCATGGACCATTCATGGCCAGCCCATCCCAGTGACAGCTCAACAAAGACTCCAAGGGAACAGCAGGTATGGGTCGGGATGGAGCAGAGATCAGGAAGGGCTGTGATGTCCCAACACAAGCCTGGGCTCACTCACCCTCTGCCCTGTGCTGGTCTGGGCTCCTCAGCTCAGGAAGGAAATCATTCCATTGGGAAGGGTCCAGAGGAGGTCACTGAGTGCCATGAGCTGCTGGGTCTGTGTGAGGAACTTCTCTGAGCTGGGCCTGCCCAGCCTGGCCCAGAGAGAACCTGGGGAGGATCCCCTTGCCCTCACCACACATTTGAAATACCAGAACCACGAAGATTCAACCACAGCTCAGGTGGGGCAGGTCCAGAAGAAACTGAGGGGTTTTCCCTGCTACAGCCTTTGGATCCTTTCAGCAGTGAGACAAATGACACTAATGGTAACTAATTTTTCATGGACTGAAGTGATGGCTGTGAAAGGTCTTGGGAGAGAAACCCACTGAGGATGAAATAATGGAATTATAGAAGATCCTGGACTGGGAGGGACCCACAGGGATCACTGAGTCCAACCCCTGGCCCTGCACAGACACCCCAACAATCCCACCCTGTGCATCCCTGGGAGCATTGTCCAACTGCTGCTGGAGCTCTGGCAGCCTCGGGGCCGTGCCCGTTCCCTGGGGAGCCTGGGCAGTGCCAGGCTGGAGGAAATGGGATTTACAGCTTCCTTACTCCTGTTGGGTAAGGCAGAGCAGTCCAAGCTGATTCCTGCTGCAGGGTAACAGCGTTTTTTCAGACCTTTCTTCTTTCCTAACACTCGCAAAACAATCAAAATAAAACCATCCAAACCAGAAAACTTGAAGAAATTCCAGCAATTTTTATTGATTTCAGCTTTTCCAATGAAGCAAATACATACAGTACAGCCAAAACAAAACTCTGAGACATTTTTCTCACATACCTATATCTTACAGAGTACACTGTAGAACTATGGACTGGTAAGGCTGAGTTGGTCTCAAACTGGTGTGTGTTCAGAAAGGAATAAAACTGCCTTCGACTTGTCCGTGAGGCTTCTGAAATGCTGGGGTGGGATTGTACACACACAAAATAAACAAAGCATTTAGAAGAAAATAGACCAAAAAAGCTCTGCTGCACCCAGGACAATGAGGGTGGTGGTTATTTACACAGCTGGGTGTCCAACTGCTCCTGCTCCTGCTGGCCACACTCCTTCTTCCTTCTCAGGAGTTCTCCATCCCTGTGCCACAGAGCTGCCCTGTCCCTGTCCTGGGGGTGTGCCCTAGCCTGGCTCTTCAAGGAGCAAGGAACAGGAAACCAGCTCATCAGAGAGGATGCCACAGTTAAAATCATGCCTTAAAAAAAATCCCTCCCCAGAATGACAAAAATTATACTGGAGGTGAAAACAGCATTAATTTATGTTGGAGGGAGCCTCACTGAGCTCCCAGAATAATAATAATGCTGGTTATGAGCAACAGCTGTTACTCCAGTGTCTGATTTTCCCTTCACTTCTCACAGCTGGGCACCAAAGTCACTTGACTGACTGGGGTGGAGTCTGGTGTCCAGATTTGAAAGAGAGACTTGAGAGGAAAACAAGAGGGTATCAGAGAATTTCCCGGGGAAGAGCCACCTGCAGAACAGCCCTGGAATGGCAGAACGGTTGTGATTCCTGCAGCCCAGGGCTCTCCTGAGGGGCTCTGCCCCGAGGTTTGCAAGCAGTGACAAACAGCATCCTAAAAACAGCTCAGTGGGAGGAACCTCTCTGCTGTGCCCAGCTCAGGGCAGGACAACATCCCAGCCGGGTGAGATGGCTCAGGGCTGTGCCCAGTCACGTTTGGAAGAGCTTTGAGCATGGAGACAGATTTTTATTGTTTTGTTGGCTTAAAAAAAACCCCAAAAACCAACGTAATAAAAACAACTGTAACAATGGTTTTTTGTAATAAAATCTATGTGAATGATGAATCTGTCTCCTGGAGTTCAATACTCACTAATGACATCTCCAGCACTTGTAAATTTAATTGTGAGCTGATGATCATAAAGCTACGGCTCTTTGTGCCTTGTACAGTGACTCAGTTACTGCATTAGAGGTGAAAGCAGCTGCACTGTTTTAAAACAAAGCCTAAATCACAGCCAATTAGAGTGAATTTCCTCAATATTCCATCATTCCATTTTGTAGTTCTGTTTCCCCCATTAGTTTTCCAGAGAAAAACATTCACTCCCAGGACTTGTGTTGGACATGTCACTACAGAACAGACCTGAATGCAAAACTGCACAGAACACTTTCCACCCAAACTGAACCAACCCTGTGGGTGCTGCAGCCCTTGGGGACATGCACAGATGGGTCTTGCCCGAAGCATTTGGAACATTTTGCATCTGGGAATCCACATGCAGCAAGGGAACTGCTGGGGGGTGAAGGGCTTTGCCCATGGGCTGGGTCTCTCTGCTTTGTTTAAACCCTCCCGGAACACTTCTGTCCTACTGGATTCTCCTGGTTCTGCTCTCCACTTCAAAGGGCCTTTTCCCCTTTCTCGTTGGGCTGCAGCTCAGCACAGAAAGCTCCCAAATGAACGTGGGCAAAGAGTGGCTGCTCATTAAAGTGCAGAGGAGGAAGCCACCCTTTGGAGCCCAAGAGGACAAACAGCTGGAAATGACCTCCCTCTGTGGGCAGGAGCTCCCTGTGCTCCAAACAGGGACCAGCAAGGGCCACCTGGAACTGCAGCAGAGCAAACCCAAGCTGTGCAGGGGGTTCTTCAGTGGGCACAGATCACCCCAAGGATATGAACTGAATATCCTGAGTCCCACCAATTTAGGAGCCTGACACCTAAATTGAGACTGCTTTTCCATTTCCAGGCTCATAATCCATCCTTCCCAAGCACCTCCTGAGCCCCTGATGTTTGAAAAACAGGGCCCTGTGCCCCTGTACCCTTTGAGGAATAATAAGCAGTACAGGCAGCACACACAGCCTCAGCTGCTCCTTCCCTGTGAGTCTGAGCTGTGTCCCCTCCACGGAAAGGATATTTTTCTTCTGGAGAGAGGATGATTGTGAGAATTGAGTTGCTCTGAAATGAGCTCAGCAGTCCCTCATCACAGCCTCAGCATCACACACAGATTAATGCAATTCAAGATCCCGAGAAATAAAACATTTCCAAACCTGACATCACACAAGTGCTCACATTCCTTTGCACATTAATACCAGTTCTGTACATTGATCAATAGGAACAAAATAGGATTAAAGAGGCCACATCCCTCCCTTCTTTCATTCCTGCAGCAGTCAATGATTCCAGGGGGAAAACACTTGGCCTGTCCTGCTCAGCTTCTCAAATGCCACCTTTGTCCAGGTACAGTCAGGAGCTGGAATTGTTCTGCTGTTTAGAATGGATCAGGACCTGGGAATGTTCAAGCTCTGCAGCTGTGTCCCAATTGTCCTCTCACTAACAGCTCCAGGGAAGGGTGATCGAGGCCTGGGAGAGAATCTGCAGGTGTCAATTTGCTTCTTGAGACAAAGAGTTCATGTGACAGGAAAGAAATTGCTAACAATTATCAGAGAAAAATCCTAAGTAGAGAAGAAGCCCTTGTTCATAATTGTTAGGAATAACCAGCCTTGGAAAGAAGAACATCCTTGTGTGTATCTGTTAAGAATGGACAGATGCAAAGGGGGAACTCGACCTAAAATAGACTTTTTATGTGTTTGTGGATAAAAACATGTTGTGACAAATTTTTATCATGGCAGTATTTGGTTAATGCATAGGGTGGAGTTGGAATAAAATCCTGCAAGGGGTTAAACTGCACAATCACCCTGACTTTGGGTGGAAAACAGGGGACTAAGCTGGAGGAAGATCCTGCTCCCCACGTGTGCTCTGTGTGCTGCCTGCACACACCTCCACATCACACCCAGAGTTACACAGACACACTCTTGGCAAAAAAATAATTATTGACATTGAGAAAGTATATAAAAGTCCCTTCTCCCCCCTAAAAAGAAGAAAATGCTTAAAAATATCAGTATCATCCACATGAAATCCACGTGTTTGGTTTGCTTTACAGTTGAGTTGAACTCAGAAACTCTCTACATCTTTTAACATCCTAAGGAATCATGGAAGTGTTGTTCTTCCTGGACATGAACCAACTCCAAATTCTGAAATAGAAAAAAAAATAAAACAAAGAAAAAGCAAACCCCCAGATAATTAAAGTAGTCAAGAGATCTTTTCATTACAGCAAACCCCAACTTTTAATCTTTTTTTCTGAGCCTGGCTGCAGTTTCTCAGCTGCCCATAGCTTTTCACCCTGGACTTCCACTCTCCTCAGAGTCCCAGTGAAAACATCCCAACAGAACAGGAAGAGAAACCCATTCCTGGGCAGAGGGAAGGAAGGGCTCTGGCACTGTTTTCTCTTGGTTTGATCACAAGGACCATGCTGGGGAAGGGAGCAAGTAATTCCCTCTGCATAATCTCAGACACTATCCAAGAGACCCCTGGTATTTTCAAAGTGCTTAAAGGTTTTCCCTTCAGTGGGAATCATGAGTGAAAAGTGCCTGATCCTCATTTCACACTGAATATAAATAAACCTATAATGATGCCCTGGAAATTCTGCCCATGGCTTCTCTTCCCTGGATTCTCTTTTGGGGTTTTCAATTGACAGAGTGTGGTTCTCAGTTCTGACCTGAGGCTGGCAGGTAGATTAAGGGCTCAAACAATTGCTAAGGCTAATGGCTGAAGCCATGGATGTGCTGGAATTCACTGCACATTACTGGCACTGTCTGGATAACACTGCTCAAAGCTCAGGAATGAGGGCACTGCCAGGGAGAATCTCAGGAAGAGCCTCACCTGTGAGGGTTTGGAAAAATGCACTGAATCAGTGATTGTGTGGCAAAGGAAGGGAGAGGCACAGTCAAGCCCAGCAGCTTTGTCTGTCCTGTGACATCTGTGCTGAGCATCTCCAAAACGCACAGCTGGGCAGTGGGGGCAACATCTGCCCTGGGCCCAGGGACAGCACAGCCTCTGACCCCTCAGAAACAGACTGGGCTGGGAAGATTTGGGATGAAAATCTCACAAACACACTTTTGGGGTAATCAAAAGTAGCAACAATCTCAAAGGATTCCTGTGCCCCAGATCCACCCCAAGGGCCGTGTTCTCACCTGCAGTCTGAATGTGCATGGAGAGGCTCTAAAATCTGGAGGAGAGAGTCCTGAAGGTCGTTCCAGCTAAAGATCCCATCATGTTCTTATCAAACCCTTGCTAAAAAAGCAGAAACATGAAGTGCAGTGAGCGTACATCAGTGTCTACACTGAGAGCAGTTACTGAGCAAAGTGTGCTTCATTCTTAGCCAGCCTCCCCTGTCAGCCCTCTGGGTACCTTGTCACCTTTACTGATGAACTCCATAGAATCACAGAACCATGAAATAGTTTGGGTTAAGGGGACCTTAAAGCTCACCTCATTCCACCCCCTGCCATGGGCAGGGACACCTTCCTCTAGACCAGGCTGCTTTTCCTTGCATTGCCTTCCATCAACCCAGAGCTAGACCCCTCCAAGTTTTTGGAGGAAACTTTTATCTAATCATTCACTGAGTATTGTTTCATTTAGTTCCTCATCCTGAAAAAGGAGCAGAAGTCTTCAGATGATGCATACACCCCTGCAGACTCCCATCCTCCTCCCCTGAAGTTTACCTATGCAATAAACCTGTGTGTGAACACTAGAGTGACTCAGTCACACCAAAATGAGCTGGCACGGGCTGTGAGCAGACCCCGCCACAGAACTACCCCAGACTCTCTCCTGTGCACAGAGTCCCTCACTGGCAATATGGGAACAGAGTTTGGATGCTCTGCTCCTGCCTCCAGGTGCTCCCCTTTGTAGGGATCCTCCTTCTCTCCAATTTGGCCCTGTACTCTCTGCAGGTGCTGCTGCTCGAGTTGGAAAAACCCAGATTGTTCAAAGAAAGCCACTGGGAGCAGGAGCTGGGAATTGGGAGCAGCTGGAGCAGGGAACTGGGAGCAGTTGGAGCTGGGAATTGGGAGCTGGGAACACCTGGGAGCTGGAGTTGGAGCTGGGGCTGGAGTTGGAGGCTGGAGCTGGCTCAGTGCCTGTTTGGCTCTGCACTTTCCCAGCTTCTGTTGCAGGGAGCAAAACAAATCCCAAATACTCTTCTCCTCTTGGTTTGAAAGCTTACCCTGACTGCAGGGGGATGTAACCACAGGGCAGGGCTATGGACACAGAAGAAAATGGGGGGAAAGAGAGGAGGGACCTTGCCAGGCACCTGCTGGGACCCGATGGACTGCAATGAAGGGAATCCCCTAAATGAGGGTGAAACACCCAGTGTGCCCCAGCCCAGAGAGGGGGGCTGTGCTGGGGAGCATTCCAGCACCATCCCCAGGGAGGAAGGGGTCTGACACAGGCATGTCACCATCTGCTTTGTCCCCAAAGTGAGTCCCAGCAGTGACCCCCTGCCACCTGCTCAGATCCCAGGCGGGTGCCCAAGTGCCCCAGGCTCCTCCTGGGCCCTGCCCTACTCACTGCTGGATCAGGGCCTTTACTGGCTCCCCACTTCAGCAAGTGAACAACCCAGAGCTGTTCCTGACTCCCAGAAGCAGGAGTGGTGTCCTTACCTGCTTGAGCACGCTCTGGAGCTCCCTGTTGGACCAAAGGTCTGTCAGGAGAAGTCGAGCAGCTTCAGCTGCTTTTGGACAGGAGCTGGGAAGATGAAAGCAACAGGAGGATTATGGCAAGCACAGAGCAGCACCCCACAGACACTGCTGACCACCTGGGACAAACCCAGCTCCAGCTGGGAGCCTGCCTGGCCATGAACAGGACTGTCAGTAACACCCTCCTGCCCTCTCAGCAGTGTTGTGTGACAACAACTGTGACCAGAGCAGTGCAAATGAAAGAGAGGGGAGGATCTGAGTGGGAAAATGAGCATAAAACTGAGCCGAGTCTGAAATTTGAGAGAGGGAAAGAGAAGGGAAATAGTGCCAACCCTTTGCTGGAGTCTGCAGGGACAGAGTGGGTGGATCTCCTGGGAGGGGGCAGAGGAGCGGGCTCGGAGCTGCCTGGAGAGCACAAGGGATGGGAGGCTTTGCAATAACAACCTCTGCAAGCAGCCCAGAGCCCTTACTCAGCACAAGGGAACAGATACCTGCTCACGTAACAGCGCGAAACCGTGAGTCATCGCAGGACCTTTTATAATTCTGGAACATTTCATACCCAGATATCCCCTCCCTGCTGGCTCCCATTGCTGCTCCTGATCTACTGGGCCTCCTCCTGGCTATGGGAGACTCCTGCCCTGGGTTCAGGGCAGCAGCCCCAGCCTGTCCCACCCAGGGTGATGGAGAGAAACAGGACCAAGCTCAGGACCCTCCCTGTCTGATACAGCTCCACAAAACCTTTTGTCCTCAATGGGACCAATAGATCATGAGGAACCTGGGACATCAACTCCACACTTGGAGTACGGGAGGACAGGGATGGAACCACATCCAGTAAATTTTGAGGCATTTCTCTGGCACACACAGCAGCTGTTACCAAAGAAATGATCAAGTTTAACTTGGTCATAAACTTCAAAGGTGTTGTGCAGCTCCTGGTGTTGTGTGGAGGGCTGGAGGACAGCCAGAAATTCCTGAGCAATGCTTTGGGACAGAAAAAACAGGTTTTATTGCCAAATCTCTTCTGTAGTTGTAACCACCCTACGCTCTGTCATCAGAATGACAATGTTTTAAAACATTTTTTGGCTGAAATATTGTCTGTGGCTGAAAAGCCCTTAAATCCCTACAAACCCATGGGTAGCTGTGATCAGACAGACAGAGCACGAGCTGAACTCTCTCTTTCAAGGATTTATAGTTTCAAGTTGTTTTTCTCTTCCTCGGCCAGAGTAATTTTCTCTTATTTTTGAAGAAATTTACTTCTAATGATGCTAAATATGTACTTTTTGCCACTATGTCTCCAGAGAACAGCCCAGAAGTTTTGTATTTTCAAGCCAAAATTACCAGCATCAGTACCTGAGTCATTTATGAATTCAGGCAGAAGAAGTTCTAAACTCTTCATTTGAAGGACTGGCACTGACTGTTTCTTACAGCATTGACTGCTATAATTTAGGTATAAAAAGCTTAATATGAGCTGGTGCAGCTGTGATGCCAACTTCAGTAGGTAAAGCAGCATATCCCAAACAAAATAGTGTGAATATAGTAGTGGATAACACAGAGCAGAATATCAAGGACAGCTGATTTTTCAGAAAAATTCCTTAATAACAAATTTCTTGAAAACCAAAGTTGATTTTAAGTACAGTCTGTCTTTTACAAATAGAATTATTCATGAAAAATCATAGAAAGGCAATGAGGCAGGTGTCATCCAAAAAGCTACAGACTCAACAAAACATAAACAAGACACCATCAGAAGGAGATGGCAGAGAATGGGGAAAAGCAGAATAGGGTAAAAAAGACAAGAATCTTGTCCTTAGATATCAAATAATGGGGAGAAATAATCCTTCCTCAAAGGGCAAAAGTACAAAGAACTTTAGGTGCCTCACTGAGAATGCCAAGGAATTCCCAGAACAAGGATTTCTTCAGGATGTGAAGAGATTATAAAATTGATATCAAGGTGCAGTCTTTGGAAGACATGGGAAATTGGAAATGTGGGGATGAGAAGAACTCTCTGGCACAGGGAATAATCAAAGGAAGACCTGAGTTTCTCAAAAGATTAATTTTGGTGAAATACTGTGGTGGAATTGAACTGCAAAATAAAACTGCAATAGCAAAGGTGTGAAAAGTGAAGGAACAGAGAGAAATAAACCATGGTAAAGGGATGAACTGCAAATGTGATGCTCTAAAGCACAGGAAGAGATTTTGGGAAAAGCTTTGAGTGCAGCCAGTAGAATTAATGAGGAGAATTTTAATTTAGTTAGTGAAATAATGTTGCTTCAAAATGAGCAGAGAAATGTTTTTCAGACAGCTGGAGAAGAAAAATGAAAAGGAAACCAAACATCCCAAAAAATCAGGTCCAGTGGCTCGATTTTCAGAAATGCCACCAAAGATTGAAGGAAATATTCAATATTTTGGCAACTTGGAAAAATAATGAAGAGTGAAGGAACCCCATTTGACCATGAACCCCATGTCACAGAAGAGAGCATCTGCAGGAGACACAGACAATTACTTAATTGGGATGTTCCAGGAAGAAGAAGAAACCACATCCATCAGATAAACTGCTGAACCCTTTCTGCCTTTCAGTCAGAATCCAGCTGTGAGAAACATGAGGAGAAAGAAACATGGGAAGGGAGGAGAACATGGGAAAGGGCAAGGTCCATAATGCACTGGTCTGGAACCTGGAGTCTCTTTCTAAGCTATGACTCTGAAGTTGTTTGAGCAGGTGGAGCTCCTGGTTTGCAGCTGGTAATGCAGTGAGAGCCCAGCTCAGAAACACAGGGCAGGATCTGTGCCTGGCAGAGGAGACACAGGGAGGGAGCACCCAGACACCAACCCCAGCCTGGGGGACAGGGAATGTCCACAGGGACCTGAGGCAGATTAACAGAGAAAACTGCAAAATCCTGACAGGGTGCAGGGTGTCTCTGGGTCCTCCCTGGTGACTGGGTCTCCTCTGAGCCCCCTGTCCCCCCTCTCTCTGCTGCCTGTGGTGCTGGGAAGGAAGAGGTCGATGATGTGGGACTCACCACACTCAGAACCACAGTGGGGACCTGGGGGCTTCAGCCAGCCCCCAGGAGAGGTGGGGACTTACTGATTTCCATTGGGGAGCAGGGAGGCTCTTTCTGATGTAGGACTGGACAAATCCCACCCTAATTTTTCTTTTTATCTTCACAGGCGACACGTGACACTGGGAAAATTTCACCTTGTGACCCAGCAAGAGTCAAAGTCTCTCCAACCTCTGCTCTACTGGAACAGCCTGAAATAATACAGCTTGGACAAGTAAGATTAGTCCTGGGTGAAAACTGTTCTTTTTTTCTTTTTCCCTAAGAATTGAACAGCATAAAAATCTTTGGGGACAAAAATGAGTAATGGAGGCAAAGGAACAACTCAAGTTTTGGACATTGTAAGAATTGGTGAGTTTCTCAGGAGGACTTTGTGATCCAGGCAGGAGTGGAGACATCTCCAGAGTTTGGTAACTCCTCACAGTTCAGTGAGTCACCTCCAACAAAGCTGATCCCCAGCAGCCAAGGCAATTAAAGTGTTCCCAGCCCGGGTTGTGCAAGGCTGTGCTGGAGCAGCAAATTACTGAGCACTGGTCTGAGGGAGCCACAGCGGGACTGCAGCATGAGTAAACACCACTCAGAACAACGAGGGCTTAGAAGAGGCCTGGGTTTCATAGTAATTGGGCTTGTTGGAGAGAGGAAGCAAATAAAAGCAGCAAATAGAGCCATGCTCCTTGGCCCAGGCCCAAACTAAACAAGGAGGCCTCCTGTAATGACAGAGAGTGTCTCTGCCATGGAACAAGAGGTGGATTGGAAGAACTTTATCAAAGGATGATTGGAGGCATGCAAATGGATTTTCACAACAGAAAACAATGGGTTACTTGTCTAAGGTATTTTAAAACAAAGACAGATGGCAGGAAAGATGAAAGCCTAGGAAGGAGAGAACATGGTCAAAGATACTGGAAGTTTAACACCAGTTTGGCCAGAAATGAACACAGAACTTGGCAAGGCTTGACAGGCTTGTGCTGCAGGGAATATGGATAACAAACAGGACAGAATTCCTACCACCAAACCCCAAACCAAGTCCTAAAATAGAAAGAGGTAAAATATGATGAGATTGCTCAGCTGGTGTAAAATACAGGTGTAGACTAGGGAGGTACTTAAAATAATTCCTGTCTATGTTCCCCCAGAGTTGCATCTTGAGGAGGATGATTCAACAAAAAGATGAACAGATTTGCACATAAAAGTTAAGCACAATCCCTGTGTACCTGCAGTGTTGAACCTCAGACCTGACCTTCATGACAAGGCTTGAGGGAAGCCCAGGAGCCAGGAAGTTACTGACATCCCCTGTTCCGAGGCTAGAATTTTTCATAGATCAGAGAACCCCAGAGTGGTTTGGGTTGGAAGGGACCTTAAAAATCATCTAGTCCCCATGGGCAGGGACACCTTCCACCAGCCCAGGTTGCTCCAAGCTTCATCCAACCTGGCCTTGGACACTTCCAGGGATGGAGCAGCCACAGCTTCTCTGGACAACCTGTACCAGGGCCTCCCCACTGTCACGTCCCCTAATATCCAGTATAAATGTCTCCTCTTTTAGTTTGAAACCACTCCCCCTTGTCCTGTCACTATCTGCTCATGTTAAAAGTCACTTCTCCTCTTTTTTATAAGCTCTATGAGTACTATTTTTAAAAGACTTTAAGATGTTGGTGCTTCAGTTCTTTTTAGAATTTCCTAAAATTCAACCAGAAAGTTTCCAGAGGCCCCTTTGCAAATCCCACCCTGGATGGCTCCTGCCTGTTTCCAAAAAACCAGTGCTGAGGATTTCTGCCCACCAACATGCCCAGTTCCTTTATTAGGAAGGAATAATGCTCTACTCTGGCTCCGAAGGGTGTTGGGAAGACTCTGGGGTCACTCTGGCTCTGTCCCTGCACCTGCCTGGTGCCCCACACTCACCCGTTCCGGCACAGGCTCACTACATTATTTAGCAAGTTGCTGGACAGGTAAGACTTTCCCAGGTGGGGGTTGGACATGATGAGGTTCCTCAGAGTGTAACAAGCTGATGTCATGATCTCCCCATAGCTGCTGGTGTTTCCAGACTGGAACGACAGGAGACGGGACACATCTGGGAGCACCTGGTGAGCTAAAGAGGTGGAGGAATGTTCCAATCAACAATTAAGCACAATCTGGCACAAGTGAATGATGCTATTTGTGTTTACACCAAGCAGAGTTATCTCTGCATGGAGGCACTGAAGTGTTGGACAGCAATGGCATCATCGTCATCAGTGGATTTTTCCAAGACAAAACAAGGGCTGCAGGCCTTTGGAAGGGCAGTGTTGTTGGCCATGGACACTCAAGTCCAACTCAGTTCCCAAAACCCTGTCACCCTTGTGGTCCTGCAGGTTTGTCACTGTCCATAAAGCACAGCACATGTCAAACAGCACTGGTGACTGTCCTTGGGGCCAGAGGAAATTACACTGCTCTGCTCTGCCCATCTCTGGAGCATGGCTAGGTCTCCTTATGGGGCTTACAAAGTGAGCTGATCCCACGGAGCTGACAGCTGGGATCCAGCATGGGGGAAGGACTTACCCATGGTTTTGTGGAGCACAGGATGCCTGGACATGTTGCTCAGCAGAGAGGCTCCAGACCGGACGACCTCGGAGCTGTTGGACTGGAGCAGCCGAGCGATGCGGGGCAGCCCCTTCTCCTTCAGCCCAATCAACTGGCTCATGGCATTGGACATCTGAAGGACAGCAGAGATGTCCATGACTTACAGTGCCAGGGGGAAACAGCTGGGATGATGGTCAGGGCTGGAGGAATGTGACTACCATAAAATGAGCACTGTACAATCCTTTCTCCTGCTGCCATAATCCCACTCACTCTGTCAGTTTTCCCTCTCTTCCCCACAGTTATGGGAGCCTGGAGAAAAGGAAGCTCGGGGGGACCTTCTGGCTCTCCTCAACTCCCTGACAAGAGGGTGCAGCCAGCAGGAGGTTGGGCTCTGCTCCCAGAGAACAGGGGACAGGACAAGGGGAAATGATCTCAAGCTGCCCCAGGGGAGGTTTAGATTGGATACTGGGGAAAATTCTTCACCAAAGCAGATACCAAGCAGTGGCACAGCTGTCCAGGACAGTGGTGGAGTCACCATCCCTGCGAATGTTCAAAAAATATGTGAATGGGGCACTTGGGCACATGAGTTAGTGGTGAACATGGGTGAACATGGGCTCACATGGGTGAACAGCTGGACTTAGTGATATTAGAGGGCTTTTCCAAGCTTAATGATTCCATTATTCTGTGACATTTGAAAAGTCAGCCTCTCATGTGCTGTGATGCAGCTGGTTCTGCTGTTCTCTGGAGCCCCAGTGGAGCAGTTGATCACTCAACTGACATTCCAAAAACTGCACAAGTTTTGCTTCCATGTCCACGTTGCCCTCGCCCTTCACAACCCCTGGAAGCTCCCTGTCCATGCCACAATGGGCTGTTGGGGAGCAGGAACATATAACAGATGCCTTTAAAAAAGTCTGACGACCAAAAATACTCAGATGTGATCTTGTGCTTGTAAATGTAGAAGGTCTCAGGATGCAGCCAGGGCAGATGAGTTCAAGCAGATCCCCTGAGTAAACTGCCCTTATTGACAGAGTTTAAGCTGAACTTCTCAGCTACTGCCCCACCAGAAAGGCTGCTGGAGACACATGTCCATCAGCCGTGCGATGGGAATGGAGAGAAGGGGCTGGAAAACATGTGCCCTGTTCCACATTCACACCAGCAGGACTGGGGGGTGTAAAGTGCAGTTGAAGGATGTTCAGAGCCATCCTCTATGAGCTAAAGGACCACCCCAAGCTCCGTAAACTCATCCCCAGGTTCACTTTCCATCAAATGACAGCAAACTCAGCAATTCCAGCTCCAGCTCTGAGCTGGAATGAGACCCTTGAGGGGAGGAGCCACTTCTGCACATCCAGGCAAATTTCAGCCATTCCATGCCAGGAGGCTGAATTAAGTTGCTCCAGCACTGTCAGAGCTGGCTTTGGCTGTTTGTCCCTTGTGCAATGTTGTTGATTGCTGAAATTTTCTTTTCCCTGGAGCACAGAACTCCAGCCCCATTTCTCTGACCAGCTGTACCCATACGTGACAGCCTCTCTCCGCCTTCTGGTTCGTGGCACTGCTTAGTTAAATTGCCAAAAGTCAAAGTTCCTAATTATTTAGCATGGATATCATTGTGACAAAAAGAGATCAGAGCTGGCAGGTTAATGCCATACCAGCAGGGAAGACTCTGAGTGAGTCACCCGTGTCTCTGGGTGGGACACTCCCCACACGTGACACGCCTCTCCTACCTATGGAATCATTATCTCTTTATCTCCCCATCCATCTTATTTAAATTGGGATTGATGGAGTTGGGCACAAACAGACAAGTCAAGGGCTGTCCCAGGGGAGGCAGCCTGCGAGGACGTGCCCAGGGCAGCGACGTGGGCCCACAGAGCCGCGGTTGTGACGTGTCCCTCACGGTGCCACAGCATCACCCGGCCCCTGGCACCACCACGCTGCCGTGCCCACGGGTCAGGACATCTGTCACAGCTATTTTACAGCTAGCTCTGAGGTGTGGACAAGCCACAATCCACAGCACAACCCACCCTGTCATTAGAGCCACCTTCCCTTGGAGCACATGCACGGGGCGGTGGCTCAGCCCTTCTCCCGCCTCTCATCACATCTGGCTACAGGTGCACATCTGGGCTCACCCTCACTGCTGCCCTGGGGGAGGGTGCCAATACCAGTCGCTGGCAGTGCGACCAACAGACTGGGGAAACTTGGAAACCCAGTGTATGGGCCTGGGATAGATCCTTGGGATGCTGATTGCAGCTGCCCATAAGACCCTGAGTTTGGAGTTAGTATCCCACTGGATCAAACACTATGGAAAGACTGGCTGTGGTGCCCTGAGGCTTAAGGAGGACATTTTCCTTTTCCGTGGCTGAGAAATGATGATGATCAGTGACCTTAGAGGTCTTCCCAACCTTACTGACTCTCTTACTCCATGGAAGTGCTGACACATTTGGGTGCACACATGTGGAGGGGAGGGAAGCTCTTACCAGCCCTCGGCTTGCAGTGAGGTTCTGCAGAGCTCCAGCACAAGCTTCCAGGGTGGCATCCTTCTTGCTCTGATCCATCAGGGACAGGTAGGTGCGGATGGCATCTGAGTGGTAGAGCCAGCTGGGGCCTTTGGGTTTGAAATCCTCCTCGGGAAGGGGGACCCCATACTCATCATTCTGCAAAGACATGAGACACAGGGAGCTCAGATCCTGCTCTTCCCTTGCAGCCCCTGCCTGGGGCTGAGCATTGCATTCCCAATCCCTCTGTGGCATATCCTACCTCCATTTTCCCACTCCTGCTGTTGAAGCAGCCTGTGAGAGTTTTGTCCATGTAAACGCTCCGGGCCATGTGGTTGAGCTGGGTGTATTTGTTGGGAACTTCAGCATCCAGGCGGTAGGAGAGGTTGTGCAGGATGCAGATGCAGTTCTCCACAGACTGCATCACCCCCAGAAGAAAAATGCAAACATCACATTAGGCAGAAAACTATGGAGCAGCACCAGAGAGGACATGGACTGGGCCATAATCAGCTTTTTAGCACCACAGATGCTCTTTAGCCTGGTTCAGGGAGCAAGGGATGGGAGGGAAGGAGCTGGAATAGACGTGACAGAATGATCTCAGTGAGCTGCTGACCCAGAAAACCTCAGGAGGTCTCACTTGCCACAGACAAGCTGGCTAACAGGAAAAGAGAGAGTGAGAGTGATTGGATCAAAGCATGAAATTCCTAATTTTGAAATCCCCCTCTTGCCAGGGGTAACTTCCAATGACTCTCTCTGAGTCGCAGCTACAGATCAGGTGACACTTTTTACCAAGAACAGGCTTTAAGCCTCCTTTCCCTGGATGCCAGAAGGCCCAATGGGAAGAGCAAGGGAGAATTTTGGCTGGATACCTATAACCAACACCAGAACCTGCGGTTACATTTCCAAAGAGCTGCGTTTTGTGTGTGCTGCTGGAAAGGAGCTTCCTGCAAAAGCCATCCCCAAAAGAGGGTTTGCTCAATCTGGAGAGAATTCAAAATAACTTTGGTAACTTTGAGGGTTACATGTGAAAGGTGTCTACAAATACTTTTTTGTCCAAGGCAAGTGCTGTTCACACACAGCCACCAGTCACAGTCAGGGGACTGGGAGAGAGATGCCAACTCCTGGCTTCCTGCTGAACATGATGCCAAGCTGGGGATGATACACTTGAGTCCTGCTGGATGACAAGATGTGAGGTGGAAAGAGCAAGAGACGGAGATTAAGATGCTAGAGAAGGGAAGGGAAGGGAAGGGAAGGGAAGGGAAGGGAAGGGAAGGGAAATACTTTAAGGACTCAGGAGGCAAAGTATTTTACTGTTCCTCTGTGTTTGCTAAAAGAAAATTTTAAAGCCCAGCTCTACTTCAGGCCCAGAGCCCTGAGGGCTTACAACCCTCCAACAGATCCCACTGGGGCTTGGAAGGACAAGAGCAGCCAGAGAGTCCAGCCGCCTCTTGTGTTTGTTGGAAAGGGATTTTGAGGCATTCCCAAGGTTGCAATTGTTAACTGTGGGCTGGACAGCCCAGGGCAGCAGCTGGTACCTTGTCATCGGGGCGGCTGGAGGCCACACAGTTCTGGGCGTAAGTCATGACAGAGTCGATCAGGCCGGGGTAATTCCTCATGGTCTGGCGCCCCATGTCTGCAGAGCTCAGGTTCCTGAGGAAGCCATCGAGGAGCATGGCAGGGTACAAGGAGGAGAGAGGGTGAGTTGGGCTCTGTTCTGGCTATGGTTGTCACTGAATTCAGGGATTTTTTGGCAAGGTTCAGCAAGGCTGAAGAACTGCTCCCGTTCTGGAGGCCTTTGGTGGGACTGCACTAGTGCATAGCTCTCTTGTTGCTCTTTAGGACTGATTTCACCTGGAACATGTCTTGCAAGGAGCTCTGCATAGAAGACACCCTCTTAGGGACAGTCACCAGCAGGAGGTTGCCTCAGAGGCTCTGCATGTGCCACTACACAGACACTGTCTCCTGAGAGGAGTTTCCAAAGGGAAGACTGGCTAAAGACCATCTGGGGTTGTTGTGACCATCAGGAAGGTGCACAGGGTTGTAAGCACAGACCTACCCAGGGTCAGCAGCAATGTCTGTGTGGGAAATGGGGTGGAGATGCTGCAGAGCAGCAATGGCTCTGGCCAGAGGGACTGACCCATCTGTGAGGTTGAAATGGGTTCATGGACACTGGCAGCTGTCAGGACGGGGACTTTTTCCAGTAACAGGATATGGGTTTTGTTGTTTTGTTCTGGATTTTTTTCTTCCCTATTTTATTGCCTTATAGCTTGCAAATGAAAAACAAAGAGAGGTTGGCAGTGGTTGTGAGATATTCACTGCAGGCGTTACCCAGAACTGGATCTGATGTTCACTGTGATTTGCAGCCTCCTCATTAACATGGATTCATCTGCAATCCAGAAATGCTTGAGCAGCAATGGCTCGGGCCCAGGGCAAACCCAGGGCTGTTCTCACCCCTGTGTTCTGATGTGGCAGGGCAGTGACTCAGAGCAGTCCTGGCTCAGCCCTTGGAGAAGGGGCTCCGGATCCAACTCCCAGCTTCCCTCACTCTCCCTGCTCCCCAGTCCTGCTCCCTCAGGCCGCTGGAGCTCCCTTGCTGACCTGCAGCTGCCAGTGTACCTTGGGATGTTGGGCACTGCTGCCACAGCCTGGGATCAGTCTCAGGAGGCAGAGCCTACCTTCAGTTAAACGCCATAGGGTTTTTACAAGCTGTTGCCACTGTCTTTCCTGCATTTTAATGGGATATTTTATGGTGTTGATAGGCTGGGATGGCCTTAAAGCAGAGCAGCTCATGCCCACCGTACCCCACACATCCCAAGCCACAGCTGCTCGGGGAGCTGCCTTCCAGGACAGGGAAGGAGGGAGCAGCACTCCCTATCTCCCAGACACGGTTCCCAGCCACAGAAGCTGATGGTATCAGGTCTCCAAAGGCCCTGCCATGATCAGCCTCTCGTTTCATAAGCAGCTCCAGCTCCTGCGAGCTGCATGTCTGGGAAGGGCGCGGCCGGCACTGCCTCCCTCGGGGAGAGCTTCCCTTGATGAAAGCACCTCATTATACAAGGACGGTTTTTTGCCCCACTTGTTCCCATTGAGACAAGGAGCTCATATCCAAGTGGAGGAGGAAGGCAGGAAAAACAGCAAGTCAGGGCGAAGATCCCCTACAAAAGGACTCTGGTTTCCCGTGAACAAAATAAACTACTCTGGGCTCAGTCTGCACCTCCTGTTTCATAGCTGAGTCTCCAGATGAAATGAGCCAGGAAAAGTCCAGGACAATGGGACTGTTTTGTACTAAAACAGTTATCAAAAGAAGTGGGAAAATGCTTGTTTTCCCCACATAGAGAATTCTGTCTTTTTGTCACGTAAACGCTAAAGCAGTTTGTTTTCTCTGGAAGCCTCAAAACGCTAAAGGCAAAATCTGTTCAGTTTCCTGGTCTGAGCTAAACACTGATGGTTTTCGTTAGTGCACAAAACAACTTCCATTTTTTTTGAGAAGAGACTTAGCAAGAAGAAAATTATTAAAAATAGAAAGCTACTAGAAAAGTATTTTACATGTAATTTTTTTTTGCACCTTCTCTTAGTCAAGAAAACTTTCTCAAGGAGAATTTTTCATTAACACAATTGTAATGAGCATGAATTCAGCTCATTGTAAGAGGATTTAGATGGCTTCAGCTTTTGCCCACAGACACAAGTTGCAGTCAGTCCCTGCCTGGTGACTCACCTCAAACACCCTGTGGCATTGAAGAACACTTCTGGGTCGATAATTTCTCGTGTCCTGTTGCAGCTGCCATCAGACCAGCCCGAGAAAGGGATGATAACACAGTCTGTCAGCACAGGCAGAGCCTCCTGTATCAACTCTTCTTTTAGTTCATCGGTGGAGGAGAGGTTCCAGAGCAGTCCTAGGAAGGACGTGGGACACAAGCTCAAGCACAGGGTCATGTGCATTAGGAACTTTGTTTAGGTCGGGGTGATTCCAGTACCAAAATCCTTCTTCCCTTCACCACTCTGAGCTGAGGGTGCAGAGGCTGCCCGAACCTCGGTCCCTGTCTACCTCTATGGGAGACAGGCAGGATGGGTCCACATGGAGGTGGGCATTTAAGCATCCTCCCTCCTCCCAAAATTGCTCTTTATTGCTATTAGGTTGCAGGGAACAGCATCTCTCCAGGGATCTTGGAAAGGCTTGCACAAGTTTTCTTGGGACACAGCTGAGGGTGACCTGCACCAAAAAACTCCCATCAATTCCTCAGGCAAAGGTGAGGCACCAAGGAGAGAACCCAGCCAACCCTACTGGGGCTGGCAGCTCCCTTGGCCATCCCTGGGAACAGCACAGGGGCTAGGGTGCAGGGGGGCATGGGAGTGGCAGGGTGACCATAACTGGGAGGGGACCTGGGGCAGGTGCTTCCCCAGTGGGCACTTAGGAAGTGAGGAATCCTTACGGAACATGGAAGGGCCAGGACCTCCTCTGCTTTCTAATTTAGGTCACCCTTTGGTGCAAGAGGAGCAGAAATCCCCCTCTCTGTGCTAGGGTAGCGCCAGGGCTACGGACCCCAGGCAAGGGGAGCCCGGGCCCTGCCGGGGCTGAGCAGACTCCGGGTACCTGTGAGCTGTTTCTGGATTTCAGTGTTCCCTGTCCTGCGGAGGAGGCTCACACACTCCCTGATCCCGTTCTGCCGCCGGGTTTCGATCTTGTTGGTGGGGTTCTTGAACACCAGGTTCCGGAGGGCTCCGGCTGCCGCCCGCTGCACATTCTGGTTCTGGCTGCGGAGCAGCTCCACGAGCTTGGCAATGCCCCCCAGCCGATAGACCTGGCCAGGAGAGACGTGGGACAGACACAGGACATGAGCATGGAGCACCGGGAGAGACATGGGACAGACACGGCACCAGGACAGACAGGCCATCAGCACAGAGCACAGGACACTGCTGGGACAGGGACACTGAGAACTGCCCCAGCAGTGTCAGGGGTCAGACAGCCCATCCTGAGGGAGCTGGAGAAGAAGAGCTGCCAGGGAACGAGGGACAGAGGTGACAGGTCTGGTTCAGGCCATAGGTCATGAGCACAAAGCTCCTGGACTGGAGGTTGCAGCCAAAAGCCTAAACTGCAGGAATGACTGTGAGTAATGGCCATGGAGAGTCCTTTGCCGATGGAAATGTGCTCCTGCAAACTTTCACCCACCTCCACAGTTTGCACCGAGTGGAAATGCTGCCCTGCCTATGTGCAGAGGCCATATATAGCCATCTAATGACATGCTGTGGTCATTTGTCTGCATCCTGAGATCACAGGCTGAGCTCAGAGGGATGGTCATGGCCAGTGGCACCACCCTCGAGGTCAGCCAGAGGCAGTGGAGGGAGTCCAGACCTGCAGGACACCACACACAGCACATGGAGCTTTGAAGGCGAATCCCTGCAGCTGAGCTCTCCAAATGCTGAGTGTTCCCGCTGGGGGATGTGCTCTGCAGCGGCCGTGATCCCGCCCCGAGCCCATCCTGGCACAAACACCCCCCCGGCTGAGGTTTGCTGACGATGGACAGTGAATGAGCACCTTTCGGGAGGGAAGGAAAACAAGCGTGTGCTGGCATGAGTCACCGACCTGCTCTGGCACATCTTTCTGGGAAGGATGGGCTGGCCCAGTGCTCAGAGAGGGTTTGCAACGGTAACAAAGGGTGTGGCCACCCCACAGTCGGCCACCTGAACGGGGCTGGGCACCTGCACTCATCCAGGTGCAGCCAGGGCGCAGGGGCACAGCCCCACACTTCCAGCTCCACTGCTGTGCCAGGACAGCGAAGGCCACCTCTACAGGCTTGGCATCTCAGTAAATCCAGTGTGGGGATAAACTTTGGTGACATCCTTGCTGCAGCAGATCCATCCTTCAGTCTGCCTCCTTTGCTGCATGTTGGCAAAGGAATTGAGGAGTAAGAGCATCAGAAAAATAACCTGTGCCATAAGAAGGGCTTCTCTGTGGTCAAGTATCACAGAATCACATAGGGGTTTGGGTGGGAAAGGACCTTAAAACTTATCTTGTCCCACCCCCTGCCATGGCCAGGGACACCTTCCACTATCCCAGGGTGCTCCAATCGCTGCCCAGCCTGGCCTTGGACACTTCCAGGATGGGGCAGCCACCACTCCGGATGTGCAAAATTATCTTTGTACATGAGCACTAATTAACCCATTGGCTCAGCTGGCTGAAATACTCTGGAAAAGGGCTGTGAAAAAGGCTGGCAAAGGGCTGCAGGGTCACTGACCAATGCCCACCAAAGGTCACAGTGGGATTTAAAGCAGCTTTGTCTGACTCTGACTCTGCAGCTCTGAGATAATGAAAGATTGATGCGGAACTAGGCGCAGGTCCCCCCAGGAGAGGACACTGGATAGCAGCTTCCACACTGTCAAACCCCATCACCCTGTGCCACAGCAACTCGTGGTGACAACAGGAACAGTCTCCTCTGCTACCCAGAAACTATTCCAGCTGTTAAATCCTGACCAACTGCTGTTGTGAGAAAGTGGCCATTAATAGCTGAAAAATCGACTTAATTAATACTCGGGCCTGACTAAAGAGATATAAAGCATCCTTATGAAAACCAAGGGAACCTATGGATCCTTGGCACTACGGAAAACCAGTCCCATCCCTCTCTTGTACCATCACTCCCAGTGTGGCAGCAGAGCACTGGAGGAGTCTGCTCACCTCTTGCTTGGCAGACTCATCCTGGAAGCAGGTGTGCTGCAGGTAGTAAGCCCCCATGGCCTGGTACTTGTCATCAGAGGAGCACAGGAGCTGGATGGCCTTCTGGATGGTCATGGTGCCAGCATCAATCTCGTCACCACAGATCCTGTGTCAAAGAGAAATATGGAACTGGGTGAGTGCTCAGCCAAGACAGCTACGTCAGCACTGAGAGTTATTGGGAAGGAGTCAATGATAAAATATTATCACATTGCCACATAGAGCACACAGTGTACCTCCAGTGGATTTCTCTGTCTCATAAAAAAGAGATGGTAAATGATGGAAAAGACACAGTGAAGAGCACTAAGGGTAATAAATTCCAGATCGAGTCTATCCACAAGCAAAGGAGACAGAAAATGAAAGCTGGGTTGAGGTGGTGGATGACTGATCATTTGGGATGCCCAAAGTAAAAGTTTAATGAACAGAGACCCAGTTCACTGTTCCCCAGGTGAAACCAGCCGCCAGGTCATGAGGACAAGGTAACACAGGCAGGTGGTTTTCCCACAGCGTGGGATCCTTTGATGTGAGAGGTGGTGGAAGCAGAAATGTGAGAGCAGTTGATGGTCTTGGGAAGCTCAAGCAGATCCCTCAGGAAAAGGCCTGTCTGGAGTGATGGGATGGACAAATAGGCAGTTTACAAAATGCTAATAATAGCTCTGAGACACCCTGCTCCCAGGGGATGTTCACACTGGCTGTCTCCAAGCTCCTCTAAAAGCTGACCATTGTCACCGTCCCTGTTAGAGGTAAAGAGTGCGCCTGCAACTCCAGAGGAAGGATATGAATTCCTCTGGCTTGGGGCAGGACTGGAACCTCAGGAGAAATACAAACATCTGAAGGTTCTTCCACTTGTTTAGAAACGTGAAGGTCCTGCTCTTTTTGGCTTGTTCTTATTCAGTACCATCTGTGATGTTTTAACCTCATAAAATTAGAAAAGGGTCCAAACTTTCGGAGGGATCTGAACTGCAAAGCTTGTCTGTGCTTCCAGTTATAGAAATTAATGTAATTGAAAGTTCCTGTCTCCTCTCAGCACCCTCGCAGCTGAATCCTGCAGAGGCTGCACGGGGATCTCAGCTCATGGCAGCGGTGGCTGCATTAATTTGCAAAGTCCAGGACTGAAGAGAGTCAAACCCAAACTCCTGTTTGATTTTACTGTCATCAGTGACAGGATACAAATGGGAAAGGCTTCATTAGCAGTGGATGGCATCCAGAAGTGTGAGGGCTTTCCCAGGCCAGTGAAGTCATGGCTGTGCCTGGCTGATGATGTTTCCTGGGACTGACGGGGAGTTTTACCTGGAGATCAAGAAATCCGTCCCTGATTGAACCACATTTATTCATACGCATTTTTGCTACGTGTCATACCAGGAGTGACTCTGTAGACAGGCTGCTCATCTTCAGACAATGCCACAGACCAACAGAACAGTGATTTTTAATAAGTTCTTAAAATGAACCCATTACATTTGAAGTGTTAAATTTCACCACGAGACAGTAGCACTTCCAGGCATGGGATGGACAGAGTTGCTTTGACTGCACCAAAGAAATGTAAAGAATAAAAGTCTGGAAAGGACATTTGGTCAGCACCAGCAGCACTTACAGAGATAAAACACTTATCCTTATGAATCCAAGGGTTCCCCTTCACACAGCACAGAGCAGGGAATAAATACACAATTCCACAGGGAATTTCACACAAAAGGCACCATGAAGGACTCTGGTCTCCACTGCCCTCACTGGCATGAAGTTACACTCAGCCTGCATCACTCATTCAAGCGCCTGTGGAGTCAGTGGAAAGAAATCAGCGATTCCAAAAACCATCTCGCCTTTGTGTCTTGGACATTTTTCCTAGGAAAGGAAGCCCTGCCCTCTGGAGACACCTCTGCCTCTCTTGCTATGTAGGAATGAGAGACAACAGTCTGGGGTTGGACCTTAAGCATTCCATGTCCAAAGCTGGGTAAACCTCATTCCACTTTTATTTCTACACCGCAATAAAACATCACTTCCTCATAAGACTTTTCGTCAGTTTGAGCCTCTATCAAAACCTGGCACCAAGGAACTTCCATTAAACTTGCAACAAGGAGACACAAAACTGGAAAGTCTAAGTAAACTAGAAATCATGGAGCCCCAGAAACCCTTGGGTTGGATCCAGGATGAGATTTTTTTCTCAGGTTTTTTTCATGCTCCTGAGACGACTGAGCTGAGAACTGATGGATCCTGCACCAGGGAGGGGCTTCTCCTTTGGGAACTGGGACCTGGACTGAAGGTGTGGGAAGAGAGGCAGATTGGTAAAAATACCAGGTCAGTGGCCATGTAATCATAGTGATCTATTTTGCTTTGTAATTATTGAATCAGATACACTTTTTCTGAGACGGAAGGATGTCCACTTGGTCCAGCTGTTCAAGGAAGGCTATTTTCTTCACATCTACTCCAGAGAGGGACAAACCCTCCTTCAGCTGGGAAAAAGTGGGGATGCAGGTGAAGTTCTGTGGGAGAAGATGGGGAAAATTCCCTTTTCCCTGCTGTCTCCTCAGCAGAAGTTCACAGCAGGTCAGCAGCCAGGCTCAGTCACACTGCCCAGGAGGCAGCAGGGATTTCTCCCACCTGAGAATAAAACCACCCTGGCAAAGTCCAGCAAAGGGGAGATTGTTCCTTAGCCAGTCAGGGATATTCCTGGCCAGATCCACACTGTGGGAACAACAACCTGCTTCAAGACAAACTCTTGGAGTGAGCCATCTCCAGCCTGGGCAATGTGACTGGTAGGAAGAGCTCCAAAGGTTGTTTCTTCCACAAGAAAGAAGCAGACTAGGAAGAGACTGCAGCTGGAAATGATTCAATGGAGACAAAGAAGATCAGATTCTGGAATGGAAGGCAAATACTGAAGAGGACCAGTATCAGAGAAAGGCAATTTCCCTCACGTTTCATGGGCAGATTGTGTCAATTCCCATCTAAGTTTCTGTCCTGCTTGTTAGGGCTACAGGTCCCAAGAGAGGAGAAAGCCAGAAAACTCTTAACAAATTCCATTGTTCATTAATAAAATCAGAGTAGAGACTCTCAAAACAGTGTTCAGCACTTCCCAGCATTCTATACCAAATAAAAACAAACCAAAATGAAGGTGCCTCTTATCATACCCAGTTCTGCTTTCACTGCGTGGTTTAGCCCTGAAGAATTAATGTTTTGATATTGATCACCTTTAACTATCCCAAAAGACAAGAGATAGATCAGAAAACACCCTCGGTGCCTTTCCTATTTCAATAACTCCTGTTCTTCTCTCTCTTTGTAGTACTTCCAGAGAAGCTGAGCTCAGGAGGGAATGGCTGTTGGGGACACACTGTCCCTGAGCTTCAGCCACAGCACAGAGACTGCAGCAGCTCACCCGGGGCCAGGTCGGTGTCACCAGAGCCAAATGTGACACTAAGAAATCCCAAAGGGTTGTCCCAGTCTTTACTGCCCCCTCCACAGCTGCCAGCTGAGGCATCCTAGACCTCTGACACAGCAACTCCGAGATGTTACGGAATCCCAGGTGCCTGGGGAGACATTCGCTTCCACATGGTCTCTAATGAGGTGTTTGAGTCTCTTTCCCCACACTGAGAACTGCAAAGGGAAGAGCATCCACATCTCCCATTGGGGCCAAAGGTAAGTGTGGGTTTGCAGGTGGCCATTAAAGGCTCCTGATCCAGATCAGCAAACCCTCAGCCAGGGACTGTCTGCAGACACTCAGCTCCCCATGCCATGCTCCCAAAGGAGAAAACCCCCAGTCCTTCTCCAGGGGTGGGATGAGTCTGAGCTCTCAGCCAAGTCTCCAGCTCAGACATCTGGGGTTCCCTGAGATCAGCAAGAGGCGTTGGCTTTGTTAGGGGGTAACTCAGGGACCTGTCTCAGAATTCAGACCCATTGCGGGGCACCTCAGCTCAGAGAGAGGCATCTCCTGAAGTGATGTGACCAGCTCAGACCACTGCAGGGCCACAGACACCACGGCCCTGTCTGTCCTATGTGGGCCCTGAAGCACAAAGTACAACAGCTCTAAGCAGAACTAATACAAGGTCAGTCCTTGGTGGACACAGCCTTCTTGTACCTCAGGTTCCAGCTGGAGAGCACAAAGACTCCTAGGAGAATTAAACATCCCATTGTTCGTTACTGCTTCTTATCACTGCTCCCTGATGACCAAGCAGGATGTAGAAACTTTATCCTGAGTGGGCATAAATATTATCAATAACATCGATAACATTGCAACATGTAATTTAGCCAAAAGCTGCCTGCTCAGGGTGCTACCCTGTCACCTGGAGCATGCTGCAAGTGCCACCCAGCAGAGGAAATGGTTGAAAGTGGGCAGATGTGGGTGGTCTCCACCAGCTGCTGAAATCACTGGTGCTGCAGCTTCCAGGGTGAAATACTGCAGCTCAGGGGGATGTCACAAGAGATCAGGAAGGAGAAGGGTTCTGTGGAGAGAGGGAGTCCTGGACACCAGGAAAATTCCTCCAGCTCTACCAGACTCCGGAAAGCTGCATTTTGGCAAAACGTGAGCGCTGCTCATTGAGAGCAGCCTTTGGGCAGGAGCCACTGGAACAACCCTGAACATCTGAGCCCAGGCCAGAGATGCTGAGCTTGGAAATGTTGATCCAGATATGTCATAATGACTACCAAGGCTCAAGTTTCTGAGTGAAGAGAAGTATGTCTGGAATGCCAGAATCACTGAGGTTGGAAAAGACGTCAGAGACCATCGAGTCCACCTGTAGCCGATCCTCCCCTTGTCACCCATCCCAGAGCACTCAGTGCCACATCCAGGTGTTCCTTGGGCACCTCTAGGGATGGGGACTCCACCACCTCCCTGGGCAGCCCCTTCCAATGTTTAACAACCCCCTCTGTGAAGAAATTTTTTATGGAAGAAATGAAATGGACATGACAAGGTCCCTCTCTGCTCACTGAGGCAGGATCATGACAACAAGGCTGGTGGAGAAGAATAAACTGCATGAGGAGTTTTCAATAGCATTCAACCTTCTGATCTGGCAAACAGTGCAGAACTCAGATTTCATCACCAGAACCAAGAGCATGGGGTGAGTAAACCCCTGTGTCATGATTTAGTTTATCAGGGAATCATAGAATGGCTGTTCCTGAAAAACAGTTCAGTGTTACACTGCTCATCAGGCAGTTGGAAGAAAGGGGCTTTGGTCAGAATTGCTGCTGTAAGAGGGAGGACTCTGAGGGATATCAGTTATCAGAGGCAGCTCTTCCCTGTCTCACACAGCCAAAGCCACTTCAATAAATGGCAGCAATCACATGATCAAGAAGAGTTGTAGAAATTAAATAACTTTGTCACCAAATGCAGAGGGATTGCTCAGCACAGACAGTCTGACAGTTCTTGCACACTCAGAATTTTGATACCTGCACACCACTCTTGCCACCTGAGAACACTCAGTGACCCATTTTTCCTCTCACACCATCCAGGGAGACCAGATCACAGCAGAGGATGCCTGAGAAGCACCACTCTGGAGCCAGTACTGACACCGTCCATGGCCATTACAGAGTTTTGTATCACAGACAGACCCAGTAGATCACAGGTCCCACTGCAATCCCTCTCACAGCAATGGAAATCACCCCATGGATCACCTCAGATCACCCCATGGATCACCTCAGAAAGCATGGAAAGCTTTCTGAGCCCTCCCCTGGCTCTTGCAGGCTGTTGGCAAACCTGCAGACAAGACATCCAACACATCCCAAAACAGGAGATCTGCAGCACAAAAACTGAACACAGAATTCTCCATGTCACAAAGGCACAAACTCCACCTGGTGAATGACCAGAATGGAAGGACAGAGCCCCAGACTGGGAACTGGCAGCAGCTGTGACCCAGATGAGCCCTGTCCCTGCATGTGGAGGTTAATAATGGGGTACCTACAAGCAAAGCTCTCCTTACTCAACATCGGGGGAGCCAAGGGAAGATTGAAATCTCAAGGTGGAGAATCCTCCAGACACAACAGCCCTACACAGCAAGGAGAGGCCAGACATGTTCCTGACCCACCTCAGAAGCCCCTTCCCAACAAAAGCACACTGAAAGCAAGGACAGCAGTGCCCTGGAAGACACTTCTGAGGGCTACGAGTCATCCAAACGAGTCATTTCTCCAAAGAGGACAACTCCTTTGTATGTCTCCAAAGCTTTAAGGACAGCTCTCAACCTCCTCCCCTCTGAGCACAGCTCCTGTACCAGGTGCCCCCTGCACCAGTTCAGCTCTGCAGAGCTTCAGGCAGAGCAGGGGCTGTGCCACAGCCACATCAGATTCACCCAGCCCCAGCTGAGCCCACAGCTCAAAGCCCAACTTGGAGCCCGACGTGGAGCCCAAGGTTTCCACAGCAGAACCAGTTCTGCCAGATGAGCCGTGCCCCAAGCCAGGAGTGTGTAAATGGAACCACTCCCTAACCAAGGGCAGCCAGAGCTGGAGAGGATCCCTCTCAAAACAGCAGCTCTCCTCTCAGAAAATGCCATCATTCTCCAAGTGACCCCTCCAAAGCCATGACCAAGTCCCTGACCATGGCTTTGGCCAGAGCCTGCCAGGACTAATTGCTTCAAAGCTGTGTCGTCCCTAGGAGAAGGCAGCTGCAGCTCCGAGTTCAGGCATTCTGCCATCCCCTCCACTACACTTCGGCTCTTCAGTGAGAAATTCCCTAGCAGATCATTCCAGTTTGTGTAACGTCTCTGGTTCCTGTTCCAGAGGATTTACAGAGCTGCTGACAGCAGTAAGCCAAGGCCACCAGTGCTCTGGGCTGGCCAGGGCTAATTTGGCATGTGTCAAACATGGAGCAACCGGGCACATGGGCAGCCAAGGGTTCATGACAACATTCTAAGGGGCCAGTGACGTTTCTTGGCATCCATGCTCTGGGACACACCCTCCTACTCAATCCCAAAGGAGGGAGGCTTGGCCAGAGTAACCTGGGACATTCAGATGTGGAAAAGGGCATGGTTTGGCTTACGCTGCTGAAAGGGAAGGGGATTTTCTCAGTATCACCACCATTCCTTGGGGCAACAGCTCAACAGTTTCAGGCCTTTGTTGGGAGTTGTGACAAAGTCTATGAGCCCCGATAAACAGCCTCATGCACATCCTGCAGTGGGAAATTTCTCTTTGGGACCAGGGACCACCAGGAATGAGTTTGGGAGGTTTTAGGGTTTGTGTGACAAAATTCCCCCTCTGTCAGGGAGTTGTGAGAGCTTCTGGGCTGGTGCAGAGCAAGTCCTGCATGATGGTGATGCAGCACAGGAAGTGCAGTAGCCCTGGAGACTCTTTTGGAAGCTGCAGCCCCTCCTTCTCCAGCTTTCACTGCAATGTTTTGCAGTTCAAAACATGCAAACCATGGTCTTCCAAGTCTTCCAAGACTAATGTTTGTGCAGACCAAGTCCCTCCCAAGACTGCAACAGAACATGCTTGGTGCTCCAGAGCTGGAGGTAGCACAGGGCACTGGGGCAGCATTCAGTCACCACCCAAACCAGGTGATTGTCAGTGGGAGCTTGGCTGCATTCACAGGTACATCCCTGGGAGGGTCTGAGCTCACTGCTGTGTTTTACATGCCCTGTGCTTGTAGACAACATCTGCAAGAAGGGATCTGATGCTCAAACATGATGGACCATCCTCCACCCTTATATATTTCCTACCCCAAATGGGACGGGAAGGAATTGAACAGCTTCCACTGGGTCCTCTTTCCTGATTAGTCAGATTATTCCAATTAGGATATTTATTTCAATTTATGACTCAGTTTTTTTCTGGAACCCAAGTCAGACCTTTTGGGCAAATGAAGCAGGGGCTGGGCGGAGAGAAGAGAGGGAAACACCACTGCTTAGCAGGCTCTCGGCTCTGCTCTGAGTCAGACCCTCAGGAACTGACTCCTTCCAAGACAGGTTTTTTGGGGCTAAGTTTTCTGCCAGACTGAAGCAACAGGACAGCCAGGAGAGACACCCTGACTGCACACCAGGCCTTCTGCTCTTCACCTCCCCATTGTCATATCGCTGTGGGTTAATGCCACCACAGACAGACACTGAGGGATTGTGTTGCCCAATATCTACAGCAGAGATATATCTGCACCGAGCCAGTCCTATCAGCTCCCCTCCACAGCCCAGGAAATGAAATCAAGCCCTTAAGAGTGATTCATCTGACCCACTTTGCTGCAGGATGCACTGGTAAGGGCTCTCCAGCAGCTGTAGGGCAGCTCAGGTGCGTGGCTCCGGTGGACAGAGCTCCCCAGCACTGTCAGAGCACTTACTTGGAGCTGGACTGGGCCTGTCCATAGACCCCGTCCTGCTTGCAGCTCATCATGGGCTGGGCATAGACCACATCGGGCTTGTTGCTCGAGGGGCAGGACAGGGCCCGTGCTGGCATTTTTTTACTGGTCCTGCTGGTTCCCTGCTGGGTGCTGCAGCTGCTGTAGATGCTCTGGCGGTTGAGGGTGGCCTTGTGCTCGGCCCGGCCGCCGCCGTGGGCCTTGCGCAGGGTGCCGCGGGGCGGCTCGCAGTAGAGGTCGGGCTCGCTGCGGCTGCTCTTGATGTTCTGCACGAAGCAGTAGTCGCTGCCGGCCCGGGGGCTGCACAGGGCCTTGCCGTGGGCCCGGCTGGCCCAGCCCTCCATCTGGCTGTAGGAGCTGTAGCGCCGGCTCTCCACGTCCCGCTTCAGCGTCCCGTTGTACAGCTGCCAAACACCAAACACAGCGGGTTAGGGCTGAGCTGAGCCTGGCACCGCCGGGCCCACCCTGGCTGGCTGTTACTGCTTTCCTGGGCCTCTCAAGCATTTTCGTGCCCAAAATTTATGGGAGGTTATCCAACCTGCAGCCCTTACAAAGGAGCCAAACCCCACCTGGATATCAGGGACACCAAGGGATCAGGATGTGGGATCTAGGAGCTGTAAAGTAGAACTGAAAGCTGAAACGTGACCCTGGCAATAGAGAAAGTGCTTTATTCCCAACACACAGGGTCTAACCCACCCTGTACTACAGGAGCTCAGTATCTCTCACCATCATGGAGCTTGATGCCCCATTCTGACCTTCCAGCAGTCCCTGCATTTATTTTTAATTTCGTTATGCTCTTTTCTTCCCCTCCCATCTATTAGTTCCTTAGAAAGGGAGTAAAGGGAGTGAAAAATGAGTAAGAAGGGATTCTTGAATCAAACTGTGCCAAGAAACAAGCAGAGACAATGAATATCTGCTTCATGAGTTACAAGGCGTGTAGTATCTGCTCAGATAATGGGATGCTCTGGGAACAATGGGGAATATGCAATAAAAACTGAGATGACTAAGACAGGAAGTAAAAAAGAAAGGATAAAAGATGGTAAAAGAAACCATCTACAATTAGCAAAACAAAAAGATGGCTTTAGCTGCCTGCTGTCAGTTCAAAATGCCTTCACCACTTCACCAGAAGTCCTCCAGATTTGCATGAAGTTTGCCACACCAGGATTGAATTCAATCTTCTTCTGCAATGTTAAACCTTTGGGATGTCAGTGCTGGCTTGTGGGAGCCTGCAGGGTTATGTCCAAATGAGAGACAACTCATTCAGGTGTGTACTCCAGAAAGGAAAAGAAATTAAACTGTTTTACTGCTGTTTGCCCCATGATGCTGAGTTTGTGCTCTGCATCCCCTCAGCAGTCTGGCAAGGAGATCTCCAAGACATACAGCAAACAGGAATAAAAAGAACTAAGGAATAAAACTGCCTTCCCCATCCCCCTTTGATCATCCTGGGAAAGCTCATCCATGGTCTCCTGTTGGATCAAAGTGGTTTTTTCTCACCCAACTCTAAGCACTGGCACTTTGGGTGCCGCTTTCTACAGAGGCCACCCAAGGGTCCCTTTGCCTGGGAGAGGAAAGTCAGCACTGGCTCCTAATAATTTCCTTGGAGTTGTGAAAAGCCTATGCCTGGTGTAATAGTTCATGTCACTGAAAAAAAAAAATCCCTATTTCCTAACCTAGAAACACTCCATGACAGAGAAATGGGAATCCTCCGCCGGCTCACCCTGAGTCCCTCAGCTCTGCCCTAACTCCATCCCAGCCCAGCACACTCAACATCATTCCTGCCTCCAACACTCTTCAGAATTGTCATTATGTTAATTAATTAAGCCAAATACTTCCATTAACAAACTGATCTTCAGGAATGCAGGGAATCCTCTCGGCTGTGTCCCAGAGAGCTGCAGAGGTAACGGCTGAAACCCTTCCAAAGGGGCTCCCTGGCACCACCTGGGTGGGACTAAACCCTTTAGTCCAGCTCTGCTGATGCCCAGATCACTGTTATTTGAGTAGTTTTCAGACTTTCAGATGTGTGTCTAAACAGGTGAATTGCTGCAAGGGGACAAAAGGGAAGCAGATTCTCTCTGTGCCTTCTCCAGAGGACACAGAACAAGCCTGGTGCTGAGTGGGGTAGGGGCAGGTTCGGAGCCTCCTGCAGAGCTCCCGGGATTTGGAAGGACAGGCTGCAGGTGAAAAGAAGACCCAGGGTGAGGCACATCACAGTAGAATGTGATGAGTCTTGGGGGCTCTCTGGCAGTGGGACAAGCCCTCTGCTGCCCGGGATAAAATCCAGGATGGCCACATAGACAAGCTCTCTCCGTCCCAGGCTTGCTTGGGATGCAGCACACACGCAGCAACAGCAAAGTGACCTTCCATGAAGTCATGATCTAGCATACATGTCCTTCTGAGGTGATATCATCCTCATTTCAATTCATTTTCCTGCGTTCAGAAACCTGGGGACAGTGAGGGATGGACAGGGCTGCAGTGGGAAGGTGCAGGGTGGACTTTGTGCTCAGTGGAGCCGCTGGCAGCGGCTGCAGGACAGAGAGCAGCTTGTTAGATGTGAGCCCTGCTGGTTTTCTTTATGAGTCAGTTTAAGCTAGGATTATTCTGTAGGGCTGTCAGAAGCTTGGCAGAGCTGTGGAGCCCCTGGGCATCTGCTGAAACCGACTCAGGGAAGCCTGGAAGAGGAACTTGTTGTTTATCTAAAGCTGGGATTTGCTCTGCACTGCACTCACTGAGAGGAGGGGGAGTGGATCTCTGTTTACTGAGACAGAATCATGGGTTCTCGATTTCCTGCTGGGTTTTAGAGTGGCCGCAGCATTGTCCTCCTCCTTGGCAGCCCCGAGATGGGTGAAGCTGTTTGCAAAGACACCTTTCTGCAACACAGGAGCCCTGGGCTGCAAGTCCGAGCAGGTCCCGGCAGGGCGGGGGCGCCTTTTGCAAACTCATGGGAAAATCGTTCCCGTGTGATGTGAAGCTCATTAGCAAAGGCAGTCCACGACTTTTATTGCTGATTCTACCAGATGCTTGGCTGAGCCCATTTTAATCTCTTTCAAGTGGCACGGACCTAATTGGTATCTCAGAATTCCTTTTTACAGCAGGAGCCTGATCCTGCCAGCTCCAGATCGATGAGGAGCCTGATCCTGCCAGCTCCAGTGGACCTCAGACCTTGCCAAAGAGTCTGAGAATCCCTGCATGACCGGGGCTGACCTGATCCCTTCCTGTTCCTGGTAAAGCTTCCCCACACTAAAACCTAAATCCCTGTGTTGGATGCTGACCCAGCTAAGTCAGGGGCCGTCACTTCCAGCACTGGAGCAAATGTGGCCAAGGGAAGGGAATTCCCTGCAGCCATCAGTGAGACAGGATGCCCAGCAAGGAAGAAGGGAAGCCCTCTGTGTCTGGAGAGATGCCATCTCTGAGGGGGAAGGTGATGCGGTCACACAGCCTGTGGTTTAAAGAGCTACCTGACAACATCTCCCAACCTCTGCTGATGCCACCCCGTGTGCAGGGAGCTCTCCCTGTCCAGAAGAGCAGCAGTGAAAGGAAAGAATCAGTCTCTGGCCTTCAGACCTCATCAGTGCCCAGATTTCCTGATGCTGCGAATTGCATCTGCCCACTGCCCCTGGGTGTGTGCATGGTGTGCCATCCGCACCTCTGCCCTCTAGCAGTGTGGGGAAATGCTGGGAAAGACCAAGAAGTCCCTCAGAGTGGGGTGGAGACAGAGGGCAGTGATTCCCTCTGCACTGCAGGATCTGGGAAGCATTTTGAAGGGCTCAGGCTGTCACTGAGGCTTCTCCCCACAGGAGCTGAGAAGTTGGGACAGCTTGGAAGGTCTCTCCTTCCATCACACAACTCCTTGGATTGCCAAGGAGAAGCCCAGAAAATCATCCATGTCCTGGGCTCATCCCCCAGTATGGGCTGCAGGGAGGGAGAGGATTCTCCTATCTACTCTGCTCTTGTGACACCCCACCTGGAACACTCTGCACAGTTCTGGGGCTCTGAACGTGAGGACCTGGAGCTGTTGGAGCAAGTCCAGAGGAAGCCACCAAGCTGATAAGGGGACTGGAGCACCTGCCCATTGGAGACAGGCTTGGACAGCTGGGAATGTCCAGCCTGGAGAAAAGAAGGTTGTGTGGAGACCTCACAGCACCTTCCAGGATCTGAAGGGGATACAGGGAAGATAGAGAGGGATCTTTCATCAGTAACTGGAGTGACAAGACAAGGGGGGAATGCCTTCAAACTGCCGGAGGGCAGGGTTAGATGGGATTTTGGGAAGAAATTCTTCCCTGTGAAGGTGGGGAGGCCCTGGCACAGGCTGCCCAGAGAAGCTGTGGCTGCCCCATCCCTGGAAGTGTCCAAGGCCAGGCTGGATGGGGCTTGGAGCAACCTGGGCTAGTGGAAGGTTTCTTTGCCCATGGCAGGGGGTGGAATGAGATGATCTTTAGGGCCCCTTCCAACCCAAACCCTTCTGTGATCCTATGATCTTATGATTCTGATTCCAGCCATTCCATCAGGCCCTGGCAGTCCTCTGTGGCTTTAGGATGCAGGAGGATGCTCAGGTGCAGCCAGGCCACCTGACATTCTGAATTTTAGCCTGAACTCCTCCTCCCCACTGTGAAATGAGTCTGTCTGTGTGAGGCCAGGCCCTGGGAGCTGTTCATTCACAGTCAGACAGGGAAGGCAGGGAGGGAGGAAAGGCACTAAAGATGAACACTGGTGGCACTGCTGCTCCTGTCAGGCCCAGGGGGGAAGTGCTTCCCTCCCTGCCTTTAAATTAATGAGCATTTGTGGATCTCCAGTTCTCAGCCTGCACTATGTTCTAGGAACAAGAAGTGGAATATCCAACACATGAGACAGGTAAACGTCTTTAACCTCTTATTTCAGCTGGAATAAAACTGATTCTAGAGAGAAAGTCAAAATTAGATTTTCCCAGCCATCAGCCATGAGTCCTTTTCTGTTTTTTTCTTCCATAAACCCTTTTGCTTGGTAGGAAAGGTCTCTGTCCTCTCCCTACTTTCCAGAGAAGCAGAAGCACAGAGCAAGGTGCATCAGCCCAGGAATGGCGCCTGGATCCAGCTCTGCCTTCCCACGTCAGAGCCCTCCCAGAGAACTGGGTGGTTCTGATTCTGCATCTGAGGACGCCATCAGTTCATTACCTGCCTGGATTTTTTTCCCTTGCAATTTGTTTGTTTCTAGAGCAGCAGACAGAGAAGTGAGGGCTCCGTATAAACACGTCAGGAGCAGGTTTCTCCCAGGCTGGAGGGCAAAGCACAGGAGGTGCAACCTGAGCAGGTCCCACCCTGAGTGCTGGGTGGGGAGAGCTCCTCACGCTCCTTGCGAAACCCTCTGAGTGCTGCTCCCTCCATGGCAGGGAGAAAAATTGCAAAACCAGCAAATACATTGTTTATCTATTTCTGAAATGCTCCTTCCCACCTCTCCCAGGAGCTGCCTTTCCCTATGATTTTTCATCTCTTTTTTCTCATTCAGCCGAGCTTTAGGTCTTGCTGGTTCCATTTGTTCTGGCCAAGGAAAGCAATGTCCAATTTGCTGTTCCAAAGTCTAAAGCCTCGTGCGAACCTCCAAGAGACACCAGGCTTTGACCAAGCAATGATGTGCAGTGACTCTAAACCTTTGTTTTCTCTGGCAAGATTATCCAAACCACTTTCTTTTGGGGCTCTTTTAAGCTTGGATGCATCGACACAACAACCAACAAATTTTGACCTGAAATCCTTAAGGAACAAAGCTCCCACTGACAATGAGAGGTTTCGCCAAAGAGGCAAAGGCAGGCTGAGACAACAGTGATCCCCTCTTGTTCAGGTAATGCTCTTTGGAGAGAAAGCTCTGACACTTCGTCCCACAGAGGATTTTTGGTTAAAAATATTCCTACAGTCTCTGGTGCAGAGGGATCACCGGTGTGTGTTTCTCATTAGTGCCATAACGGATGTAATTACTACAGGTAATTGCTTTAATCCAGCACCACCAGGCCAGCCAAATATTCCTTGGTCTGGGAGCATGGCTGCTTCTAGAGGCATTGTTAAAGTAATACCTGGGCCCCCCCGGAATAGAGACACTGAGGGGCTGGAGCTTGTCCAGGTAAGGGAACTGAGCTGGGGAGGGGTCTGGAGCACCAGGAGTGGCTGACAGAGCTGGGAGAGGCGCTCAGCCTGGAGCAAAGGAGGCTCAGGGGGGACTTTGTGGCTCTGCACAACTCCCTGCCAGGAGGGGACAGCCGGGGGGGTCGGGCTCTGCTCCAGGGAACAGGGACAGGAGGAGAGGAAACGGCCTCAGGCTGTGCCAGGGGAGTTTCAGGTTGGACATCAGGAGGAATTTCTTCATGGAAATGGTTGTTAAACATCAGAATGGTCTGCCCAGGACAGCAGTGGGGTCATTGTCCCTGGAGGTGTTCAAGAAATGACTGGACCTGGTACTCAGTGGTGATGGGTCAAAGGTTGGACTCGATGACCTCAGAGGTAATTTCCAACCTCAATGATCCTGTGTTTCTGTGAAAGCCCCAGCTCAGCTCTGTGGGGATAAGAATCTGCTGGAGACAGGACACATCTGAGACTCCCTCCCCAAACATCCAGGTTTGTTTGCCCTTGCTGGGGGCAGTGCTGGGGGGGACACACCGTGGACACATCCCCATCATGTGTGGGATTTCCTTCTTGTGGAAGCAGCAGCATGGAGAGCCAGGCGGGTTCTTACCTTGTCCTGGTCCTGCCTCATCTTGGTCATGCTGTGGGACCTGGGAATGCCCCGACTCCCTGCCAGCAATAGACCTGCCAACCCAGCAGACCCAGGCAAGAGCAGGGTGGGAACTGAACCTCAGAGGTCTTTGCTGGTGGCACCCCATATGCTGCCCTCCGTGTGTTTGGGATTTGGCTGTGCCTCTCCAAAGCTGTGCCTGCAGTGGGGGTGAGCACCAAGGTCCCTGCAACCCATGGACCACCTGACTGTGGCTGTAGCTTTGCAACACTGCTGGACAGACTCCATTTTTGGGGTGAACTGAGCTGACAGAGACAAGGGTGTGGCTCATGCTGAGGCTTCTGCCATGACTGCACTGTTCTAGGTACCCAGTCCAGCTTCCCTAACCCTCCCCCAGGTTTGTCTGTGTACATCATAGTCACCACTGACCCTCCTGTGGGACCTAGGTGTTGCTCACACCAGGACACAGTTCCTGAGGCTGGAGGGCTTTGGGAACTGCTGGCGACTCATAGCTCACAGTGGCAGTAGGGTGACAAATATCTCTAAGGCTCCACAGCACCTGGGTTGAGGTATCACCCTGACACGGATCCTCCCGTTACTGCATCCCAGTGTGGCGTCTGAACAAAGGAATTCCCAAAGGCTGAACATCCTTGAGGGCTGCGCCAGCCCCTGACACACGAGCCAAGGAAATGCTGCAGCCAAGAGCAAACCCACTGCCCTCCAAGTGCCTCCAAGCTGGCTCCACTGGCTCAGTTTTCCTGGCGCTGGCAGTGAGAAGGTGCTCACTGGGGACAGCGATGCTGCAAATGAGGCACCCCACAAGGGGAATTAATAGAAAATAATCTATAATAGTGGGTGAATCAAAGAGTTCAATCCAAAGTGTTAGAAACAAAGAATTATGGAATCATTAAATTAGAAAAGCCCTCTAAGATCAAGGAGTCATATCATTAACCCAACACTGCCACATTCACCCTAAACCATCTCCTCAAGAACCACATCCACAAGTTTTTGAACACTACCAGGGCTGGGGACTCCACCACTGCCCTGGGCAACCTGTTCCCAACTGACTGATCCAGAAAGAGCTCTTCCTCCAGATCCATCATTTCTCTTACTCTAATATTTGAACATCAGTCTCACAAGACTGGGAAGAAAACACAGAAATGAAAAGTTTGACATTTACAGGAAGACACAAAACAAGACAAAAGGAAGAAGTCAGGGATAGCAGCTTTTAAGAGCTGTGGGTGGGAAAGGACACCTTTAGTGTCACCATCTGAGGCAGTGCCTCAGATTAGGGCACTCCAAGAGCAGTGTCTCAGGTGCAGGTTCTGTGGAGCAACACCCTGGACATGGATTCCCCTGCACCTTTTTAACTTTTAATGAGTCAGTCATTCCCCTCGGTATTACACCGGGTCACTTCCCTGAAGTATCTGAGTTTGCCTGTGCACCTCAAAGGACTTTGCCACTTTTCAGACACATTCACAGCACCAGCTCCAGCTGGAAGTAAGTCCAGCAATTTTGCCTTCAAAAATAGATTTGTTTTATCTTTGGTTTCATGTCTTATGACTCAGGAATTACAAACAGGAAACATTTTTTAGGAAGCCCAGAACCTGCACAGACTTCAAACGGGTCTGCAGACAAAAGCTGAAGTTATCCCAAGCTGGAGGCTGGTGGTGGATGTGTGGAACCTTTAATACTGTCTGGAAGAAGCAGAATGGAGGAGGCTGCTCAGTGTGGTTGCGGAGTCTGGTGTCTGTTGAGCTTGTTAAGCACATTTAGGCTTGAGGTTATGTGTTCCAAAGTGCCAGTGGCACCTGGGACTGCTTGCTCCTGAGTGCAGTCATCTCCCTGTGCACTCATCTCCCTGCTCCATCCAGCTCCAGTGGCAGCAGATAGGGATCCAGGGGGGCTGATTCATCCTGACCTGACAGATCTCCCAGATAGAGGAGATGAATCACCACCCCTGCCTCTGTCTTTGCTGGCCAGGGGAGGAGTCAGACAACTTGTCAGGACTAAATGGCTGATTCTCAGATAGACTCAGTTAGGTAAGACAAAGTTTACTGTGAATCCTTCACAGCTCCCAGTCCTTTTTGCTAAAGTAACCCAGATCCTGAAGACCTTTATCAAAAATATTTAGAATTAAAGACTTGCATGACACTTAAATTTGGGGAAAGACCTTCCCTCCTCAGTAAGTGCAGAGGAGTCTCTCAGAGAACAGACAGAGCTGCCTAAATCCCCGGTGAGCCTCAAGGGACCGAACTGTTGTGTCCACAGGACTCTGGTGTCTAATGGAGATCCTGAACTTCATGACCTTCATCACCACCTTCCAGCTGTTCCCCAGAACGCTGACACTGCTGACTGAAACCCCCAGCAGCCAGTGGCATTCCCGCCTACCCAGCATTTGTCCAGCTGCCACAATGATTGGGAATTAACAACAGGAAACAATGACCCTCGCATCAGCAACAGGAGCTGCAGTAGCACCTTACCAGCCTGAGCAGAGCTGGGCCTTGGCTTCCTCCCTCTTTAACAAAAAACCCCACCTACAAACCCTTAGAATGGCTGAAACAGAGCAATTTTGCTTGGACAAAGCACAACAAACTCCATTCAGGAATCACAACAGGCAAACAGCAACACATCATCAAAACAAAACAGCCCAACCGTTTCAGTTGTGAAGCTCAGATGCTCCACCTCTGCCTCGGGAGCTGCCTCAGTTGCACTTTTCTGGTGGCCACAAAAACCCTGCCTGGTTACCATGGCTGGACCCTCTGCAGGGCTCCAGCACTGTATTAGGGATAGAGACAGGACACCTGGATGGATGGACCTGAGCTTTGACCCATCACAGAATCTCAGAATCCCAGAATGGTTTGGGTTGGAAGGGTCCTCAAAGCCAGTCTCATTCCACCCCCTGCCACAGGCAGGGACACCTTCCACTATACCAGGTTGCTCCAAGCCCTGTCCAACCTGGCCTTGGGCACTTCCACAGCTTCTCTGGGCACCCTGTGCCAGGGCCTCACCACCCTCACAGGGAAGAATTTCTTCCATCCCTCACAGGGAAGAATATCCATCTAACCCTGTCCTCTGGCAGTGGAAAGCCATTCCCCCTTGTCCTGTCCCTCCATCCCTTTAAAATATTCTCTCTTCATCTTTCCTGTAGCTCCTTCAGGCCCTGCAAGGCCACAGTACAGTCACCCCAAAGCTTCTCTTCTCCAAGCTGAACAATCCCAACTCTCCCAGTCTTTCCTCACAGCAGAATTCTCCATCCCCCTGATCAACTTGGTGCCTCCTCTGAACACACCTTTCCCATCTGGGGACAGGAGCCCCCCTGGCTCGGATTTAACCAGCACAGGAAAGGACACTGAAATGGGCCAACAGACAGGCTGGAAATAAACATTTCCAAGACACTCCAGTGCTCCCAGTTTTCCTACTGAACACCCAGTGATGCAAACTCAGCAAGTGACACCACTACCTCGAAGCCATCATGCTACAAAAAGGCCATTAGGAAAGACCCAGGTAAATCCTTCTGAAGCTGAGGAATGCTGGTGCTCTGAGCAAGCAGAGGATCTGGCAACCATGAGGAAAAGCTGCAGCCCTGTCTGTGTGCTTGCAGCCACCAAAACCTTTCCTTGTTCAAGCCTTTGATGGCTGACACAGAGTTGCTTTACAGTCCCAGGGCTGTTGAAAGGAGCCCTTTGCCTCTCTCATATTCAAATCCCAGATCTGTGAATTGCTCCTTTCTACTTTAGAGCTGATGAAAAGCAGGGAAGAGCAGAACACAAGCCTGAAATGGAGGGGCAACCTGAGCACAAGTTGTCCCAGTGGACTGTGGAATGATTTGGAGTGACTCCCTGTGTACCAGGGCTCTGTCACCAAGGACCAGGAGCTCTGTCCAGACTCACACTGCACAAAGACAGCTGCCATCTCACCTGTGCTTTTTCTGGAAATCTGCAATAATTGTTTCGGAAATCACTGTGGAAGAACTGGACCCCTTTTTTGTAAGCACAGAGACTATCTGGGAAGGGTGTGCAGTAGCAGGTTGGGAACAGTGCAAATGCAAATCCCCTGATCCGCATACCCCAGCCACATTCATATCATTCACAGCCATGTTTTGGTGCACAGGAACAAAGATGGGAACTCCTGGATGTGCTCCAGACTTGAACTGAGCTGTGATACTCTGAACCCAACCCTGATCCCTCAGGCAGCTCCCCAACTCTTGCGCCATTGGATATCAACCCACAAATCCAAACTAAATCTTGTCCGCTCTAAAATCCCCACATGAAACAGCTGTAGGGCCCTCGATCCTCCTCCTCCACTGCACTGAGTCCCTTTCTAAGAGAGCCAGGATCCCTCTCAGGAGAGTTTCTGAAGCACTGTGACCTCCCTACGTGACTGTGAGAGGTTCTTTGTGTCCAGGTCACCTCAGACCATGCCACAATTCCCAGATCAAGGAGCGTCTTACCGGGTATCCCCAGTTGCTGTTCCCTGTCTGGGTTTTGGTGTAGTAGCTGCCCCGGGATGTCCCGTAGCCATAACCATCAGCTAAACCATCGTACATGGAACCTGCAAATGGAAAAGGCATGGTCAGCATGAGAAAGCATTTTCAGGAGAAAGCCTTCCCAGGAGAAAGGATTCCCAGCAGGCCCCTTTCAGAGCACAAAGCTCTTTTTTAACAGCAGGTTTAGTTATGGAAAAGTGACAGTTATAAATCTCAACAGGAACATAGGGAATACAGGCAGCAATGGGAGCCCTTGCCACTGCTGGGAACTCCAGCCCTCACACCACAGACCCCCTAAACCACCCCAAGGTTGGCAGGACAGAAGATCAAGTGCCATAAAACCCAAAGCAGAGGAGCAGAAAGGGTCAGAGTCTGACCCAGTGTCTGACATCATGGAATCACAGAATCCCAAAATGGTTTGGGTTGGACCTTAAAGCTCATCCAGTTCCACCCCTGCCATGGTCCGGGACACCTTCCACTATCTCAGCTTGCTCCCAGCTCCATCCAACCTGGCCTTGGACACTTCCAGGGCCGGGGCAGCCACAGCTGCTCTGGGCATCTGTGCCAGGGCCTCACCACCCTCACAGGGAGAAATTCTTTCCCAGTATCCCATCTAACTCTGCCTTTTGGCAGTGGGAAGCCATTCCCCCCTGTCCTGTCCCTCCAGGCCCTTGCAAATAATCTCTTTCCATGTTTCCTGACTGTTCCTTCAGGTACTTGAAGGCCACAATTGGGTCACCCCAAAGCTTCTCTTCTCTAGCGCTGAACAATCCCAGTCCTCTCAGCCTTTCCTCTCAGGCGAGGAGTTTCTTTCCTCTGATCAACTTGGTGGCCCCCTAGTTGTTGCATGAGAGGAACCTGATGATATTTTGTGCTACATGTCCCGGAATGTCTGGCCATGGAAGACTTGTAGTAAATACAATTTTCCTCTCTGAAGGCAAAACCCACCCCTGACCCTTTCACCAGTCCACTCCATGTCTGAATCCTACCAATCCCATCAGCACGAGCAGCCTGAGCAAGGCTTGCTAAAATCAATCAATGGTCACTAACAAACACCACGGATAAAGGATGATCCAGTCTATTTAACACCTGGGGATCTAAAACAGTCAAACACTACAAAACCTCATTGCACTCTTTGAATTGCAATCGTGTCTCTAGAAGATCACTTTTTGTGTCTATACTTTCTTTTCCTGGAAATGTATAGATCTCCATCATTATTTTTGGGATGCTAGAGGAATAAGTGAGACTGGGTCTCAGATATGTTTTTTAACAACGCAAATATCTTGGATCAGGAGGAACCCATCAGCCATTTTTCCTATATCTCAGTGCTTTAACCAGAGTTTGAATTTACCTACCCCAGCCCTTCCAAGAGCTCTCCCAGCAGTCTCTGGCACTGCAACCTTTGGATCCCTCCTAAAATATTTTACTCAATGGCACATTCATCACTACAAGACAAATGAAGTGAATCATTCTCTTTCCACAATGGAATTCCCTTAACTCCCTCTGGATGGTCCAAAAGAGTTTAGGGTGATTTCAGTTTTGTTTTCAGAAGTGCTCAATAATTGTGGCATCCCAGGTCCCGTTATGAGGAAGTGCAAACCCTACACTCCAATTAACTTCCAGGGGAACCTCTGAATGTCTAACAAACTACAAAATCAGGACTTACCTGTCCTAACTTATGCACCTAAACTGGTGGGTAATGTCAGAAATATCCTAATCTCTGTGATTGTTTGATAAGACTCATCTCTGAGATAAACTGGATAAGCTCGACCACAAAGGCCCCGGAGCCACTCAGGTCTCCTCCAGCCACTGATCCTTGGAATAAACCTTACTTATTGCCCTGCCTGAGGCACCCAGAACCTGTTATGGTGATTTGGTTTGTGGCTAAAAATTCTTGCATTTTCTCAGGAAGATGAGTCCTGTGGATGTGGTGTAAATAATGAGATTTGCTTTCTATTGTCAGCAGGACTGCACCTGGAGAACATCCCTGGATGGGGAACAGGCAACAGCCAGGTCAGCTCCCAGCCCTGCACCTGTGCAGGAAACCATAGGAGCTCCTTTTCTGAGTCTGGAGACTCGGTGGGCACTGCTCCTCATCCAGATCTCCCCAGCCCGAGTGCCCCATGCACATAAAGTTGCACAGAACTTGCTGATAAGGCAAGGAAGTGGCCATGGAGATGCAGTGGGAGATTCAGTCATGTCCTTCACCCTGTGCTCCCTCTCCACCCTGGGATTTCCCTTCAACTCCACATCAGGACATCAGTGTTGGGCCTCAGCAGCAGCAAGGCAGTGCTGGAAGCGGTGAGTTTGGGCCAGGTGATTCCCCAGGACACAGAGTTATCTGATAACCATAATTCTGAGCACAAAGGTAAAGCCATTCCATGGTAATTTCCTGGGAATTCCTTCTTCCAATCAGCCTCTCATTCTCTGTAAACATTCTGTAACTGCAGGTGTGAGCATCTGGAGCATTTTCCTGAGTGAGCAGCTGCAAAAAGGGGTTCTGTGCCTGACCTACAGGTCCCTCTGACCAGTCCTGCCTGGGGACCACACTTTTCCTTTCAGGATCTGCTCCTGCCATGCACTCCAGACTGTGGTTAGAGCAAGGAGACACCCAAAATAAGCCAGTTCAGGCACATTTGTAACTTTCTTCAATAAATTCACTGCTACATGGCCAAATTCAGGAGATCAGGCAGTTGGTTCAAGTTTATGTTCTCCAGCAGGGGAAGGGCTGCCTTCACCTCCCAGAACTTGTACGTAAGAGCTTATAAACACATAATTACACAGAACCTCAAACATTCAAGGCATTTTGAAGTCACCCTGCTGGTTGGAGAAGATGCTTCTCCTGCCACCACTCAACTGGGGTTTATTGCTTGGAGAGCTCAGTCTTGAGGCCAGGAAGAACCCAGAGATTTTCTGGTGGAGGTGGCTGAAGAAAACCTGATCTTTGTGCAGGTTTGAACACTTCTCTGCTTGGTTCATCTTGACAGCCAGTATTCGAAGCCCTCAGGGACAGGAAGGAGATCCCTCTTTTCAAACACCTCAAGAGTAAACACCACACAACCTGGTCACAGGTCCTTGGAATTTGGGATAAACCCAGGCAATCACAAAAAACCATTTGGGCCGGGGTGGAAATGCTCTTAGTGGGAGATGCCCCTCCTCGTGCTTTTTTCTGGCTATGCCCACAGGTCTGTGTCCCAGCTGCTGTTGCCCAAGCAGCTGTTTAGGTCCCTGAAGGGCTCATGTGCACTTGGGCAAACACACAGAGTAGATAACACAGAACCACGGAATCACAGAATCACTGAGGTTGGAAAAGCCCTCTAAGATCAAAGAGTCCAACCATTTCCCCAGCACTGCCACGTTCACCACTAACCCATGTCCCAGGTGTCGCATCCGCACATCTTTTGAACACTTCCAGGGATGGTGACTCCACCACAGCCCTGGGCAGTGTGCCAGGGCCTGACCACCCTTTCCATGAGAAAATTTTTCCCCATATACAACCTGAGCCTCCCCTGGCACAGCCTGGGGCCGTTCCCTCTGCTCCTGCCCCTGTTCCCTGGGAGCAGAGCCCGACCCCCCCGGCTGTCCCCTCCTGGCAGGGAGTTGTGCAGAGCCACAAGGTCCCCCCTGAGCCTCCTTTGCTCCAGGCTGAGCACCTCTCCAGCTCCCTCAGCTTTTCCTCATGACAGAGGACCCTCAACAGCTGGGACAGAGCTGGAAAGATGTAGTAAAACCACAGAGGTGAGGTGCAGCCTCTCAGTGTTGGAAGTGGTGAGGACTGCCCACTGTGGACATGTGGGCAGGAAACAACCCTCAAGGCTGCTCAGATTCCCCCTCCCCAAATTATCATTCCCCCATGACATCTCCTTTAAACTTAGACACTTTAAAATCTCTTTTCTCTTCAGTGGGACAATTCATGAGGGTAAAATCCAATTACAGCAGATAAGAAGTGCAAGATCTTGCAGTGCATCTCTGTGAGCCCCCCTACACTGCTCCCACTGTCCTCATCCCCTTCTCCACCCCTGTTATCCATTATTGCAGAGTAGACTGAGGTTGCCATCGAACCCAGTGTAGCTGCTCTTGATGAGTAATTTCCTTTCCTCAAAGACAATTCTCCTCTCTTGCAGCAGGCACTGATGGCAGGAGGAGAACTGTGTTCAAAGTGCCATTTTCCCAAAGCCAGCTGGACATACAGAGCCAACGTGGAGATTGTGGAAAAGGATGTCTGTTAATAAATATTAATCTGTGGCAGGGAAAGGCAAGACAAGAACCAGCCACTGGCAGTGCAGGCTAGGCAAGTTAAATCATAAACTATGCACGGCTTTAAACAATAAGGATGATTAAACATAGGAAAAACACAGGGAGAGCAGAGGCCTGTGGGAGGCACAAAGCACAGCCTGGGTGCCTTGCAGGAGAGAAGTGTCAGTGAAATCCCAGACACTGAGATTCCTGCAGGAATGACAAAACTCAAGTTCTGCCTTCTGGCCTAGAAGTTAATGGGCTTGGGGAATTTTTGGATCCCAATAATCTAAGATTTGTGGGAGAGTGGAACCTTTCACTGAATCATCTCACGCTGGGGGAAGTTACAGAAGTCTTCAAAAGACTTTTTATCCCCCAAATCTCATCTTCCCTTCACAACAGAGTCCTGATTCCCACCAAAGCCAGATGGGGTCCCATCAGACCTTGGTGGAATTACTCTCCTCTTAGCCACAGCTGGCACAGAAACTTCTCAATCCCAGCTTAGCCATAGGACAGCTGGATCTGACACTCCTTGGATGTGTCTCCTCAGAGACAAATCACTGGCAGAACTCTCCTCTAGCCAGAGGACTTTGTAGAGCAGAGCTGACGGCTACAAGGAGCTGGTTCAGCTTGGCCTGGCCTTTTCCCTCTACCATTCCACTGAAATTAATTTTCCCTGGAAATGTGCATTACTCACAAATTTAGGGGGAGCCATCTAGTTTGGTATTGCCATGGGGAGAAGGACAGGTAAGCCCTAGAGGAGAGCTCACAGAGCCAACCCCCAAGGAGGACAGACCCCACAGACCCCACAGATCCCAGACTCCAAAGCCACCCTTGGGAACAGCTGTAGCTGCTGTGCTGAGCCAAGGCCCCACTGGGTTCAGGAGTATTCTGCTGGCAGCAGTTTTCTGCTCACTGTCCCACCCCAGTGCACACCAGTTTGGGCCCAGATTGGCCACCTTGCCCTGGGGGACACCAGATCTCCGAAGTGGCCACAACACCTTGACCTGCTGGACTCCGAATTGCCAACTCTTTTATGGTTCCATCAATCACTGAGGGAGTGTGTGCCAACCCCCTAAAGGAACTCCAGTGGTGGGATACAACACCCCCGCCCTGCTGTGTGCGTGAGGGTTCCATGTCCATGTTCCCCATCCTACACACACCAAAACCTGGTTCCTGCAGCTGGGGGAAGCTCTGGGCCCTGCTCCAGCTCCAGCTCAAACCACAGCTCCAAACACAGCAACAAACCTGGACCTGGCCCAACACCTGCCCAGCCTCACTCTGGGATTGTCTAGGAGCAGAGGGAACAAAGCACTCAGGCACTTGTCAGGGGGCTTTGGGAATTCCCCAGCTTGTGCTGCCTCTGAGGAGCATCTCTGAGAAATCCCAGGGGATGCAGAGAGCCGAAGTTGGATGAGAGTTTGGACAAGCAGAATCCACGCTTAACAGACCCACATAACCTCTTTGTAGGAAAAACTAATTTTTCTCACTGGGGCTGCCCACCTGATCTCTGGGCAAGAGCAGTAAAACCCAACACCTGAAAGCTGGGCCTGACCCACTCCAGCACCAACCAGGAGACAGCCCTGGGAACAAACAGCAGCTTCTCACCCTTCTGGGATTCCATCCAGGAATGCACTGGGATGAATCAGCCCCCAGGACCTTTGCTGGCCAACCACCCCTGGTAGGAACAAGGGGAGGGGGGGCCTGGGCCCTGTGCTTGGAGGCAAATCCTGGGAGTGGGATGTGACTCAGCTTCCCTGGGACACAGAAACCAGAGCTGCACATCTCCACGCAATTCACATTCCCAGACATTCCCCAAAGTGTCTGGAGGAGGGGTTTAGCTTGTTGAGCAGAAACAGGCAGTTTGGGAATGTGCTATTTTTTTTTCCCCTTCCAAAAGGTTTCACCTGGGCTCCTCTCCAAGCAGGATAATCCCCCTCTGCCTCCCTTCCTTCCTGCCAGTGCATCCCTCTGCCCGCTTCCCTCTCCATCCAGAGCCCCTCAGCTCATCTTGCTGTGTATTTTATTTTGTCAGGTCTCTCACTGCAACACCTTAAGCAATAAACCCTCTGGCGGTGGGAGGAGACTCCCATCTTCCACTTTGGTAGCAGAGGAAAGCTCTCCTTGCCCCGGCCCCCCCTCACCCGTTGGAGTCTGTGTCCACAAAAACAGAGGAAGCAGAGATTTGCTCCTGGCAGAGCCCACCTGCCCTCGCTCTGGAGCTGCTCCATTCCCTCTGTTCCAGCAACTGCAACTCCCAGAGCAGGGATGGCTCCCGAGGAAGCATCACCTCCACACTTCACGCAGCAGCCTACAGCCACCCAGCTTCTCTTGCTAATCCAGCCCCAAACACGTCTCCGGACCACGGCAGCTCACCAGCACAGGATTCAGCCTCATGATGCAGCATGGAAGAGCTGCTGGACAAGGCACAGCTCCCGAAGGAGCTATCGGAGCCTGGCCCAGCTCACCCAGCACCCCCTCCATGCTGCTCCCTCCAGACTCAGCTCAGTCCCAGCTCCAGCACCCCAGTGGCCCCCAAAGCCTTGGGATTTCCTCTCCCTGGTGGACTCAGCCAGGCCAGAGCTTTCTGTGGCTGCTGGAAAAAGCACCTCCAAGAGCCAGGAGGTTTTGCACAGACGTTGTCACAACCCTCTGGGTTTGCAGCTTCCAGCTGGGGAAAGCTGGGCTTTACCTCCAGATCAGCTTTCTCCAGACACAAGGATGGCAGAGAGAACCATCTGCCAAGCCTTGATGCAAAGAGGAGGGGGTTCCAGTGGGACACCTGGCTGCAGGACTCAGCTGATTGCTTTTTTCTGTGGCACACACTCAGTGCACAGAGGTGGAAGGGCCACCTGGACCCCAACACAGGCAAAGTGGAGGGGGCTGTGAAACACCCCCACCAACCAGGGACACTTCTCCCAACTCATCTCCTTCCTACCACTCCCATCGGGGGTCCCAGAGACTCCACACTTCTCAGCCTGCAAATGGGAGATACGTTGGGAGCTCCAGAGCTGAATCCAGAGCTGAGGTTTGTGTCCTGTGTGCGGGCACAGCCTCCTGCTCTGCACCTGCCCAGCGCTCCCGAGGCAGCAAAGCCCCAGCCCCAGCCCATGGCAGGGTGGAGGAGGAGCACTGACAGCATTGCCCGTCCACAAGAGGGGGTGGCAGGGAATTCCAGCCATGGGGGCACCTGCAGAGGAAGGATTTGCAAAACCAGACAGCTACTCCCGCTTTAGAGCCAGGGAAAAATTGGTTATAAAACACACTGAAATGTCCAAGTGCCTCAGGGATGTGGAGCAGAGCAGCACTCCCAGGGATCAGCTCCAGCCAGGAAGGAGTTGATGCATCCAGTTCTGGGTCCTGTCCTAAACCCTTCCATCCAGTGCAGGAGATCTTGGCACCACCTGCCTGAGGTGACCCAGGAGAGAAGCAAAGCAATCTGTCCCCCCTCCACAGACCCCACCAAAGCACCCCAGAGTGCCAGCCCTGCCCCAGAGGGCCCCCCTCGCTGCGGGACTTTACCTCGGTTTGAGTGGCTCACGCTTGACGACACCGACGACTTCTGCTTCTGCCTCTTGACCGTCATCATCACCTGCTCCTGGACCCGCTGCTTGCCCGTGCCCTTGGTTTTCAGCTTGTGGTCCGAGGGCAGGGCCAGCGTGGAGCTGGCCTGGTCCTGGAAGCACTCGTAGGCCAGCGCCGTTTTCAGCGGGGAGTGGAGCATGGCTGGGGACCGCGGGCACAGGGGCTGCGCTTCACTCACACGGACAACACGAGGCCACCGAACACGGTCTGTGCTGGGCTTAGTCCCCCAAACCCCTCCTTGCCATACGTCCCCTGGCCCAGGGTGTCTCAGGGCTGCTGCTCGCAGCTCGCCTCCCCGGCGTGTGAGCAGTCACACCCTCTGCCAGACTGGATATACAGCCCTGCCCGCACACACCCACGCGCTCCGCCAGCCCCGGCACCCCCGGGCCGCTGCGGGGCAGCTCCCGGCCCCGAACCTGCCCCCGGCCCCTGCCCAGCCCCGCGGGGCCAGGGGCACGGGGGCGTGCCATGGGCAGTGGGCGAGCTGAGGGGCTCGAGGGCTGGGCTTGGACATGGCCACTGAGAAGGGTCGGGGTGGGGCTCCGTGGGTCTGGGTAGGAAACGGTGCTCCCCGGCTGCCAGGGGGCTGGAGCATCTCCCACACGGCTCCTCTTGGGTTCCAGTATTTCCCTCAGTCCAAACTGCATCAAGCCCGGGTCTCCGTGACAAGAGATGGCCCTGCCTGCAGGAGCAACACTGCCCACAGCGCCCATTCCGATCCCAACTCTGCGAGCACAGGTTGCAAATCCACCCGCCCAAGCCCAGGAATGCAGGATTCCTGCAGAACACCAGCTCCGGGGGTCAGGGAGGGTCCTGACAAGGTCCCCTGGAGAGTCAGGGACCACCCCCCAGAGGGTGTCCCACTTGTCTAAGGGACAAGCCTATGGAGAAATCAGGGCACAATCGGGGCAATCTTTGCACACAGCTTGAGGTAGCAGGGAGGAAAAGAGGAAATTTAGCAAGAATAGGAGATAAAATGGCTGTGCAAGAAATGACACGCCAGGCTATGAATGGGAGCAGAGAGTTCTCCCTCTGCCAAGCCACACTGTAGCAACTCGTTTGCAGAGAACCGAGCACCTCGCTGCTGGTGTGACCAGTTTCAGGTCACAGCAAGTGCTGACAAAGCTCCTGCCAAGCCACAGGAGGCTGATACAGGAGAAGAGGAACAGTCCCCATCAGGAGGGAGGCTGAGGAGAGGATGCCCAGGGTAGAGGCTTCCTGGGTGCTCCAGGACCAGGACCTGGGTGCTTGTGCCAACAGTCAGAGGAACAGAGCCCTTTGTGCTGCCAGATGGAGCAGCTGTGCAAGAAAGGACGTGTGGAGTTTCTCTCCAGTGAGAATCAGTAGTGCCCAGGCTCTGACCTGGTGCTTTCACTCCCACCCATCAGGTTTTGTGTCCACATTTCATGTTTTGTAGGAACAACAGCAGCAGCAGAAAGCACAGAGCAGGCTTCTGGGAAAGATGAGCCTTGTGCACTGTCCTTTTCCATGCTCCAGGATGCTCTTCCCATGAAACCCAGGAGCAGAAAGCTAGGTTTGTCAATATGACACGGGAGTAGAGCAACTGGAGGGCATTTATTTGCCTTTGGTCCCCTCTCCCCACCTGACTTGACACCTCACCAAGGGATGCAGAGGCTTTACTCTGCTCCATCACCCAACCAGCTGGGACTTTTAGACCATGCCCGGGCAAGGCCAGCCTGGAGGAGGGTGGGTGCTGCCCCGCGCCGGGTGGGTGACGCCCAGTGGGATGGAGTGCATGGAGTGAGTGGGTGCCCTCCTTTCCTCCTGCTCCTGAGCATTTCACAGGTGGGGATCGGGCCGTGCTCTCCCGGTGCAGGCAGGAGCAGCGCAGCAATGCCCGGCTGTTGTTTTCCCCTGCCGCATTTGTTCCTCCTGAAAGCTCGATATCCATGCCCAGCGCTGTTTTCGCAAATCAATGACAGGCTGTCAGCGTCAGGTGGCTCCTGCACAACAAAGTGCCAGCTCTCGCAAACCTGTAATGTCACTTGGCCCGGGGCGAGGAACAGCCCTGTCCCTGTCCCCGCGGGAGAGCCGCGTGTTTATCGCATCCTGTCACTGCGCTCTGGCATCTCCCGGTTTCATAACTCGTCCAAATTGCTGAGCTGGGCTGCGGAGCTGCGGACAGGGAGCTTAGGGAGGCTTTCAGGAAACAATGGTTTCTTGGGGCGAGTTCGCACGGTTTAGCCCAAGGGAGGGAATCTCCCGGGATTCTGCAACAGATTCCTAACCCGTATCTGGAAGAGCAAAAGGTGCTTAAACAAAGGTTTTTATATATTCTGTGCAAACTGCGGTTCTGATACCGGGCTGGGGGTGTCCCTGAGCGGGACACGGGGAGCATCATCCCGGCCAGCGCAGCGCAGCCTCGGCGCAGCAGCAGCAGCAGCAGCAGCAGCGCTTTCATCCAGCAGCGCCCCGAGAAAATTCCCTGTCTGCCTTTGTGTCTGGAGCTCACGGCAGAGGGGGCAAGGCTGAAAGGGACGCAAACCCGTGCCGAATTCGGGCTGCGATGGGCAGGGATCGGAGGGTTAATGAAATCAATGTCATTAAGGACTCGGGCGGTGGTCTGGGGGCTCGGGGGTCCCGGCGCTGCCCGAGCGCGGCGAGCAGCGCATGGCGAGGCTGTGACTCACGCTCCGCACCCACTCCGGGACACGCCCTGTGCATCTGGGCTCTTCAAAGCATTTTTGTGAGAGTTCCTGGGATTCCTGCCAGCTGCCTGATCGCAATCAAAGCGCTCGCTGGCCCAATGCTGCTCCCAGAGAGGCGCAGGTTCCCTGTTCAAACTTGTCGGGCGCTCCTGAGCTGGAAGTGTCTGCGGCGCGCTCGAATTCTGCTGGGGGGAATAATTGTCCCCAGCCCTGGTGTCAGGAAGTCCAGCTGTTGGGGTTACTTCAGCACCGGGGGTTGATCCTTCCTTCGGGCAGGTGGTCGCCAGGAGGGGCAGAGGTGCGGGTGCTGGGGATTTCTTGCATTTCCCAGGATAATGCCATTTTTTGAGCCCTGACTCATCCTCGCCCCAGCACAGCCGAGACTTTCCAGAGCCTGGCAAGGTTTCTGCAGGAGGGAACCTGCTCTTCAGACTTGCACACCTTGGTTTCATTCTGCCTGCCTTGAAAGTGTCTCTTTTGTGGGACCAGAAAGCACCATAGGAAGGAGGCAGATGGAGAGCTCAGATCCAACAGAGTAACAGGATACAGCTGGAAGGGAAGATGGAGCTGCCACGGTGAGGAAAGCCAGGCAGAAGCCTGCTGAGACTTGTGGCAAGGCTGTTCTTGAGCAAAACCTCCCCTCCACTCCTTGCACACATGTGGCACTGAGAGGTTTTTGGAGTGGTGCTGTAGGAGGACAAGAAGGCAACAGTGGCAGGCAGGTCATGGGCTGGCCCTTGGCAAAGCAGGGCCACTTCTCCAGCCCCAGAGATCTCCCAGTGTGCATGGGAGCTTGGAAAGAAAGGAAATCCCTGATTTCTCCCCAAAACAAAAGGGTGCCTCAGGCAGAGCAGCTGCATCCGGCCAGCTGAAACCCTGGGCTTCCTAAGGGAGATAAAAGACCTGGGAACATCCCAGGTGTTCCCTGGCAGAAACGTGGAAGGCGTCAGTCAGGAAGGAACTGCCCCTCTGCCCAAAGCAGGGCTGAGCCAAGTCAGGACCCAGCTGCTTCAGATGCTGTCCAGTGGAGGTTTGATGGAGATTCCACAGCCTCTCAGGCCTCTCTCCCAGCATTTGGCTGTCCTCATGGTGAATTGTTTTTCAGGTATCTAAAAAGAATTTCCCATGTCTCAGCTTGTTCCATTTGCCTCTCCTCTCCACATGCACCTCAGAAGGTGTGACTCCATCTTCACAGAATCCCAGAATGGACTGATTGACTTGGAACTGACCTCAAAGCTCATCATGTTCCACCCCCTGCCACAGACAGGACACCTTCCACTATCCCAGGTTGCTCCAGGCCCCATCCAAGCTGGCTTTGGCCACTGCCAGGGATGGGGCAGCAGAGCAGTCCCTAATGAGGTAATTTTAATGGAATTACCTGTGTATTCCAACCTCAGCAGCTTCAGTGTCTGTAAAGCACAGAGAAATTGCTCCTTGGTACCACAGAAGGGGTGAACCTCCTCTGCAGCCTTGGCAGCTTCCACTGCCCAGCAGGAGCCTTGAGTTTGCAGAAATGGCAAGAAACCTCAATAAGCCCTGAATCAGCCGTGGTTTGCTGTCAGACCCCTCAATCCCACCCTCTCACAGCAGGGTTTGCAGTCCCCTGGATGTTGTGAGTTTGGAGTTTAAAATGGTTCTACTTGGCCAGTTTTGGTTGCATAATGTTCACTCCTGGTCTGTGCATGGAAACTCTACGTCCATGGAGTTGTTGGTTAATTTGCTTAAACCCTCATTTTTCCCTTCTCAGGGAAGGCCTTTGCTGGCAGAGGACACCAAACCCAGGGCTGAGTGAGGAGGTGACTCCAGCCTGGAGAAGAAGAGGTTCCCCAAAAGTTCCTCAGAGGTTCCCCAGAGGTTTCCTTGTCCCTCTGGGGAAGGCCCAGAGCCCTGCAGGGTGCTCTGGAAAAGGAAAAGTGACACTGTGCAGCAGCTGGAACAGGGACAATTCCAACTGTCCCTAAGGAAAAAGCTTTTCCATGAGAGCTGTGCAGCCTTGGGATGGGATCTTCTCTGAGAACTCACTGGGGCGAGGACTGGAGTCACTTGAGCTGGCTTTGCACTGAGCCCTGCTTTGAACATGACCTGGGGCTCAGGACCTCCTGGAGTCCTTCCAACCTTCCCTGATTCCCCTGACCTGAAGGGCACTGACAGTTCCCACACATGGAGCTCGTTGCATCCTGCAGGAGACACAAGAGAGGGAGATGTCCCCTGACAGTGACAATTCTTCCTTGGCTTTGGCAGCCTGGAAACTGAGTGTGGCCCAAGCACCACCTGCTTTCCCTGCCGCAGGACAAGGCTGTGTGGGACATTCCTGCACAGATAACTTGATCAGTCTTCTCCATTCCAAGCAGAGATGTGAGGCAGGAGGGCAGGGATGCACTCTGGAGCACGAGCCTTCTCCTCTTCTCCTTGCCTTTTGCCATGGTCAAACATCAGACCCTGCCTGAGGATCAAATGCCTTTTCTGCCTCTGACTCCCCCTTGGCTGTGCCAGCGAGTGTCACCAGCCCCCCATGTGGTGCCTGGGGCTGCTGGGATGTGGAGCAGGAGCTCAGCCAAGCGCCAGGGAGGTGGAATAAATCCCTGAAGTGATGCCTTGAGAAGGCTGACCTAGAACAGAGGCTAGACAGAGTGAAAGAATAAAGTAGGGATTTATTGAAAGGCCTCAGTGGATACACCTTGGGCAGTGCAAGAGCCCGGCCAGGCCCAGTACAAGAGCCCGGCCCAAGATGAACCCAAAATGGTCACAAAATGGACAATGGTCACGAGGTCTCCCACCTTGATAAGTTCTGGTCCATTTGCATGTTGGAGTTAATTGTCCAATTATAGCTTTAGGTTATGAAGTCCCATCCTTCTTGTTTTTCTCTCTTCAGTCCACGTTGTTTATGCTCTTGGGCCTGAGATTTGGATCACTTGTCCTTGCTCCCCAGCTAGAGAAGGAATTGTTTGGTCTACCTACTCTGTGAAGAGAGCTGCTATCCCCTAATATGAAGCTCAGAACTGCACACCAAAGCGGCACAGAATCTGAAAAATATAAAAGCTAAAAGCTGAGGCATCAAAAGCAAGGCTGACAGGCCCTGCCCCAAGCTCCTCCGGCCAGGGGTCGGAGCCTGGCCAGGCTGTCCCAGCCTGGGGAATCCATGCTCACTCCCTGGAATATAGAGCCACAGGGAAAGGGGCTGCACTGGCAGTGTTCAACTTCCCAGAGCAGCCCAACCTCCCCTCACACACAGAAACAGGACCGCAGAAGTTCAGCCTGGTGCTTCAGCACAGTTCCAGTCCAGAGGGGATTTTGCAAGGACAGACCTGGCAAAAGGGACTTTGTAAAATCAGCACCAACTGTGCAGAAATGACTTGGATGCTTGGACACCCCCTTGGATGTCAGGGAAGCTCCTTGCTCATCTCCAGCACTGTTCCCTGATGATGGTTCAGGTGCCAGGTCATAAATTCTCTTGGACAATCTGTGTTTCCCTGTTCAGTCTGAAGGTGAACATGTGGATACTTGTCCACCTTGCAAAGCCAATCCAGGATGGACTGTAAAGCAGGAATGAAACAGAGAACCTCTGCAGGCCATGCTGATTGGCCTCAAGTGTGATCTCTAATCTCTGGTGCTGGGTTTCAGTGTTAAAATAAAACATACCCTTCAGTAATCATGTCAGTAACATGATTTGCATAAACCTATGGAGTGGTTCAGAGTAGTTTTTATTTAACAGGGTTTCAATGGTTATTTAGAAAATGGAATGAACTTCTAGGTTATCCTGTTCATCCTTTGCTGCTGGAATTGTTACCACCAAAGTCCTTCCTTGCAGCCCTCAGTGGGTGCCAAGGGAGTAAATAAAAACCTGGGAGAAGCAGCTCTGCCCCACAGTTGGCATCCAGTGCTGTCTTCATACCCTCCTCCTTGTGTTTGCCCCCAGCACCACAAGACTCCTGGGCCTCTGGAGTGGGGTGGGATGGAGGATGAGACCCATGGGTCAGCCCTGCTCTGTGTGTCCCACCTTGTGAGTGACCCCAGAGTGGTGCTGCCACAGCCCTTGGCATCCAGAGCCTGCCTTGGTGGAAGTCTAGTGCTGCTCAGTTGGTCCTGGGAGTAACTTGGGAATCTGTCTGTGCTCTCTTCTCAACCGTCTTCTCTTCTCCTCGTTGTTCCAGGGCTCCTCATAGCAGCAGAGGCTCCTCAGGGATTGCAGTGGGATGCCACAGGATGCACGCAGGGGGAGGAAGGTGCATGCCACCCCAGGGAGGAGCCAGGTGCTGTGCAGGAATCGGAGCCTTCCCGGTGCAGACAGCAAGGTGGGGGGAGAGGCAAAGTCCTGGAGCAGCTGCTTTGTCATAGGAGGGGATGGTCATGGATTCAGTGACACTCGTCTGCCATGGCACGTCCTGGTGGGCAGCAGGGCTGGGCAGTGCTGGGGCAAGGACACCGCGGGCATGGGGTCAGCCCAATGTTTCCATCTGGCAAGGACTGACCTGTGTTGGCAGTGGCAGAAAAATCTTCTGGGAATTCAGGAGGGCAGGAGGCCAGGCCTGGAGATGGTGTCAGTGCAAAGCTGTGATCCCAATGCTCTGCTCCTCCCCGTGACAGGACAAACAAGGCAGTGCCACTTGGCAGCCTGTCATGGGGACACAACCCTGCTGAGGGGCTGCCATGTCCCCATGGGCAGACACGAGACCCCAGGCCTGAGAGGGGACCAGCACAGGGCACGTGTCTGACCCAGACACTCAGAGCAGCCTCCCACACTGACCTCCCAGCAGGGCCCTTCCAAGGGAAGGCTCTTGCAGCAATCCCAGGTAATCGGGCCCCAAGAACAGGCTGCACCCCTCGACTGTGCCACGAGCACAAGGAGTTCCTCCTTGCACCATGTCCTCCCACATGTCCTCTCTGAGGATGTCACACCCTGCCACGGAGGTGTCACCGGCACAGAGGAAGTCCCTGGGACAGGGCCAGCTCCAGGGATCCTGAGCTGGGCTCCCTGTGCAGTGTCCTGGGGCTCAGTCTGGGTCTTTGTTCCCAGACTCAAACTCCACCTCGGGCTTTGCCCTTGGGCTGCTGGGCTGGGTCTGTAGCAAGGAGGGGCTTTGCCAGCAGGGTCCCCAGGTGAGTTTGGGTGTGCAGCATCTCCCCCCAGTGCAGCTCCTTCCCAGAACTGGGGCAGGAGACAGAGCAGGGGGAGCTCCCTCTGACCAGGGCACAGCCCACAGAGAGGACTGGCAAGAGATGGGAGAGAGCAGCAGCTCCTTGGCCTGTTCTGGAGAGGCTTCCCAAGTGAGATGGGGACACAAGGAGATGAAAACTGGGTGGGTTGGCCTTGTCCTGGAGGGGAAGCAGAGATCCTTCCTGCTCCATCACCATCCTCCCTTCCCAGGGCACCTCCCTGGGGCCTGCCCTTCCCTGGCAGCTGCATGACCAGTCCTGGTGCCTGTTTCCAGACTGACCTGCTGACCATGTCCCTTTTTCCCTGCTGACCATGTCCCTTTTTCCCTGCTGTCAGGCCTGCACACCCTTGGAGCTTTGAGCAGGTCAGAGTTGTGATGCTGTTGCTCATCAGAGGTGGGGCCTGTTTGTTAGGGGATGTCCAAGCATAGGGAGGGGCAGAGGGGACAATCTGTGTCCTCAGTCGTGATGGTGCTGAGTCTGGAGCTGCTGTCAGGCCCCTGCACTGAACTCTAAAGGTGCTCTCCAACCCAGAGCCACCCTGTTCTGCCTGGTGTCCCCCTGTCCCCTACATGTGCCATTTGCCACCAACAGGGGCAGCAAAGGCAGGGAACCAGGAACGTGAGCCCGTGGAGGTCCAGCTGACAAGGACAAGGGCTTGTCCTGCCCTTCAGCCCAAGGTGGTCAGAACTGGAGAATAGGAGACAAAGGAAAGGCTGGGAGAGCTGAGTTTGCTCAGACTGGTAAAGAGAAAGTTTGGAGAGACCTTTCAGCTCTCTGCAGCCCATTAACAGGAGTTGATGGAGAGGATGGAGCAAGTCCAGAGGCTATGGAGATACCCCAAGGGCTGGAGCCCCTCTGCTCTGGAGCCAGGCTGGGAGAACTGGGGATGTAGACCTGGAGAAGAGAAGGCTCCACCTTAGAGCTTCCCCAGTGCCTAAAGGGTCTCCAAGAGAGCTGGAGAGGGATGTGGGACAAGGGCCTGGAGGAACAGGACCATTCCCAAGGGGGAATGGCTTCCCACTGCCAGAGGGCAGGGTTAGATGGGATAGTGGGAAGGAATTGTTCCCTGTGAGGGTGGGCAGGCCCTGGCACAGGCTGCTGCTTAGGGGTGGCTGAAAAGGAAATCTTACATTGCTTCTGTAGATCAAAGTGCCTCGTGCTCCTCCTGTAATCACACCAGGCTGACATTTGTCCAATTTGTCTGGAAAACCAGGGAGGTGGTTTCAGGAGCGATTGAGTAGCAGCTGTCCTGAATGAGTTTTAATCTCTGATTTAACTTGATTTGACAAAATACAATAAAATTTAGAGCCTTCTAAGCAGAAATGGGGTTTAACACAAGTTTTCCAGACACTTCTACTCCATATTCCACCTGAGGCCTCATGTCCTGGGAATTTCCTGCCCTTGTGGGGAACTGAACAAGAGGGGAAAGAGCCCCTTGCTGCAGCCCAGCAGCAGCTTTGGGAGGAGGGAACCTCCTTGGGAAGAGAAACTTCTTGTTCTTGGCACAGCACATGGCATCCAAAGCATTTGCCCTGGCTGTGGGAGGGCAGAGAGGACAAATTTGCAACTAGGACATTTTTTCAACATTGGCCAGGATGAGAAGTCCCAGTGGCTGGTACAAGGAAACACTGGCCAAGGGGACTCCCACCCACCTGTGGATGCCCTGAGGTTCTGCCCTGCTCAGCAACATTGGAAGAGTCATCACAACCAGAGGCACAGGGACTGATCTGGGGTCCTTGAGTAATCTGTCATCCATCCATGGATAGGCTCCCAGCCATCCTGCTTTGGGACATCCCTCCTCAGAGCAGGTTGTGCCCACAGATCCTGCTCTCAGACCCTCGTGGTGGCCTGTGACGCAATTATTGTTCTCAGAGGGGTTTTTCCTGTGTCAGAAATAGCTGGAGGGGAGGGGAGGTGGGTTTTTTATAGCACAAGCACCAGGCTTTGTCCTGGAGAGAGCTGGGTGGAACAGCTCAGAAAAAGCTGGAGAGGGAGCTGGTGGTGGAGGAGCCTGGGCTGGGCTGCAGCTGCTCCCTGAACCCTCCCTGCAGCACAGGGACACCAGGACAGGGGCGTCACACTCTTGAGGCACCTGCAGAGGATCCAGTTTTCTCCAAGGCCCACAGAAACCCAAAAGCCCAAGACAGCTGCTGAAACGGCCTGGGCAGCACCAGAGCACCTTCCCTGAGTGCCTGGCTGTTCCCACAGGGAACAGGAGTGTCCCAAAGGCTCCATGTGCCACCGGGCTTTCACAGCCAATGTTGCCCAGTGGGCAGGAGGCTGCACCTGAACTCTCCCCTGTCCTGGGTGCTGGGGAGGATTCATGGGGAGAACAGTTCCTGGACTCTTCCTATCCCTGAAAAGGGGGATCCAAGGGGGAAAAATGGAGCTGTTGATGATTTGAGGTAAGTGCCTTTTACCCCATGGAGCTGCTGCACTGGAGCTTTTAAGACCCCCCCTTTTAAGGGGTCACAGTATCCTGCACTGCAGCAGGGAAAGGACCTGAAGACTTTCTGTGCTTCCTTCCCACCCTGGACCATTCCAGTCCTGCCCTTCCTCAAGCACTGTGAGATTCCCTTCAACACAGAGGGCCAACAGCCAGGACAGTGGCACCTCACAGCAGAGACAGGGGGTGACAGGGAAGCTCTGGACACTGCCCTGAGACCAGTTTGGATGAGACCACGCCTGTGGTCTCTGCTGGCTCCTCACGGGTGCCCAGGGCTCAGCTCTCGGGGCAGGGAGGAATGGTCAGGTCGGGGACTGCCAGGCTGCCCGGGCAGCAGCAGGTCAGTGCTGGCCACAACTCCTGCTGCCCACAGGTCCCGGGGCCATCGGCGTGGGACTGACTCACATTTGGGATTGTGCTAAAGGCAATGAGCTGCTCTCTGGGCACTTTTCCAGAAGGTGGCACAGGGAGGTGGTGGAGCCCTGCTGAGCCAGGTGCCCTCTCCTCAGCCTGGCTCCCTTTGGACAAGGCTCCAGGTGCTGTGAGTTCCTGGCTGGACGAGTTCTAAAATCCAGCTCTCAGCTGCTTCTCCAAAACACGTGTCCCTGTAATAGAGGAGTTTATCCTCTGCTGGAATGAAGCAACTCAACCCTCCCCTTGCATTGCCGAGCCTTTCAAGCATCCTTTGATAAGCAGTGTGAGCGCAGCTCCCTGGCATTGCCACATCTCCTGGCGTGCTCTACCCTGCCAAAGCCGAGTTCCAAGCTGGTTATAAATTAGGCACCACGCTCGGCTTTCATCTGCTCCCCGAGCAGCGGGCGGGGGCAGAGGCCACGCCAGGGCAGAGGAGCAGGGTGTGAGCAGGGGAGAGGCAGGACCAGGCTGGGGGAGCAGAACCCCCTCAGCCCCTGCCAGCCCTGCAGCAGATGGGGGAAAGCAGCTGCTGCAGCCAGCGAAGGGGCTGAGCTCTGGGGGACAACGACAGCAGAGAAACCTGGGGTTCCCTGAGCAGCCACAGCAGCAGGCGCAGCACCAGCACCAGGCAAAGAGGGAGGAGAAATGGGGAAGGGTCTGGAGGGGAAATCATGTGAGAAGTGACTGAGGGCACTTGGTTTGTTCAGCTGGAGAAAAAGAGCTGAGGTCAAACCTCAGCAGGGACTGCAGCTCTGATCTGTGCTCTCTGTGAGCAGGGACAGGACCCAGGAACAGCTGGAGCCTTGTCAGGGGAGGGATCTCAGGAAAGGTTCTTCCCCCAGAGGGTGCTGGCACTGCCCAGGCTCCCCAGGGAATGGGCACAGCCCTGAGGCTGCCAGAGCTCCAGGAGTGTTTGGACAGGGATGCAGAGGGAGGGGTTGTTGGGGTGTCTGTGCAGGGCCAGGGGCTGGACTGGATGGTCCTTGTGAATCAATTCCACTCAGAAGATTCTGTGATTCTCTGAGGCAGGACCAGAGGGCAGGTGGCTGTACACAAAGAGGGGAGAAAGGCAGAGCTGTGGGCACAGGAAAAAAAATGCTGCACAACCCACCCTGTCTGTAACTTCTAACTACTCCAAGGCCATCCTGGAGGGAATGGAATAGCCCAGACTGGAGCTTTGGGCCAGGTCAGAGCGAGGCTTCCCTGCAAAGGAGCGAGGAAATGAGAGGAAATGTCACGTGCAGGATAACAGAACTTCCCAGGTCAGAAGCTCTGGGTCTGTCATGCAAATCTGCATCTGCTGCAGAGGCTGAGCCTGCCCAGGGCAAGGAGGAGCCCCAGTCACTGGAAGGCTGAGGAAACCATTGTGAGCCATTGCAAGCAATGGCAGTTTGCTGCTCACAGTGGTTTCATGCACATTTTGTTTCATAGACTCCCAGAATGATTTGAGTTGGAAGGGACCTTAAAGCTCATCCCATTCCACCCCCTGCCATGGGCAGGGACACCTTCCACTATCTCAGGTTGATCCAAGCTGCGTCCAACCTGGCCTTGGACACTTCCAGGGATGGGGCAGCCACAGCTTCTCTGGGCAGCCTGTGCCAGGGCCTCAGCACCCTCACAGGGAACAATTCCTTCCCAATATCCCATCTAACCCTGCCCTCTGGCAGTGGGACAGATCCATTCCCCCTTGTCCTATCCCCCCAGACCCTTGTCCCAAGGCCCTCTCCAGCTCTCCTGGAGCCCCTTTAGGCACTGGAAGAGGCTCTAGGGTTCTCCCCAGAGCCTTCCTTTCTCCAGGCTGGATAGTTCCAATTTCAGCGTGTTCCTTTCTCTCTGAGTTTTTGGATGTCTCTGGCCCCCCTGGGCAGACCCCCAGTCCTCTGTCTGTGCCAGGGTTGGGCACAAACCGAGAAACCGCAAAAGTCCCTTTATACAGCAAAAATAGCAGCTGAGTTGCCCAGATGTGGAGATGGTTTCCTTATCAAACAGCTCCTTGTGGTGTAACAGGATCTTTTCCATGGATCAAGGTGCCTCCCAAGGCTGCTGTCAGAGCAGCACACACAGCATCACCTTTCACTGAACTGGTGCTGCCTCGCTGCATCCTTGGGCACCAGGAGCTCCACCAGGCACAGCCGGGTTCAGTTTAATCCCACACTGTGGCCCCCAGGCTGTGTTCTGTGAGGATCCACACACGGGGGATCCAGCCCCTACTGCATTCCCCAGACGTGCCCTCAGCAGGGCAGGGCAGGGCAGGGCAGGGCAGGGCTGACACCATCCTGCTGCATGGCATTGGTTTGCCTTTCATGTCACCAGCCCCAGAATTAAGATTAGGCAGAAAATCGTGGTCTGCTGGACACCTCCATGCAGCTCTGCTCGTGGCTGACAGGTCCACTTCAGGGCTGGACAAGCTTCTGCATCCAGACACGCTCCCTGCAGGAAAAGTGCCTTGGGTGGGAAGTGCCCTGGGAGCTGCAGCTCTGCACTCACTGCCCAGATCTTGAGAGGTTCAGCTGAGCTGGGCCCCACTGGGCTTCCACTACAGCTGAGCCACTGCTGGGACACTGCAGAGGGTTTGGGAACACCCCACACTTGTCCACATCTCATTCCCTGCAGTGCCAATGGCAGCACCTCCAGCTGGAGCCTTTGGGGTGACTCAGCCAGGGAATGTGAGCTGTCAGTGTCCCCCTCCCACCGCCACAGAACTCCTGTTGTGTGCAGGAAAGAGAGCCCAGCTCTGAGGGTTCACACCAGGACCCCCAGCCAGGGGGGCACAGGGAAGGCACTCACACCCCCATGGCATCCAAACCCACAGGAACAGAGAACAAGGACCTGGAATCTGGTAACAGTAGAGCTTCTCCCCTTGGGAGCTTCATCCCTGCGCATGGAGGGCTCCAGGGAGAGAATGGCAGCCAGTGCAGATCCAGAGCAAAGGGTCAGAAAGAGGCTCCATTTTGTCCCCATCTTGTCCCCTGCCCATCCTGTCCAGGTGTGCTGGAGAAGGAGACCCGTTTCCTGTCACTCCCCATGAACACACTGAGCAGGCCTGACCCTGCCCCCAGCAAGCCATGGAGCAACCCAGGACCCCACTGGGCTCCCATTCTTCCTCCCCAGGAGAGCCACATCCCAAACCAGCCTCCTCCAGCACAAAGCATCCCTCCCTGGCCAGACATTTCCAGTGTGGGTGTTACAGGACACTGGGGCTGGGATCACCTCCCTAAGGGATAGACCAGACCGTGCTGTACAATCAGTGCCAAATTAGTCTCTCTCATGTGGCCTAAGCAGCTGCCCCAGGACTGCTCAGGGGCCCTGCTGGGACCAGTGGTATTTAATGTCTTCACCAATGCCACAGGAAGGAATTCCTCAGCAGGTTTGCAGCTTCCAGGGCGCCCTCAAGTTTACAGCTGCTCTCCCAGCAAGGAAAGAAGAGCTCCAGGTGAGTGAGGCCAATGGCAGCTCTTAAACGGGGCTCACGAGGCCTCAAGTGTCTCCAGGCTCTGAAGGAGCTGAATTGCAGAGCCTCCCGCACGAAAAAACCCTCTCAGGCAGCCCCAGGGAGCTCCGCGGCCCTCCAGCACCACTCCCTGGAGAGGAAGGGATGGGACGGGCTGTGCAGCCAGGGAGGAGCTGCTCCAAAGGCTGCGCTCCCTGCTGAGCTCTGCGAGATCCAGAGGCACCCGGATCCCCTCCTGCCGCACCTGGAACCAGGAGATGGAAAAAACCTCAGCTTCCATTGCTCCAAACGCTGCCCAGGGTCAATCCACACCCATCTCGCTCTGCCAGGAGCTTGGGCTGTGGACTCCTGTAGCCATGGAGGAGTTACCCTTCCCCAAGGGAAAAGGACGCAAATTCACCCTCAGGGGCTGCGTGGGGACTGGCCAACAACGCAGCCAGGCCCTGCCGGGAAGGGCTCCACGCTGCGGGATACACCCAAACTCTCTGGGACAAAAGGATCCCCGAAGACACAAGCACACCTCCCACCTCCACTCCTGCTCCCAGCAGAACCAGACCAGCATCCAAACTCCTCCTGGATGCAGCAGCAGCTCCTTCCAGAGGGGCTCCACCAAGACCTGAGACGCACAGCCCTGAGCAGCTCTGTCCTGGAGGGAAGGGACTGGGACACAACTGAGCAGGGCAAACACATGGACATGGACATTCCCAGCACACGGAGACCAGGAACCTGCAGACGGTGAGGAGGCACAGCCTTGGTCACTGTGCTGGATGGAGAAAAGCGTTTCCTAAGCAGGGCCTAAGAAGGGAAAATCGGCAAGGAAAGAAGGTCCAGTGCATTCCTGAGTGAGATTTCAGCACTCAGAAAACAGCCTGGAAAACCCTGCTGATTCATGGGCAGGATCTTGCTCTCCAAGTCACCAAAGATCAGATGGAGTCCAAACAAAAGAATTCAGGGGGTGGGGGGAGGGTGGGGGAGGAGGATTGGTGCAAATCAGCCAAATAGCCCAAGCAACCTCCTGCCCATGAGGCTCCAGTGTGAGGAGCTAGTTCCTGCCCCAGCAGGATCCACCCTCACTACTCAGGGGCTGAGAGGGGATTTTGCTGTAACGCTGCTGGAACCTGTTCCCCAGCTTGTCCATGCCAGGCTGGCACAGCCACTGACCTCAGCAGTGACACCAAACCCAGCCCAGGAACACAGGGGAAAACCCCAGCTCAGCACATCACAGCACACCCTGTCCTGCACGGGGTGGGAGCCCCAAGCTCAGCTCATCCCTCCCTCCCAGCTCGGGAGCATCGCTCTTCTCGGTGCTCACAAACTCCACTAATGAGGCGCTGCTGCTCTCTCATGGGATGGGAATTCTGGGGAGTGGCTCCCAAGGACTCCTGAGTGCCAGCAGAAGCTGCAGCAGTGCCACACGCCAGCAGCACCACTGGGACCTTGGTGACAGGGAACCACAGGTCAGGGTTCCTCTAGGACATCCTTTGGCCGTTACAAATAGCTCCTGGAAGGAGGAGCAGCTCCCCAGAGTCACAGAACCTTAAAAAGATTTGGACTGGAAATGATCTTAAAGACCAACCAGTTCCACCCCCCTGCCATGAAGAGACACCTTCCAGTACACCAGGTGGAAAAGGATGAAAGAAGCATTCAAATTTAAAAATAAATAAATAAATAAATAAATAAATAATTTTATGTGTTATTATTAATAATTGCTAAACTGAACTAAGAGCTGGAGCTGCTGGATTGGAACCAAGACACTGGGAAAGTTTTCCAGTTGTTTTGACAGTGAATAAAACAGGTGGACAAAGAGCAGGTGAGGAGATGCTGGCACTCAGGGAGAGAAACCAGAACCTGGCAGCCAGTGGGAAAAGGGTCCTGTCCACCCTGTCTGTCATGGTTTGACACTGGCCCAATGCCAGTGCCCCCATGAAAATGTATTTTCTTTAACTAACTGCTGTGAGATGCAACCAGGAACAGAGCAGAGCAGGCTCAAACTTTGAAAGAGAGGGAAAAAAAACTTTATTAACCTACACTAAAATCAGAAACACACAGGAAACAGAATGAAAACTTTCCAAATATTCTTCCTCCTCCCACCTAATTTCCACCAAACCACAGTGAGACAAAACTTTGGGTTAAGTTACCACCACTCAGATAATCAATTCTCAGTCCATCAGGGGAGAGAGGAGTCTCTCTTGTACCACAGTCCTCCCCACAAAACAGGGTTGAAACTTCCCATGTTTCCTTGTCACACATGGCACTGCCCGGAGAAAATCTGCCATCGTCACATCCTCCTTCCATGTACAGCGGTGAGAGCATGGACTGAAACTGCTCACAGGGTTCTTCAAGGATGCTTTACCAAGTGCCAAAAAACAACCATGTCTCATTTTGGGACAACAGTCCCCCCCATTTTCTCATCCCTTGGGGCCGAGGGTCTCGAGAACAGAGCATCTTCTTCTCCCTGAAGACAGAGGGCACCACCACACCCTCTTCATCTTCCTCTGTTCACTCCATTCCTTTATATGAAAAACCCTGGAGTCCTGATCAAGTTACCCTCACTCAAATAATCAATTCTCAGTATATCAGGGGAGAGAGGAGTCTCTCTTGTACCATAATCCTCCATGGCACTGCCCGGAGAAAATCTGCCATTGTGACATCTTCCTTCCACCCTCGGCAGTGACCAGGCCATGCTGGGTGTGCTCCGAGCTGTGCCCACGCCTCCCAATCCCTTCTCTGGGAGAGCAGGATGCAGGACAGGTGCCACCTTCTGCAGCCAAGTGTGGCAGATGAAGCCCCTCAGCAGCTGCCAGGGCAGGATGTTCCCGTGCCCACCCCAAACCCATGATCCCACCCCTGCCATGAAGCCGGGCACAGTGGTGTGCTGCTGAAGAGGAGCTGGTCCCAGCCATGTCCTAGTCCTGCCCCACAGCTGCTGGTGTGCAGGGGACACACAGACTGTCCCTGCCTGCCCGAGGCAGCGCTGGAAGCAGATCCCCTCTGATGGGACGCACACCCTTGTCCCTGTGGGATACACGTAGATGCTCCCAGGCCCTCACCCCATCACCCTGGGACGTGGGAGCTGCCCTGCTGTGACACCCCTGCCTTCTCCCCACACCTGACTGGTTTACAAACTCCAGGCTGGAAAATGAAGCTGCCGGTGTTGGAGGAGGACAGTGGGACCCTGGGAAATGCCTGGCCTCTCTGGGTGAGGAATGAACCCACCCGCGGGTGGGGGAAATCGTACCTCTGTTCCCCTCTGCACTGGCCAAAAACTTTACCCCTTTTCCCCAGCAAAGGGGGAATCTCCGCTGCCCCCCAGGCTGGACCCAGTGCCCAGGACCGGGAGCATCCCCAAGATTTATCCACAAACTGGGTGTGCAGCAGGTGCTGGACAACTGTGCTGGAACCGAAGCCAAGGAGCTGCACCGGTGCCCCGGCCCGGGGGATGCTGCCGCCCACCCTGTCCCAGGGTAGCGCCCCGCGGAACAGCCCTCGCTGTTCTCCTCCGGCAGGAATCCCCGTTCCACAATGAATTCCAGGAGATCCCGAGGGTGCTCCGGCCGCTCCAGCGGCAGCGCGGAGCTCCGGGGGAGCTCGGACCGCTCCCGGAGCTGGGAAAGGCCGCAGCAGCCCCGGGAGAACGCCCCGAGGAGCGGCACCGGGGCCCCGGAGCACTCGGGGCCGGTGGAGGACTGGCAAGGGCGGTACCCCTCCAGGGGATGCCCGGTGGCCCGTGCCCGGCCCCAGCGGTGCTTGGGCATTCCCGGCCGTGCTGGGCTTTCCCAGCCCGGGACGCTCCGGTCCCCAGTGACCCCGCGCCCGCTCTCCCCGTGGTCACGGAGCTCCTCTCGCTGCCGCTCCACGCCCGAACCGCCACCTTTGTCCGTTTCTCCTTCTCTTTACTGTTATTTTCCGGCCCTCTTACGCCTCCCCGGCGGTGCTCGGCTGCCCCGGGCCCGTCTCGTCCCGCGCTGCCGCCGCTCCCTCAGAGACCGGCCGGTGCCCCCGCCTTTCCTGGGGCCAGAGCAGCGCTCGCTGTCTGAGCAGCCTGGGGCAGAGCCGCGGGACGCTCCGGAGGCACAAACCCAGAGCCGAGGGACGCTCCGGAGGCACACGCAGCGCTCGGAGCCCACCGCTCCCCGGGTCTGCGAGACAGAAAGAGAGGAGCCAAGGCGAGCACTCGGCCTCGTCCAGGGCGCCATCATCTTGGCTCAGGGCGCCGCCGCACCGCCATTGGCTGGGTCAGGGAGGGCCCTGAGGACCGACCAATCACCGACGGCATTAGCGTGATGGACGTGCGAGGGCGGGACCTGCTGCGCTAGCGGGGCGGGAGAGACCACCTACGGGCGGTGCCGGGGGCGCTGGGGGGAAACCCCGGCCCGGGCCCGGGCGCGACCACTTCGCTGCGCGCGGGGTGCGGGGCCGTTCCCGAGCGGCGGCTCCGCGCTTGGGCCTCGCTCGCAGCCCCCGAGCCGCGGCCTGGCCTGGGGGGGAACCCAAAGGCCCGTCCCAGTGCACCCCATGCCATGGGCCGGGACACCGTCCGTACGCCAGGGTGCTCCCAGCCCCGTCCAGCCTGGCAATGGGGAGTCACAAACATCGGCCCTTCCACCCTGGAGGTGATTCCCGGCAGGGATAGAAGCTCGCAGGGTAAAGCAGCAGCAGAGCATTTGCTGCAATTGGTGCAGACATCTCAGCAGGACTTGGAGGAATCTCCTCCTTCTGCTGTGCGGGGGCTTCCCGAGGTCCCTCAGCTCCAATTCCAATTTCCATCGATCTTGGCTCTTGCATTTATCAGCCAGGAAGCAAATCTGCCCTGCAGGTGAGATCCTCCTGCCTCCAGCCCCGCAGGAGGAGGAGGAGCTGCGGGAGCAACTCCGTGAGGGATGACCATGTGCAGCAATCAGATGTGAAACTGCAGCAGACGGGGATCCAGGAACTGACTGGGATTCCTCCTCCAGAATAAACACGGACTCGAGGTAGATTTCACTGAACTGTGGTGTGGTTTAATTTCATTATCTACTGGTGCCACATCTGTACAACATTGTACAAAATGTAATCCCAAGAACATTCAGCCCCACAGCTGTGTCTGGCTCTGCTCTCTCCTGTCACAAAGTACCCTTGGTGCTCTGGCTGTGACACCCTCCGACAGCCACCAGAACATTTTGCTGTCCAGGCCCAGTGATGGGAACCCCTGGCCATGGCAGGAGATCCCTGGAGGTCCCTCGTATTTCTGGTGAGACAGGAAGGATTTTTCACCTCTTTCTGCACAAGGCAAAAGGCTCCCAGCAGTGCCGTGACCAGGGGCAGTTGGGATGCACAGGTGATGCTGGGGGTGGTTCAGGACTGGCACAGCCTTTGTACAGCACATGCTGTGGCTTTTGGGAGTTGCTCTGCTCACACACTGGTTGTAGACTTCCAGTCCTTCCCACCAGTGCATTTGCACTGGGAGCTTCACCTACCCCATGCCAGGCTGGTCTGAGATTACATCTCCTGCCCAGACAAAATGAGCAAGCAGATGCTCTTTTTAACTTAGGGGTTAGGGAAGATAATCTACTTAGCTCCTACTGGTAATAGAACACATGCAGAACTGCTTCTGCCTGATTTGGGAAACCTGCAGAGTATCACATGGAATCCAGACTGATTGTTTTGGCTTGAAAAAGCATATGTGAAAGGACCAGAGATCCCTGATGTCCAGAAATGTCCTTGTTGCGGGTGAGTGGTGTCGCAGGGTGGTCTCTCCCACCTGTGTTCCGCACAGAAAGTTTCATTTTGGCCAATTATTTTTCCTCTCACATTGTGTGTTCCTGAAGCTTCTAAGCTGTGTTTTAAAGGTCTCATGGAAAGCCTGATCATTTAAAAAAAAAAAAAATACAGTGTTCTTAAAGCTTTTTCCCCCCAGTATTGATGACAATGTAGCATCATGTTCAACGTGCAGTTACTGGATCTGAAAAATAATGCCCTCAGACAGTGAAGAACATCTGACAATAAATGCACAGCCTTCATATGGATGAGTCCTCACCAAAACCTTCTCATCCTCGGAGCCGTGCAGGGATGTTCTCAGCAGGGCCATGCTACAGGGAGGAGTCTGAAAGTGAGAGTAAGAGAGAAGCAGCTCAGGGTTGAGGGAGATCAGAAATAGTCTGAAAAGCTCCCTGGGAGGGGGAGCAGAAATGTTACAGGGCCTAAAAGTCTGCAAGAGGGTGACAGGGATTTAACTGACCCATTTTGCCACTCCTGTAATCCCAGCAAGGTATTTTGCATTTCAAGGAAAATATTTGACTCCAAGTAAAGGATATTACACAGGGTACAGTCACCAACAATATTTATCCATAAGTATATCCAACAGTTTATCCCCAGCCAACCCCACTGCCCTTCCATCCACATCAGGATCCCAAGGCCTCTGACCATGTCCCTCTCTTTTCTCCCTTTGTGTTGACTTTGGCCAAACATCAGCTGTTCTCTCAAAGCTCCCCTCACCTGGCACATTTGCCAGGGTCTATTCTGCAGCTCCTGCACTAGAGAGAAACCTAACCTTGATATTATCCTACCTAATGAAGATGGGATTGTTCCTTCTAAAAAATTTGCTCAAGCTCAGCCAAAACCTCTGGCTGGTGTAGAAATCAAGTGGTTTTTCCCATCTGCCTTTTTATTTCTGGTTCTGTTTGGTATTTGATCACGAGTACCATAATTAGGAATTCAGTAACACAGCCCAAATGTACCATTGCTTTGTCAGCAGGTGGAGCTGGCTGGGGACCATTTTTGAGGCCCTGGGCAGCACCCAGGATCCACCCCTGGAATCTGCCAGGGAAACAGCACTGCAGAGTTACCTCTGATGGCGAGGAAGGCTTTGCTGAAGGCACGACCCACTTCATTACGGGCTTCCACCATGTAATCACCCTCATCCCGCTTGGTGACCCCCAGCACCACCAGGGAGCACACTCCGAAGTCGTTTGTGCAGAAGTAGTTGGGATCTCTGGAGAGGTCTCTGCTGTCCTTGTACCATGTGATTTTTGGGGGGGGATGGCCTCCGACGGCGCAGCTCATGTGACACTCGCTGCCCGTCACCACCACGTGGGACTTAAGCGGCACCAGGAACCTCGGGGGCTGGTTCTGGTTAACTCCCCTGTATTTCTGTGCTTTCACTCGAAATTCAGCTGTGAAAAATAAACAGCACCAAACGCACACTCAGATACTGCTCCCAGCACTGCAGGGTTTGCAGGGGTTTGTGTGTGCAGTGGCTGGAATTCTGCAAATTACCAGAGATCGCATGCACCTATGGATTGTAACCTCTGCTGCTCCTCAGAATGACCCAACATTTCACTTTGAAGTCAGAAACTTTAGTTTCTACAATACTGAAGCCTTAGATTTTGCTGGAAATTCATTTTGGGGCAAATTGCATGTCATAATGGCTGGGAATGAAGGGTCTGTCTGCACAATGTCCCTGCAGAAAGGACAAACCATCCCCTGCCCAGCTGGAATTCCTCAGGGCATCTCCGTGCATTCCTGTTCTGAGCGACTGAATATTCCCAGGAGGAGAGACACATTTGAGGGTGGGGTGTTAGAAGCAATGAAAGAAACAAAACACATCACAGAGAAATATTTGAAAATGTTTTACCCTTTTTTTTCCAGATCCTCCAGGGTTGCACAGTCTCTGATGGATCACTGGCTCCCAGGTCATTTTTTGCCACAACCCTGAAGTAATAATCCCTGCCTGGGACCACCCTGGTGAAGGTGAACTTGTTGTTGTAGATCAGGTCCCCCAGCACATGCCACAGACCCTTCTGGGATTCCCGCTTCAGGACAGTGTAATACAGGTTCTTCTCCCACTGCTCGGATGCCGAGGGGTCCCAGGTCACTGTCACTGTGTTGGGCACATTCTCCTCCAGCCGGATGGCTCCGGGGGGCTGGGGGATATCTGCCAGGGGAGGGCACACAATGTCACAGCTGCCAGGCACAGAACCCTAAAAACCTGGAGTCTGTTGCATGTCTGGGGCTCAGTGACCGTCCTGGTCACTGGAAGGGACAAAATTCCATTCCTTCTCCAGGCACACAAATGCATTTGCTGTGAACTGAGCTGCTGCTGCACAACATCTGCACTTGCTGAGCAGTGAGAGGAGGGTTGTACAGCTGAGCTGCTTCCCCTCCTGGGGTAACAGCTGGGAGAGCTGTGCTCAGTGTCCTACAGCCTGTGCTGACCTCCCTCATTCACTCTGGAAGGATGGTTTTAGTCAGTGGATTGCTCTGTCCTGCAGACAAGTGAGATCGTAAAGTGCCTGGACAATCTCATAGAAAACTCTGCTCTGGTTCTCCCTGTGCCTGCACAGCCAAACTGCATCAGAGCTCACCCTGCCAAACTCAGTTTGTGGCCTTCTGCCTACTCACAGTAAATCATGGAATCCCAGACTGGTTTGGCTGGGAAGGGGCCTTAAAGCCCATCCAGTCCCATCTCCTGCCATGGGCAGGGATACCTTCCACTGTCCAGGTTGCTCCAAGCCCTGTCCTTCCTGGCTTTGGACACTTCCAGGGATCCAGGGGCAGCCACAGCTTCTCTGGGTAACCTGTGCTACCCTCACAGGGAAGAATTCCTTCCAAATATCTCATCTAACTCTGCCCTCTGGCAGTGAAAAGCCATTCTCCCCTTGTCCTGTCCCTCCAGGCTCTTGTCCCAAATCCCTCTCCAGCTCTCTTGGAGCCCCTTTATGCACTGGAAGGGGTTCTAAGGTTCTCCCCAGAGCCTTCTCATCTCCAGGTGAACACCCCCAGCTCTCCTAGCCTGGCTCCAGAGCAAAGGGGCTCCAGCCCTTGGAGCAGCTCTGTGGCCTTCCCTGGAATTGCTCCAGCAGCTCCACATCCTTCTGTTGCTAGGGGCCCCCAGGGCTGGAGGCAGCTCTGCAGGTGGGGTGTCACCTGAGGGGGGAGAGGGGCAGAATCCTCCCCTGCCCTGCTGTGCACGCTGGGGGACCAGCCCAGGGCATGTCCAGCTCTCACCCACCAGCACCCCCAAGTCCTTCTCCCAGGGCTGCTCTCAGTCCCTTCATGCCCCAGCCTGGACTGGCTGGGAGTTGCTGGTAGGTTTGTATGGATGGCAGTGAGTTACCTGTAATTTGAACCTGGAAGCTGAAGGTTTCCCTTTCCCCCAGCCCGTCCCCAAGCTCCACAGTGTAGGTGCCGCTGTCACTGAGCTCGGCTGCCCTGAGCAGCAGCTGGGTGCTTCCATCCTCCGTGCTCACGGCAGCCCGCCTGGGCAAGGGGAGCCCGTCCTTCAACCAGGTCACCACAGGCTGGGGAGATCCCTGCAAACAACAACGAGTCACAGCCACTTTTTCACCTCCAGACTGTCTTATACCTTTAGTTTCATTATCTTACCCCAAATATGCACCTCTGTGACACAGTAATGTTTAGCAATATAGATCCACTGTGGATCTGAGAGCCCTGATCTGTTCTACAGTTTCTTTACAATTTTTTTTCCTTTTTGTCCTTTAAGGGTGTTATCACAGTAAACTGTTCAGAACTGTGTTAAACAAGCTGTGCCAGATCAAGGACAGGTAACTTCAGGAGTTAATATTTTCTGCTTTAAAAAAAAAAAAAGATGTTGGTTTTGGAAAGAAAAATCATCCTCTAAGTCTTTATTTCCATTGTGCCATCTTTGGTCTCTTCTCCCAGAGATTAGGAGAAAGGCCAGCAAATACACACACTTCATCCCCCCGCTCTGGTATCCCAGACTTCACAGGATCATGGAATCATTTAAGGCTGGAAAAGACCTCCAGGACCATACAGGCATTCCTTGGACACCCCCAAGGATGGGGACTCCCAAGCTCCCTGGACAGCCCCTTCTAAAGCCTGAGCACACTTTCCATGATGAAAAGCCTGTGTTGGTCTAAGCTTACACCAAAGCACTGAGATTTCTGTCAGTGCCTGCCAAGCTCTCAAGTCACAGTGCTCAGGTGCTGCTGCTTGGTGAGACAAGCACAGCGAAGGTGTTGCTGGAAATGGTGCCCCAAGGCCTTCTGAGGGAGTCATAGGGAAATCTCTGATTTGGGAAGTCTGACAGAGCAGTATCAGATGATGATAACATTGATAAGGCTAGGTGGACAGCACTGAGCCTTGTTTGCAGAGGTTAAGGAATGACCACCACGTCATAAAACACCAATGCCAAGACTGACAGCTCAATTCTGGCTCGTGTTTTCCTCACCCTGAAAGTCTACACAGCACAGGCAGGCCAAATTATTTGCCCAGTGACTTGTAAACAAAATTCCATGACATAAAAACAGTGGCTCAGTTTTCCTGTCTGCTATAAAACCAGGCAGGGAATTTCTCCAAAGCCCTGAATACCCACCTCAAAGGGAATCTTCACCTGGATAGGATTCCCTGCTTTTATAACCAGGAAGCTTTTCACTGTGTCATCTATCAGTAACCTGGGAGAGACTGGAAAAGACAAAGATTACTCCCAAAAGGTGGATGTTGGTGCAGTCACTGGTGACAATCATGCTGTTCCACCCCCTGGTGCAGCTGGTGAGGAATTCACGGTGAAAAAAATCTCCCTGATTCAGTCCCAGACTTTGCACCTTTCAAATTTCATTGCTATTTATTTATCACTATGACTAAACAAGGGAAAATTATGTTAAAATACATTCACAACAATCTCTGTATTCATGCGATGTCTCAGTCACAGAGCAATTGGCTCTTTGCCACACTTCATAGCATCACAGGGATCATCTTTTGTGTTTAAATGGTGTCTGGAAAAAGGAAATTCCAATGGACACTTATAAAATATACATGCAATATAGAGCACAGAACATCCACAGGAAAGCTGCCAGAGTTTATCTAAAATAGTATTTTTTAGCATTTTAAATATTTGTTTTTCTCTTTTCATCAATATACTACAGCATTTAGTATTTCTCTAAGAATACCAAATACAGTAGTGCCAAATACAGTAGTGCTAATTAGTGTTTCCAGTATAGAACTGAACAACTTCTTTAGACGGATTTATTTGATTTTATTTATTTTATTTTTTTATTGATAAATGGGATCTCCAGGCATATGCCAAAGTAGAAATTTTCACTTAGGATCCAAGTTAAGGAAGATGAACCCCTCACAGAATTATCTCTTACATCTGTAACTCTGCAGTGTTCCCAAAGAGCAGATAAAAAACAGAGTGGCAGATTGTAAATAAGATGGAAAAGTGAAAATGGTGAAAACTTTCAAATTAGACAATTAAAAAGTAAAATAAAGTACCCAAAACAGCATAAAAAAATGTGATTTAAGAGAATGAAACAAAATGTTTCATTTCAAAAGATTGTCTAAAAATTGAGTGAAAACTCTGTTTTTCCTTTGGAAGAGCACAAGCAGGGGTAAGGCACATACAGGTTCTGTCTGGTAACTGTGGTGTTGCCCTGCACAGGTAAGTCCAAGGAGAAGATGGAGTTCTGAGGGCTGTTTTATCAAAAGGAGTCTCTAAATGAGCTGAGCACTGTGCACTGCATATCTAATATCAGTTAACAGTGAGACTGTCCTGCTGAGCTGAGCAGGTACCCCCGAGGCGATGAGGAGCAGGGCTGCCCTGTGTGAGGCTGGGCCTGGGAGCAGCTCCTCCGGTGTCCCACAGCTCGGGCTGCTCCTGCTCCCCGGCTCCTCCCGGTGTCCCACAGCTCGGGCTGCTCCTGCTCCCCGGCTCCTCCCGGTGTCCCACAGCTCGGGCTGCTCCTGCTCCCCGGCAGTGCCCCGTTCCCAGGCCAGAGCCCCAGAGCCCCTGACTCACCCGCGGGAGCAGCAGCTCCAGCACAAGCCTCCAGCTCCGAGGCCTCGCCAGGGCCGCTGTCGCTGAGGGCCCTCACGCGCAGGAGCAGCTTCTCCCTGGCCTGGAGGCCCTGGACCCGGCACGAGGTGCTCTCTGCAGGGAGGGTGAAGCACTTGGTCCAGCGGAGGCTGTTACAGGGCCTCATCTCCACCTCGTAGCCTTTCACATCATTCCCATCTTGTACTTCAGGTTTGTTCCATGTCAAGGTGACACTGGTGCTGTCACTGCTGCTCACTTTAAGGTCCTGCACTTGGCCTGGAGATTCTGGAAAGAGAAATTTTATTTAAATTATTTTTCTAGGATTTCTCTTCCCTCTTTTCAGTCACTGCCTGAGATTCCCCAACATTCTTGCAGTGCACTGGCTTTCCACCCTGCTGTCTTGCCCCACCATGTCCCAGTTCTTCAGAGCTGGATCCGGGTCCTTGCTGCTACCAGCCCTGCAGTAAATCCACAACATTCCAAAATGCTCTGCGGCCCACCCTGAGTGTTCCTCCACACTGCACATTACCCCAAATCCTGACTTGGACATCCTACAGGAAATCCTTCCATTCCTTCCTCCAGCTGATTCTCAACCCTGAAACATTCCCCAATTACTGATCCTTGTCTCCACACACTTTTACAGAGGATTTAGAAACATCTCCTCTCCAGGAATAGCCCGGAAGCAGAGCACAGGGCAGGGCACTTACTGCTGGGGTCTCGGGCAAAGGCAGGCTCTGAGGGCTCACTGGGCTGTCCTGTGCCAGCAGCGTTGACGGCTGCCACGCGGAACTCATACTGCACACCCTTCTTGAGGCTGGTCACCTTCAGTTTCTTGTCTGCAGAGAGGAGGAGAGGAGAGGAGAGGAGAGGAGAGGAGAGGAGAGTGTTGCCTCAGGGGAGCCGTTCCCCATCAGGAAAGGTGACACAACAAAGCTGTGCCTNAGAGGAGAGGAGAGGAGAGGAGAGGAGAGGAGAGGAGAGGAGAGGAGAGTGTTGCCTCAGGGGAGCCGTTCCCCATCAGGAAAGGTGACACAACAAAGCTGTGCCTTACTCCAGGCAGAATTACGGACTGAAAAATTCTCAGGAGCCATAAAAGCTGTCACTGATTCCCCTGCCATTCCCTAGCCAAGTGCATGTGATCTTCTGGGATGTGTTCATTGTATTCCTTTCAAAATCAAACAGCCCTTTAATCACAGAATCCCAGAATCATTTAGTTGGTAAAGACCTCCAAGGTCACCCATCACCACCTTGATATGAAAAGTGTAAGATCCTAAGCAGCTTCTAAACCCAGCTGACATTTTTGCCTTTTCAAATCCACCAGGCTGTTCCAGGAGTCAGAATACCCACCTTTGACAGGCACGTTGGTGACTGGCAGCCAGGTCACAGTGCCCTTCTTGCGTTTCTGAACAATGTATCCCGTAATTTGGGAAGTGCCGGTTTTACAAGGAGCTTTCCAGGATATGGTGATGGTGTCCCTGCTGGCACTGATGATCTCAGGGGGATCTGGGGCACCAGGGGAAGCTACAAAGAGATGAGAGCTTCATTATTAGCAGGTATGTTTTTATTGCAAGATAGAATGGTATTGTGTGTAATTTCTTCTTTCAGATTCCCCCAGGTATTCCTATGGATGTGCTTTGAAAACCTGTCTGAGACCTGAAGCTGTGGACCCTGCTCCCCACACAAACTGGATCCAGCATGGACTCTGTTCCTGAGTTTGGATTTCACAAAAGACCTGCTGTCATCAGGACTGACAATTCCTCTGCCAGTAGGGTGTGTCATTCCTACATATGAACAGTCAGCATCATTCTTGCTTTCAACAACAGAAACTGGTAACAAAATGGATTTTCTTTGCCCTCTGCTAAAGTGTTCAAGATACAGAATCATGGGAAGGAGAATGGAGAAAGAAGATAATTAGAACTGAACCTTGCTCTCTCTAGGTACTGCATTTGTGCTCATGGCAAACCTGTTCTAGTATTTTAACTCCTTGAAGGACAAAGACAATATTCAGTTGTTTGGAGTTGAGGGGAATGGAGTGGTCATGCTGAGAAGTGCTGCACATACAGAGACACTCCTTTGCCTGTGGAGTTAAGAAAAGGTCTCACATGTTCCCTTTGCAGCCACACTGGGAAAAATTTCCTTCGATCTTGATGCATTTTGCATTTCCCCCATGAAACTTCCTTTCCAATCCAGAATGGAGCATAACCAAGGAATAATTACATCTCACTCAGCATCAACAGAGCCTACAGCAAACTGCTGCTCTTGCTGGGCAACCTCCACAGCTTTGTGTGAAGACTGAAGTTGAGATCTGTAGCAACATCCACAATGCAGTGAGTTTCCCTTGATGTCAGCTTTGATAATGAATTTCCCAATTTGAATTATGAATTATGAGAAGTTCTCCTCACCTTTACCAGCAGCCTTCACTTCCCCTGACTCCAGCGCATCGCTCACTCCCTCAGCATTCATGGCCCTCACCCTGAAGTAGTAGCTCATCTCTTCCTCCACTTTGCTTGTGGTGAAGCTGGTGCAGCTCCTGGGGGTTTCTCCCAAAGTCTCCCAGTCGTTCCTGCCCACCTGCTGCCTCTCCACGAGGTACCTTTGCACGGGTTTGCCCCCATCATCCTTTGGAGGCTTCCACTGGATTGTGATGTTGTTGGCAGAGCTTTCTACAATTTTGATGGGTCCTCTTGGGGGCTGTGGCTTGTCTGCAAAGATGAACAGAGACACAGCCGGCTCCAGACCCAGACCTGCTCCTGGGTTTGGAGCAGACACTGTCCCTTGCTCACCAGCTGATGAAATGCAGGCACAGTTGTAGGATGAGGGCTGGGCACGTGAATTGCCTCTTCCAAACTTGCACTCTTCTAACTTTTGATGGAGAAGATGGAAAGCCAGGCCCTTGCTCTCCGTGGGTCAACTGTTCTCATAAGCATTGCACCAGTTCAGCTTGCTAATACAGTCAAAACATCACTTCTGGTCTCCCAAAGGAGCCCAGATGTTTATGGGAGGGCTGAATTGGACCTTGATCTCCTATTTCAGATTTGTATGTTGTGTACAGTCACATCTCCCACAGTGTCTGAACATTCAAAACTCAGCTGCTTAGGCCATGAAAAACCAAACTAGGTTTGTGTTCCCTTGTACTAAAGGGCCTGAAGCATGTTCAGCAATCTTTCCTTGTACCCTGATTTTGGGGCAATATAGAGAGTCTTGTTCCTCTTGAAATACCCAGTCACTCCAAATAAGGTTGTCACCAGTGTCAATGGATTCCCTGCCTGAGATTTACAGTGAAAGCCACAGTGAATGTTATAGGATCTTACCTATCACCACGAGCTTTAGGTTGAGCTCCAGGACACCACTGTCATTCTTGAGCCTGACTTTGTAATCGCCACAGTCCCTCCTGTCGCAGCTGGAGATGGACAGCGTGGTGCAAGTATCTGTCTTGTCCACACGGATCCTGGTGTCATCCCCCAGCTCCATCCTGTCCTTCAGCCACGCTGCCCTGATGGGCCCCCGACCCTCGAATGGGATCCGCAGCTTCACCCCCTCCCCGGCCTTGGCCACTGTGGGGACACTGGTCAAGTTCTTGAGGAGAACTTTGTCCACCTGGGGAGGATCTAAGCAGGTGATACAAGGTCATTAAAAAGCACAATTCAAGGAGGATAAGGCTCACCTTGGAGGGAAGGGATCCCCTCATGGTGCTGCCAGCAGTGCTTAGAAGCTCACAACACTTGGATCTGAACCGTTAGTTGTACTTTGCTACAGGATCATTATCACAAGATTTTGTTGTATCACACTGTCCTTTCACTAGAGAAAATTTCTCCTAGGCAACACACTAAATACAAGAATGAAGAATCTGCCCTGATAAAGCGTTTTGTGCACTCCAAAAATCTTTGAGTTGCTGACAGAAGGGTCCCTAGTTAAAGTTGCAAATGCAAAATGAACCAACCTGTACCAAAAAATTTCCCATTTATCTTGTAATTCTTTATAACAAATTTGTCTCAATAACCAATGACATGTCTCTGAGTAAATATATTACATTTAAAGCCCATCTCATGCTGCCTTGGTGGTTTGAGTAGACTCACCTTCAACAAAAATTGAAGCTTCAGTTTTTACATCTCCACCTTCAAACCTGTATTTCCCAGCATGAATATCTTCAGCTTTGTTAATGATCAGTTTGTGGACAAGACCTTTCTTTTCAAAGATGACTCCATCCATGCTTGTTAACTACAAAGTAAAGGACAGAGACCTATCCTTTTTAAAAAAAAAGGAAAAATGCAATCCAAACTGAAACTGGACAGACTACAATTTGAAATGCAGTTGAAAAGACTTATGAATGTCATGCATGTTTAATGACAACATTCTGGTATTCTCTTGCCCAGAGCAGCTGTGGCTGCCCCATCCCTGGAAGTGTCCAAGGCCAGATTGGACAAGGCTTGGGTTTAGTGGAAGGTATCTCTGCCCAGGGCAGGGGGTGGGACTGGATGATCCTTAAGGTCGCTTCCAGCCCAAACCTCTCTGGGATTCTGTGAACCCTTCCAGGGCCCCACTCAGACTGCAGGTGACTGTCGGGGGGAAGGACACCTTGACACCACCCTTAGGAAGTAGAGCCAGAGAGCAGAGCATTGCTACCCAAAGCCAACAGCAAGCTCAAGGAACCCACCTTTAGGCCATCCTTAAACCAGGTTCCTGCCACGTTGTCCTTGCTGACAGTGCAGGACAGCTCAGCTGGGTCCCCCTTCATCACTCGCACAGTTGCCAGCTGCTTGTTGAGGTAACAGCGTGGGACTGAACAGGCACAAAGGAAGGGAAAGAAGCTAAGTCTGTGTTACAGAGAGACACCTAGAGCTGAAAATGCATGTGCACGTGACGGGAAAAGAAATTTAAAAAAAAAAGAGGAGAGGCTTTTGTGCCACCTCGCTGTGGGCCAGCTGGCACACTCAGTGCCCTGAGGGACGCGCAGCCATCCCAACATCAACTATATCCCAACATCCACCTCATTGGCAATGGATTCATCTCCAATCACATTATCCAGCTGTGGATCTGCTAGTTTATGTCTATGCTAATTGTCTTGGCTCCCTCTACAGCCAGTGGAAAAAAGCAGGCTGCTCCAGGGTGTGGATATACTGCTTCAACCTCCTCTTCCTCTGCACTGACCACACACGGGGCTGCCCAACACATGCCCCTAAACAGCCCCAGGCACACTGTTCTCCACCTCTGTATTCCTCTTTCCCTTCCCAAGTTCTTCTCCATTACCATCATCATCTCCTCTCTAATACATACCCCACTCCTTCCCCCTGAACCCAAATTTTGATGATTTTATTTCCTTGGTTATATTTATGGTTTAGCAATGATAATTCCTAACTTGTGAACCATCCCATTAGGTGAATATTCCCCTCTGATTACACACCTAAAATTTCTCATTCCTACAATTTTCACATCATCGTCTTGCTGGTGGAGCCACAGGTCTTACTCAAATGGCTGCAAACACATCACTCCCCTCTTACTCTATGCAACACCTTATTATTCCTGATGTTACAAGAGAAAAGAGCTCTTTACATTATATAATCCCATATAAGCAGGCAAAGAATTGTTCCCAGAACTTGGAAAACACAGTTCTTTGCAGTAGGTGTTTGAAAAAGAAAGTGAAACCTTCAGTTTTGAATTGGAACAGTATCAAAGAAACATGATGATATTCCTTGAAACTTTATGGGAACTGGTATGTTTGTGAACAGGTCTGTTCCATAAAATGTGAAACACAAATGAAGAGATGAGACCTGGTTTAGATCATTTGGACAAAGAAAATAATTTAGACCTTTAAGGAAGTTTGATCAGAGCAAACTGTGTAAGAGCAAACAGCCAATCAGTGCAAGAATTAGGAACAGATCATGGGACAAGCTAATTTCTATACAGAGTTGTGTTTATCTAAATCATAACATCCCATTTCTTTGCAGGATTAGGATGTGAGTATCAAAATGCAAAGACCAGGAGTCACCAGTTAACCACATACCTTTGAGATCATCCAGGACACTCCGTCTCTTTTGTCCTGTGCTTTCCGTGTTGTTCAGGGAATCATTTGCTTTAAGATCCAAGTCAGGCTCCTGGTTTCTCTGGTTTGCTGAAGGAGGTCCACCAAGAGGACCTGACATCTGGCCATAACTCAGTGGACCTTGACCAAACCCACCTGAACTACTCCCATCAAGAGATCTGTCTAAATGGGATTTACTCCCTGCCCCTCCAAAGGCAGAATTTGTGCCATAAAGGGAGCCCAACTGCCCTAAATCTCTGCCCTCTCCCCTGGCTCCTCCTGGACCTGACAGGGACGCTCTGTCACCAGCTGAACCTTTGTTTCCTGGCCCTCTGACATCACTGGCAGTGCCTTTTCCAGTTTCACCTCTCGAAGATCTGCCGAGATGTGCATCAAGCCCATATTCACCACCTGGTCCAGCAGCAGCTCCCACACCTCCTTTACCAAGGACTGAATCCCATTCATCCCCTCCCAACCCCGTGGCCACAGCTGACCCTCTGTCCTTGCCATAGGGAGACCCTGCACCCCACAGTGCAGAGCCTTCCCTGGAAAAGCCCTCTTCTCCTGCTCCACCTGCATATCCCGGAGCTCTGCTCAGTGTGGCATCCATGCCACGGCCAGATCCCATTGCTTCCTTACCTCCAAGAGGAAAATGAGCAGCTCCTGCCACAGCCCCAGCTAGGAGAGCATCCTTGCCACAGGGACCCGCAAATACCCCTGCACCACTAAAGCCAGCTCCAACTGGGAGACCATCCTTTCCATAGGGACCCCCAACTCCCCCTTCACCACCAGCCCCACCAACACCAGCTCCAACTGGGAGACCATCCTTTCCATAGGGACCCCCAACTCCCCCTGCACCACCACCACCAGTCCCAACTGGCAGACCATCCTTTCCATAGGGACC
>VZSE01003479.1:0-18475 GCA_013398275.1 Promerops cafer | reverse complement strand
GGCTGCGGTGGCGGCGGCGGCTCCGCTCCAGGTGCGGCGGCTCCCGGCAACGTCCCTCTCGCGGCGGCGCCGGTCGGTCGGTCCGTCGGTCCCGGCGTCGCGTCGCGTCTGCCCCGTCCCATCGCATCCCTCCGCGCCGCCGGGTCCCCGTCCCCCGGGTCCCCGATCCCCGCTCCTCGCGGCCGGTTCCTTCGCGCTCCTCCCCGGGCTGGCGGGTCCCGGTGTCCCTCGGCGCGGCCACTTCCCTCCCGTCCTTGTCCCGTCCCCCCGCCTGCCAGGTCCGGGTCTCTCGGTGCCGCTGGTCGCTCCCGGGGCTTCCGGCTCCGTCCTGCCTCTGCCGGTGCCCGGTCCCCGGTGATAGCGTTGCCCCTCGGGTCTCTTCCAGCCCCACACCCGGCAGCAACATGTGGCTCCTGGAGCGGCTGCGCGGGGTGGCGGAGAACGGCGGGTCCCGGGGCGCGGGGACAGAGGAGTCCTCGCGGGGGTCCCGCTACAGCAACGTCCTCACCCCCGACAAGATCCCCGACTTTTTCATCCCTCCCAAGCTGAGCGCGGCGCCCGCCGAGGCTGAGGGCTCCGAGGTCCCCGCAGCGGCTGCTCTGGGTGCCTCAGTCTCGGAGCAGGACCTGGCCAAGCGCAAGCCCCCGCGCAGCCCCCGCCCGTCCAGCCGGTCCCGGTCCCGGACCACCGGGCGGCACATCATCCAGATCGAGACCGCTGAGGACTGGACCGAGGGGAGCTGCGGCACCAACGTGGACCCGCAGGCGCAGACGGCCATGTCGCTGCCCTACGTGCCCAAGGCGCAGACCTCCTACGGCTTTGCCACGCTGATGGAGAGCCCCCACACCCGGCGCAAAGAGTCACTCTTCCACAGCGAGCACAGCAGCCTCTGCCCCTCGCCGGTCACCTCGCCCAGCGCCCAGCGCAAAGCCAAGCTCAACGGCGAGAGCGGCCGCCGGACCCCCGCTGACCTCGGCGCAGCCCTCATGCACCCCGGCCGCTACTTCAGCGGCGGTGAGAGCGACACGTGCTCCTCAGCAGAGTCCTCACCCTTCGGCTCCCCGCTGCTCTCCCGCTCCGTGTCCCTGCTGAAGCTCTTCAGCCAGGAGAGCCAGTCCAAGGTCATCAAGCTGAAGCACTCGGTGGCCCGCAACAGCTCGCTGTCCACTGACGACAGCTCGGCTGACACCAGCCCCAGTGCCCAGCGCCGCGCCAGGAGCGCCCCGGCCGGGACGCAGCCTCCCACCGCCCTGCTGCCCCTGGAGCTGCCCGCGGGCCGTGACCGGGAGCACAGCCTGCGGCTGAGCCGGGGCGGGAGCCTGCGCCTGGCTGCCGAGTACGACCCCTCCAACGCGCGGCTGCGTGTGCGCCTTGTCTCCGCCGAGGACCTCTACGACGCCCTCGTTGACCTGCGCAGCATCAACTGCTGCGTCTCGCTGTGCCTCAACCCTGGGAAGCTGCAGAAGCAGCGCAGCACCATCGTCAAGAACAGCCGCAACCCTGTCTTCAACGAGGACTTCTTCTTCGACGGGCTGGGCCCCGGCCACGCCAGGAAGATGTCCCTGAAGCTCAAGGTGGTCAACAAGGGCAGCAGCCTTAAGCGGGACACGCTGCTGGGGGAGAAGGAGCTGCCACTCACCGCCCTCCTGTCCTGCCTGTAGGTACCTGCTACCAGCCCCGGGGGGAGCCCTCCCACCTGTGGGGCCGGGGCGAGGCAGGGAGGCCGGCTCTGTCCCCCAGCCCTGCTGGAGGAGGGTTTGGAAAGGCCTCCTGAGGAGGGCCGGGGTCGTGGCAGAGTGTGGGGGTCCCCAGGAGTGGTGCTGCTGCGGGGCTCTGCCAACATCAGCTGGCAGCCACAACGTCCTCACCTGCTGCCTCCGCCCCTGCTGCCTCCCTGCTCCTGCCCCGGGGCTGCATCTCCTGGAGCCCAGCAGAAAGCAGGGAGCCTCCAGCCCTTTCCCCACCAGGAAGGATGGAAGCACCTGTTGGACTCTTCCCTCCCTGTGCCTGTGGTCTCCAGCTGCCGCCAAGCAGGTTGGAGGTGGGTAAATCTCTGTAGCACACTTAAGGCCACCTCTTCCAAGCCCCAGCACCTGTAGTCAGGTGACAGCTTTAATTTAAAAGACAAGTTTCTGGTCTTGGAAACTGCAAAGAAAATACTGCAGAGGTGACCTGAGAGTGGGCAAGGGCAGTCACCCTGGGGGATGAGTCAGGTTTGTGGCTTTTGAGCCTTTCCTGGACTCATCCCAGCCCTGTGAGGCTGCAAGGTTGGCTTGGTCTGACACCTGCAGCCTCCTGGGCTGCCCTCCCTGCTCACTCCAGCACCGTCCCCCACTGCTGACCCCCAGTGGGAAAAGTGCTCATGGAACTTTGGGGGCTTTGGTTTGCCCAAATCCAGGAGGCTGCCTGTGCCTTTCCCCTGCCCACGGGAGGGAGACGCCGGGGGCTGGCACCCCCTGCCCTGGGCACACGGATGGTCCCAGGCTGTGTCCCAGCAGATGTGCTTGCTGACAAAAGCTGAGGTGACAGGAGTAACCCTCTCTGAGTGCTGGGGCCATCCCAGGTGAGGCTGGGCAGGGGGGCAGGCTGAGGCTCCACAACTCTCCATCCTCCCTTGTCTATGAGGGCTGAGGATCTTCCCAGTGGCTGCACCCACTGGGCAGCAGAGATGTGTCCTGTGGGGCCACCAAGCTCCTGTGCCCAGCGGGATCTGGCTTCCCAAAGTGACTGGCCTGGCTTTCAGTTTCCCTTTGGGGAGGGAGCCAGGTGCTCCCAACCCTTCCCATCCCACGCTGTCGTCCCGGCTGACCAGCTGGGGGCAGTGGGAGCGGGGAGGATGCCGGCCGGGGCACTCCTGCGGGTGGATAAAACACGCTGCGTTGTTGTTTGGTGTGCTGTCACCCATCGTGTCGGGCTCTGCATGTTTCTGTGCAGGGAGCAGGATCTGCAGCGCTCCCGTCCCCGCCTGCTGCAGCACGCGCGGACACACACGCACAGGTGTCCCCTCTGTGTTAACCTCCGTGGTGGCAGTCGATGTTCCTTCCTTGTCCTTTTGCAGCAGATGGCAGATCTCAGTGTTGACTATTTATATCCGAGGCTGATCTTTCGCAGCGTTTTACTTCTTGTCTGTAAATATGTTCCAGGTACGCAAGGCGCAGCTCTGATCGCGCCGTGTTTGCATGTCGGGGGGATCCGGGGTGACCGTGGCTGTTTGCTGAGCTCGTGGGTGAAAACAAACCATGCAGGACCTAAGGAGCTGAAGGACATGTCCGTCCTTCACAGGGGGTTTCCCACCTGAGGCTTCCCTGCGCTCCCCCAGGAGCCAGCACGAGGGATGGTCCCCGGCCCCCTCGCTCATCCTGGGGGCGGACGAGGGCTCTGGGGAGGGGGCACGGGGAGAGGTGTCACATCCCGAGGTGTGGGGTGACCATCCTGCCCCTGAGGAGGTCTGGGGCAGGAAGGGGACCCTGCCCAGCTGGCTGCTGCCTGGCAGCCCCTGCACACCCCAGCAGCACCCTGTGCTCCCTGGGCTGCTGCTCCCGTGAGGGGCTGGGGGGACGCGGGTGCTGCTGGGGCGGGGGGGACAGGCTGCAAGAAGGGGGGGAATGGGAGCTGGGAGGAAGACTTTGGTGCTCTGAGAGGTTTGAGGGGCAGAAGAACTGTGTGCCTTTGGGTTGGGGGGAGGAGGATGCTGAGAGCAGGACCCCGGGCTGCTCCTCAGGTTGAGGCTGACCCCGGAGGGAGACCCAAGGGCCTGGGGACTCTCGTCCTGCCCCACCCCAGCTTGTCCCAGGGATGTCCTGCTGGAGTTGGGTGTGTGACCACGCAGGGAACCCCGGGATGAGCTGCTGTGAGCCCTGCTCTGTGCTGGGCTGGGGGTATGGGAGCCAGGGCTGTTGCTTGGTTGGGTCTCTCTGCTGCTGGAGCTCTTTTTTCTATTGTTCCTGCTTTGATATTTCTGTGGCTGGACTTAATGATGTATTTTTGGAGTGAAAAATATATTAACACCTGAATGGAATGTTTGTTTACAGATGATTTCCTCTTTTTAGTGCAATAAAGTAATTTCTAAAACAGATGCAGGTGTGGCCCTGGCTCCTGCTTTCCCCAAGATATTTCCTAGCATTATTCTTGATGGCTCCCTGTGTGGGGGAGCAGAACTGGAACCTCCAGACACAGGGCAGCACTGCTCTTTTGGGTGCTGCTCCCCTTTCCAAACAGCCTTCCAGGGGCTCAAGGTGCTTCTGAAGCTCTTCCCCTGGTGCTGCTGACCCTCCATGGGGTGAGGTGGGAGTGAATCTCCTGGGGAGAGGTGGGTACATGGGGAAAGGTGCTGCTCCTGCTTGAGGGGGGACTCAGGGCTGTGCTGAGCCACGGCATTGCCAGCTCACAGCCAGGGCTGTGCTGAGGGAGAGCCCCTTCCCACACTCTGTGGGTGTCCTTCCTCCTCCTTGCCTGCTCCCCCATCCTGATCCCTGCAGCCCTTCCCAACACTGGAGAGAAAATGGTGATGGTTTTGTTCTCACCCCTCCCAGGGCCCCCCCTCTCCCAGCTGACAGCATTCAGGTTGCTTTCTTTTCTCCCCACCTGCCACTTCCAAATCTGTTCCTAGCCAGATGCTGCTGAAGAAAAGAGGAGTGTTTGCCTGTTGCCTAAATACCATTTTTCTAATTTCCACAATTCTGATAATTTGTCATTTTTGGTAGCTATAGAGGCTGGGTGGGAACAGATCTGTTCTCTCACCTCTGGCCCCCACAGGGTTGGTGAAAGCAGCTTGGTAGGTGCTAATAATTTAAGTCGTGCTTTTTCTAGAGGTCCAAAGCTGCAGCAGTTAGTAACAAAATCAGGCTGATTAAGTTAGTCTGAACCAGAGTGGATGGGGTCAGCCTGAGCACACGAAAATCCCTGGAAAGTGTTCAACATTCAAAGTGCTGGAAGCAGCCAGAGGGGTGGAGAGGGGTATCTTGTGGGGGAAGATTTAACTCTGAATTTGTAATTGAGTCACCGTGGGAAGGAAATGCGTCTGCCTCACTGGACCTGGGAGGGCTCGGTCACGCCGAGAGGAGCGTCTGAAGAGGATGATACATCCCCTCTCCACAGCACAGACCCTGGGGTCAGGGAGTGCCCAGGTAAAGCGCAGCCGGGTGGAATTCCCAGCCCGAGGGCGGCTCTGCCCATCGCTGTGCTCACCAAGTGTAGTCTGAGCCCTGGGAGGGCTCAGGGATTCCTCTGGCCAGGGGTCCCGAGGCTGCCACAGCTGTGGCTCACGTTTGGGTGGCCCAGTCTGTGCAGCAAGCCGAGGCAGAGCGGGGGAGGCGGCTGGCTGTGGAGGAGCCCCGGTCTCCGGAGAGAGGGAGTGAGGCTCACCTGGGCGAGAGGCACGCTCAGGCCTCGCTATTTTTAGCTCTGTGTTCCCGCAGCAGCGCGAGGACTCAACTTCTGAGAAAATTGCCTGGAGCTCATTTAGCCGTGGCGTGATGGCTGGCGAGGGAGGGAGAGGGCAAATTAGGGGTTCCATCTCATCCAGGGTGTTCGGCAGGGCCGAGGCTGCCGGGAGGGTTCCGCAGCGAGGCGGCCAGCGGGACTGTCCCTGCTGGGGGACGCCCTGGCCCTGCCCCATCCTCCAGCCGGGCTGGGGGTCCCAGTGCCGAGTGCTGTCCTTGGCTCTGCTCGGGGCTCCTTGGCAGTTTTGGCCGAGCAGGGCTGCAAGTGCTGCTTGTCCCCTCTGGATTTTTTGGGTGCTGCTGAGCTGGGGAAGCCTGGCGTGCTCCCGCGGGCAGCCCCGGCCCAGCCGTTTCCCTCCCCCCACCCCCAGCCCCGGCTGCCGATTTACCGTTTCGGTCAGAAAAGCATCTTCCCGTTGCCTGGCAACGCTCGGCCGGTGGCGGGGGGGCTCCATGCGGGGAGGGGGGTGGCCCTGCGGGTCCTGCGCCGGAGCCAGCCGGGTGCCCGTGGCGACTCCGCCGCACGGTTCTGGGCACCTGGGCCGGGCCGGGCCGGCCGGTGCGGGACCGGGCGCACAGAGGCGCGGGGAGGGCGCGGGGAAGCGGCGGACGCGATCCGGGCAGCGCCGGCTGCAGGGAGCATCGGCCTCCCCCGGCACCGCGCTCCAGCGCTTTATTGCAAGCATTTGTCTTCCATGGCAGCGTGTCTGCCTTAAAGGGGAGAGGAGAGACTCCCACTGTTACCGGGAGGAAAACAGAACTTAATTGAATCCCACAGTCTCTTGTAGTCACATCAGGCCAGAGAGTCACATCAGTGGAGAGTGACACCCCGGCGTTACCCCGGCAGTCTGTGCTCCTCCAGGGGACACAGAAACCCCCGGGCTGGGGTCCCAAGAGCCCGCCGGGAGCAGAGATGCCCTCCAGCTCCTTTTCAGCCCGGTGGCACTTGGCACTGTGCTGAAATGCAGCACCGTGGCAGCAGCTGCCAGGGTGTACGTGGGGCGGGCAGAGCTGCCCAGCACTGTCAGCCCCAGCACACAACCCCTCTGTTCTGCTTTTCCATTTGCACTTTGCTCTCCTGCTTCGAGGCTGCCAATCCAACAGGGACCTGGGCCAGGATCCTGCCTCCATAGCCAGGAAAAGGCAACCAGTGGGTGGGAAGTGCTTCTTTGGACTCCCCCTCACCATTAATCCAAGCCCCTGGATCCAGCCTTGACTTGGGGCTGGGGCCAGGGTGCGTGTACAGAACATGAGGAACTGCAGTGGGAGAGTGCAGGGAGCACGCAAGGATGGATGAGGGTGAGAGCACTGGCTGCCTTGCAGGGTGGAGGATCTTTCCTGCCTCTCCTCACCCTTTCCAGCGACCTGCTCCTCGCTAGCTGCTTGGTGGACTTTCAAATGCTGCCTTTAAAACATTTGCAAAATTCCCAAAGCATCAAGAAGGCCCAGGTGGGAGGGGGGAAATGGCATAAATAAGCAGAGAGGAGGATTTGTTGAATGCCAGCAGTTGCTGGCAAACACTTTCATATCAGTGCAGCCGGGTGCTGATTGATACGGCTTTTGGGGCCATGGGCTGGTACCAGCACGGGGGGGGGCTATGGGTGGGCCCAGGGTGGGGCACAGGGGGGCTGCTGTGATGGAGGACACCCAGCTGGACGCGGCAGGGCAGGGCTGGGAGGTGCAGACTCTCCTTCTCCCCCTGCTTCCCACCCAGACCTCACCTCTTGGGTGAGGGGGCACATCCATCTCCATCCCCACAGCGTTTTGGGGTTGTGCTGACCCCCCTGCCTGTGCCGTGGCCGTTCAGCTGGGTGGGCTGTGGCTGGAGGGGGGCTCCAGCCCGGCGTGGGACCGGCTCTGCCTGGCGGAGGCACAGGCGGACACGCCGTGGGAGCCGGGCTGGCATTGCCATGGCAATGGGGATAACAACGGCAGCTGCCAGGCGGAGAGCAGGAAGGGCAGGGATCTCCAGCAACGCCGCGGCCGCACTCACCCGTGCCAGGGCAACACTGGGATCCCTGTGACATCCCCTGTCCGAGCTCTGTGATGGCCTGGACAGCAGTGAGCACGTCTTTGCTGCGGTGAAGCCCTTGGCACCCTTCACACCTGCGGCAGAGCCAGAGGTTGCGCTGAGAAATACATAAAAATATAGGTTCAAACCCTCCAACCTGTCTGCTGCCAGGTTATAATTAATTCCCATTTGCACTTCCGTCCAATTTCCCTCACACGGCTCCTGACCCAGCCCAATTGTCCTATGAGTTTTCTGTAATTGCTGATCTTATCAAGCACATCGGTGTGAAGTGAGAACACTGCAATTAGCAGGGGCAGGAGCCACAGGTGAGCTGCTGCTCGGCGAGTGTTTGTTTCACCTGTGCCAGGGTGGGGTTTATACTGTCTGCAGCGCTGTTCCTTGCCCGGTCTGGCCAGGATGGGATCCTCAAGGTGACCGAGGCCACAGCAGTGCCCAAGCCACTGAGCACCAGGAGCTCCACAGTGCTGCTGGCATCCTCTGCCGGGGTGGGGGCTCACCTTTCCCAGCCCCGCATCACTGTGCTGCTGCAAGGACGATGGCAAAGAGTCCTTAAGCAGCCCCAGACCCTCTGAGCGGGCTCAGACAAACAAGGTATAAACCTCAGGAGATCCTGCTCCGAGCTGCCGGTTGGGAACTGACGCGCTTTTTTGCGGACAATCTGTTCCCTCCCACTGCCGCTGGCTACCTGCCCACCCCATCTCCCGGCAGAGGCGTCGGGTGGCAGGAGCGGGTCTGGCCACCGGGGCAATGCCATGGAAGCCCCCAAGTGCCACAGGGCCAGGCTGGGCTGAACGGGCAGTGCTGGCAGAGCCCGGGAGCAGCCACGGCTGCAGAGCAGCAGCTGGGAGCAGGGAGCAGCCATTCCCAGATGTCCCTCCAGATCAGGCGGGTGACCTCCAGCTGGGACAGATGGGGCTCACAGGCTTGTCTGGAAGCGGCCGAACGCGTTGTGTGGATTTGTGGGGGGTTTAGGGGTTCCTCGGGCACCACTGACACCAAACATCCCTGAGGTGCAGGGAGGGGGCTCAGACAGCCCCGAGCTGCACTCCCGGGCGCCAGGAGAGCATCGCGGCGCCGGCTGCCCCGCCGATGGCACACGGCAGGGGGTGGCAGGGTCCCAACCCTCGCCGCAGCTGCGGAGTCCGTGGGGTGGTGTTGCACGGGCGCCTACCAAAACCTCTCGCTTCGCCACCCCCAGCCGTCTGTCGCTGCTGACACTCACCGACAGGAATAAACTCCAACACCTACCATATGCTTTGCTACTTCTGCTGCCCGCGCTCACTTGTTACTATCTATTTTCAAAGCTGGGGCAGCCTCTGCGTGGGGCGGCTCTTGGGCCAGGCCCCAGCAGTGGGGAGATGAGCTACGATGGGGTGCTGGTGTTTCTGGCACAGATGAGTGCAGGGGATCTCTCCCTGGTGGTCTCAGCCCTGCTCTGTGAGCAACTCCCCAGCACTTCCCGTGTGGGCCCCAGCTCTGGTGCTCGGCTGGGCCAGCTGCTGTGGAGTGGCTGGGGTGCTGGTGGAGCTGGCTGGTCCTGCCCAAGGGGCTCAGCACGCTGGTGACCGTTCCACAGCAGCGCCCAGCCCTGCCACGCTGTGTCCAGGCACTGCCCACTGGCTCACCGGCCGCTGTCCCGGCTCACTGGGCACTGACAATGCTCCTGCTTGGGCGAGCCCCGAGCCCACGTCCCAGTCTCCACCCAGCCCACTGGTCCCTGGCCAGGAGCAGGACACCCACGGCCTGACCGTTCCCAGAGTTGTTCCCTGGCACAGGGACACGAGCCAGCAGGATGGCTCCGGGTTCTGGGCGTGGGAGCCAAATCCTCAGGGCTGTCCCCAAGGAAAACCACAGGGCAGGGTGCAGTGAGCAGCGGCCAGCGTGTCCCCCTGGCTGTGGGGACTGGAGGATCCTGTGCAGGGATGGGCACAGCTCTCCCCTGGCAGGACAGAGATTTAATCTCAGTGTAGAGGCACCGTGAGCGATGTCTCTTCCCCACTCTGAGCTGCTCCATGTGTTTACGACTCTCACAGCCAAGAAAATTCATCTTGTTTCGGGAGTGGCTGCATCTCGGCTCATCCTCCAGGTGCCAGAGCTGGTGATGCTGTAAACGACAGAAGATCTTCACAGCGGAGCTCGGCTGGGCTCAGCCTGAGGCTGCCCTGCCTCCTCGCACTGTCACCAGGTCCCCGGGGCGCGCAGGGGACAGGCGGCTGTGCGTGAGCAGAGCCCAGCGCCGGCTGCCGGCTTCCCCGGGGCATCCCGCGTCCCGCCCCGAGTTTTAATTGCACCATGCCGCTTTGATTCCTGGCTTTAATTGCAGCCTAACGAGGCCCGGGCAGCAGGAGAGGAAAACATCAAGCTTAAAGGGAAACAAATCGGGAGAGAAAAGAACATTTACCGGTGACTAATAGGTCCGTGGCTCGGCGTGTGTGTTTGCCTGCCACAGTGCCGGACGTTGCCAGGAGGAGAGGGGATTTCTTCCTACTTGGCAAGCCGAGCCGCACAGTGCAGTGCAAGGAGAGAGGATTTTTCCTGGGCCCATGCCGTTTCTGTGTTATTTTTAACGCCCGTTGCACAAAAGCTGAAACCCATCCTGAGCTCCGGGTAAACAGAGAAGATTTTGCCTGCTTTCACAGGCAGGGCCGAGGCTAAATAATCCGGTGGTGACAGATGGGGATGTTCACACACTGCACTGGTCGCACCAGAGGAGATTGAGACTGATTTGGTGAGAGGAAAGGATGAGAGTTTCTGGTGCTGGCACCCAGAGCCCCGAGTGCCACCACCCTCCCCGAGTGCCACCACGGCGGGTGAGGATGGGGCAGGGCGGAGAGACTGCGGTGCTGGGAGTCCCTGAACACGAGCCCAGCTCCCTCGGAGGGCTCTAGGACCCGGGACTCCCCGGGCTTTCCTTGCGCACGGGGCCCGGCAGTGTCCCCAAGAGCTGCTCGAGGTGGCCGGGGTCCCTTCGTGGGCTGAGGCCAGGGAAGCTTTGCTGTGCTGGTGAGGGATGCCAGGGACAATCCCACAGGATGGGGCAGGGGAGTGAGGGTGGGAGCAGGGACATGGGGATGGGGACAGGGATGAGGACATATCAGCATAGCTCAGTGGTGTTCCTGATGCCCACCCTGCTCAGCACCACCCTGCTCCTCTCCCTTGGCCTCTGGGGTGGCCCCACAGACATTTGTGTGGCTCCAGCATGGCTGCCTGGGCTGTTCCCCCACACCAGAGAGAGCTGGGATCTCGTTAGTGAGCTCTTGGACTTTGAGCATCTTGGAAAACAGCGCTCGCTAATAAGAGAAAAAGAATGACAGCAAATAAGCCCAGCCACGGGAACATGGCCTTTTCATCCAGCATTTTTTATTCCCCCACATTCTCCCCCCTTCCCTTCTTCACCAGTGGATTGAAGCCACTGTAATAAAATTATTAAATATATATAAAAAAAAGATGTAGCCCCCACCTCGATGCGGCAACCATGGAAACTGGATCAAGGGGACACCTGTACATTTCCATTCCGGGCTCCTGCTTGCTGAATATACAGAGGAGCACTAATTAAAACCCCAGTGAGAATGGCAGGTGGAGGCAAGGAGCCGGCCCTGGGAGGGGGCTGTGAGGCTGGGAGCTGCTGCTGGTGCAGGGATGGGCCCTGCCAGGTGTCCAGCGAGCCTTAAAAACCACCTGATGTTTCCAGCTCCCTCCAAGTCTTGGATGTGGAACAGGTGCTCGCTGGACTCCAAACACTGTGCTAACAAGGTGACCCCAGCCCTGATGCACCCCTGAGTACTGAGGGGCCCTGGGGACCCCATCTCAGCCCTGGGGATGATGCTCAACAGGGCAGGACAGAGCTGGTCCTCGGTGATTTTATGCTTTTAACCATTTCAGCAGGAGGAAGCTCCCTGATCTGGCACGTGAGCACCCAGAAGGAAAAGGCTGTGTTTAACCTGCAGGTTTATTTTTACTGACAGCAAATGGCAGTGCCTGGAACATTCCCCTCTTTGGAGTTAATTTTTACTGAAGCTCAGTTTTAGTCACTGTTGTCTAAATCTGACTCCTCCACATTTATCCCACGGAAAAGCTCCCGCAGCTCAGCCCTCGGGATTTCAGTGCCCCCAGGGCTGGTGCCCGATGCCAGCTCCTGCCAGCCCACAGGACTGCTGCATGGGGAAAGCTTTTCCTTTCATCAGAGCAGACGTCACACCGTCCTCTTCCTGCCGGAGGTGAGCAGAGCGCTGAAACCCTCTGATTGCCGATGGACGGCCTCAAATCACTCCCCAGGTGTCCTTCCCAGCTGGAGCCCAAAGCGGGGCTGGCTCCCGCTGCGGGGGCTCACGCTGCACGATGGCTGGGGCTGGGGCGAGGGCTCCCTGGTCACTCTGCCGGGCTATTTTCCCAGCAGGCTGCTCATTGTCTCTGGCTGAGCCGTGGAGATGACGGAGTGTGCTAAGAGGTTGACGATCCTCCTCCTCGGCCCCTCTCCCCCTATCAGACACGCTGGTCTGGCACAGGAACACCCCGAGCAGGGCGTCGGTGCTGCCCCAGCCCCGCAGCCGGGCTCCGGCTCCGCCGCCACGGCCGAGGCACCGCGCCAGCCGGACCAGCGGTCCCACCAAGCCATCGGCCCGTGGGGCTCTGGACAAGGAGCCCGACTTGGGCAGAGAGCGCAGGCACGCAGCTCAACTTTGGGGAGAAGAAAATTCCTCGTTTCCATGGGAACCGGAGGAGGAAAGTTTCTGGGGCTGCGGTTGGGATTCTGCCAGCCAGGCGAGGCAGCGGGACCCCGAGCCAGCCATCTCCCCCCTCTGCCCCCGGGGGAAGGGTGGCGTCCAGCTGCCAGCCCCACTGCCTGTGCCCCCATAGGTGCCCCCTGAGATGAGGGGTGCGCCGGGACTCCTCGCCCTCCCCTTCGGAGCTGTGTCAGATGTGATGTGACATTTAGCTCTTAGCTCAGCGAGGAGATGCAGCGATAACTCTAATCTGCTTTTCTCCTCCTCACGCTCTCCCTGGAGGCAAAAGCTGCTGCTGGGAGAGCAGTGGGGCTCTGGCAGCTCGGCACAGCAGCACCGCGGTGCTGTGCTGGGGGTCTGGAGGGTCCCGAGGATCCGGAGGGTTCCCAGCAGCACCACGCCCTCCTCACCCATGCCCTCCCATCAGGCAGCGGCAGCTGGCAGGACCCGAATGCCAGGGGCTGGAGCTCCTTGGAGACGTCCCAAGGGCTGCAAGGACAGAGGCACGGCAGCACCCCGGGCATGGCAAACAGCCCCTGCCACCCTGCCCGCTGGCCCTGCCCCACCACCGCACCCGGCACCCGTCTGCAGCCGGGTGTCAGAGCCACCCTGGCCTCTCTCTCTCTCTCTCCTGGTGTCTCAGCCCCAATTAGCGAGGCCCTTATTAATTTTTTCCACTTAGCAGCTCACGTCAGTGTCAAGCCGGCAGCGTGAGCAGCAGGAGGGAGCCGGGGCGGAGGGGAGACAGGGTGCTGGGATCAACCCAGTAATGAGGCACAGGGGGCTGAGCCTGGCTCCACAGCTGGCCCGGGGTGGGAAGGAGTCCCTGAAGGGCAAAACCATCCCAGCATCCCTCCCTGGGCTGCCGGGTCCCGCGGTCCAAGTCACAGACCAGGTCTGGCAGAGATTTGAACCATCTTTGGAGGCTCCTGCTGCTGCAGGCAGAGGCTGATCCTCAAAACCTCCACACCAAGGGCCAACCCTCACCACTTGGCCTCTGCCCGGGGCAGCACCACCCTCCCCCTGCTGCTGCCAGCACACCCCCAAGACACCCCCCTGGCCACTGGAGATTGCCTGGAGCAGAGGGTTAATGATGTATCCAGATGGAGCTGACCTTTCCACCTTTCCACCTTTCAGCTTCACCTGCAACTCCCTTTTCCCTGCCATCATCTGCATGGATGCCTGTGGATTTCATTTCCATATTCATGGTGTTTTAATGACCCTGTAATATCTTTATGTTCTGCAATTAAATGTGGAATCTTTTTTTTTTTTTTTTTTCCTTCTACAGATTAGCATCTGCAAAGGATCATTTGTGGCATTTGAGCAGAGGAAGGGAAGCCTGTTCAGGGGGGAGACGGGGTTAATTAAACTTCAGAGCACAGCAGGCTCCACCGCCAAATATCCTTCCTCCAGTGGGACAGTGAGGGTGAGGAGGGAGCAGCTCTGGCTGCTTTACAGTCAGACGGCTGGGCCGCCCCCGGGGCAGCTCCTGTGGGTGTTGAAGCGGCTTTAAGCCGTGCAAGCGCACACAAGGCACACGCGTGCATGCACAGGGCTCCAAATCTGCATCGAGATCCCTGTCACGGGCTGCAAACCAGGACCGAACCGCTCTGGTGTCACCGCGGTGAGGGCAGGGGCCGCTGCGGCTGGGGCAGCCAGGCTGTCATCAGAGTCCTGGTGAGGCCATTAGAGCTCCTATCGCTCCATCTCCATCCCCGAGGCTAATGGACATCTCTGGGCTGCACCACCCCCTCCCTGGGACGGTAATTGGGTTTCAGCCCTGCAAGATGGATGGGGCTGGGCTGAGAGTGGAGCAGGGAAGAACAGGAGGGGGCAGAGGCAGCTCTGAGTCGGACAGAACCTTCTTGCCCTCCATCCACCTCCACCAGCCCCAGACCTTGTCCGAGGCATCTCGCGTGGCCTTGCAGGATGGCTGGGGACAGCCAGGTCCCAGCAGCCCGGGGGAGCAGAGCTGGAGTGGTGTCCAGGGGGGTCTCAGCTCCTCCCTGATGGTGACCACAAGCAGCCCCAGCACGCTCCGTGCTTCCCACACAATCTCCCCCTCCTTCTCCCCTGGTTCCTTTGAAGCTGCAGCTGTGAACAAGATGTTGTGAGTGTGAGACCCAGGAGTGGCGCGTTTGGCGCATTGAATAAAGATGGAGATGAGAAATGCCTTCTCCTGTGGTTGTTTGATGTGAAGGGCAGCACTGAATTCATTAGGAATGCTGCCAGGCACCACCAGAGCCTCTGGCAGCGGCCAGGCAGTCAGAGCAACACAGGCTGGTGCCCTGTGAAGGTGCCACCCCGTGCAGTGGCACACGCAGGCACGTGGTCACACTCTGGCCACGCCAAAGCACCTGTGTGTGCACGGGGCTGGAAAAGAGGGCATCATCCCCATTCCAGGGGCTGGAAAGGAGGGCATCACCCCCATTCCAGGGGCTGGAAAGGAGAGCATCACCCCCATTCCAGGTGCCATCCAAGCCCACACACCCCTCCAAACCCTGCTGCCACAGAGTTGCAGCTGTGGTGGACATGGTGCCTGCACAATCCCACCTTTATCCACCCCACAACACTCCCACCCCTCCTGGGTGATCCAGGACTGGGTGCAAGCTCCATGTCAGGACACAGGGGCGCAGGATGGGGGGCCTGGCTGCAAGGGGGGGTGTGGGATGGCCAGGCTGCTTCCTCCCGGTCCTGCCACTGCCTCCTGCTGCTCCAGAAGGATGCAGCATTTTATCATCATCCTGTGAGGCTGACAGGCACCAGAATTAATGAGTTCTTCATCAGCACTCCTTCATTTAGCTCCCTCCCTTGGGGTTACACACCCACAGTCCCCAGGCAGCACGGAGGGAATGGGGGGGGGTTGTGTGCAGGGGTGAGTGTGCAGGACACGTGCACAGGTAAACAAACACACCTGTGTGCCTGCCCAAGGGCTGCTGGGGACACGCCCAAGGCTGGGGGGGAGGTCAAGCTGCCCAGCCAGGTGGATGAGGGGTTCCTGGGATGCCCTGAGCCACAGGGACATGGAGAGCCTGCCCTGGCAGAGGGGCACGGGGACCTGGGCATGGCTGGCCTCCACACATCCCTCATCGAGCATCTGCTATTAATTACTGACAGCAGCAAGAAACACTTGCCCTCAGCATATATTTCAAATGCAGGAGCTTCACTGACTGCAGGATTGACCCCATGGAAGCCAAGGAGCTGTGGGGAAGCAGCAGGTCAGGGGGGCACCGCACCATACGCCAGCGAGCAGCCGCTGTGTCCCTGGGCAGCAGAGGCTTTGTGTGGCTTTGCTGTCCCCTGGGCTGTGCCTCTGGCTGTCACCACACAGCACAGCATGCGAGGGAAGAGCCATTCCTGTCCTCTCAGCGCTGGCCTTTTTGGAGCGTTGACATCCTGAAAGGATTGGCCACCCCTGGGGGGGTTGATTTGGCAGCTGCGCCAGAACAAAGGCTGCGAAACTGCAAACCCTCGGCGTGCCTACCTGAGCTGCTGTCAAACCACATCTTCCTGCCCGAGCCCTGCGGTGCCAGCTGGGATTTCAGCACACGGGATGGCAGCCTGGGCGTTATCTGACCCGCAGGACTCGCCCCCAGTGTGCAAGCCCAAGCCTGCACTGAATTTACATCTGCGGGTATCGCACCCATTTGTGTGAGCCCTGCAGAGACTGTGATATGAGAAGTATTTTGATTGTAAATAAATTACATTTGTGGGTTGTGACGACTTGTAGTGGAAGGAGGGAGGGAGGGAGGCTGGGAGGAGAACAGGACAAGAAGGGAACTGTATAGCCATGATGCTCACCTTGACCCAGCCCTCCTATCACCTGTCCTTCTGCCTCAGAAAACCTGGAAAAGGTTTTCCAGGAAAGCTGGAAGCTGTGTTGGGCAGCTGACAGCCACGGCAGATCCTGAGACACCAGCACAGCTCAGAAGTATGAACACTCGTCTGAAAGCCTGCACGGGCGCGGTGTTTGCGAGTAGCAGAGCTCCATCTAGCATTGGTGAGAACTGATGCTTCTCCAAAGCCTAATTCACAGCTGCTTTGTTAAGCCTTGGAGCTGTTCTGTCTGTCAGCAGCCTCAAACGACCGGAAACAAAAATGTTTTTATAGTCGGAGCTTGTCTGTGCCCACCCTGCACCCACGGCAGGACACAGCCCCACACAAACCTCCCCTTTCCCAAGCAGAATCAGTCCTTTACCAATACTGACACTTTTTTTTCCCTATCAACACTGCTTTTTTTAGCCCATGTAAACTTTTTTTTTTTTTTTTTTTTTAATCTACAATAAGTTGTGGTTAAACATCCCGTGGCTGAGCTGCATCAAAGAGAAAGAATTTGCCCTTTGTCTCAGGGCTGCAAAGCTTTTCCAAAAAGCAGAATTGCTTACCAGGCAGGGCACAGGTGGAGGAGAGAAAGAAGGGCAGGATGCAGGGCCACCCTGGTTTTGCAGGCAGATCAACCCCGGATTCAGCCAAAGCCGCTTCACCCATCTGGGATTTGTTGTCTCTGTCCTCAGAGCAGCAATTGAACAAGAGCTGCTGTCGGAGCTTCCTGACGAATCACTGGCAAACACCTGCAGAGCCTGAACCACCCGGTATTCCACTGCCCTTCAGGCTTTTTAAAATGCCTTTGAAAATCTCAGAGTACTGAGTGTCAGGCACTAAAATCTCTGATTTAGGATGATGGCTTTGGCGCCAGGGATGGGCGATGTGCTGCCTTCAGAGCCTGCAGGGGCTGCAGGATGCTTTGCCTGGTCATTCTGAGGACAGAAATCAATGTCCCGGGCAATGGAGGTGTCTCCTGACAGGTGTTTCACTGCTCCCCCAGCGAAGTGCAGCTGCTTGAAGAGACACAGCCTGCAGCTGTCAGTGCAAGCACTAAATGGAGAAGCAGAAGCTGGCAGGGGCACTGCTCCAGGACAGACCCTCAAGAACGAGTGGAGCTCTCCCCAAACCTTAACCCAAAACCCCAGGCCTTGAGCCAAACCTCAGGCCTAGACTCAAACCCCCGACCTCTCTGCTTTTTGTGGCGACAGAACACCCGGATGCACTGCTGGAAGCAAGGCAGAAAGCAGCAGTTTTTGCAGACGTTTTTCTGAAGCTGGAGACGAGGTTACCCTTTTTATTGAACAAACAGCATCTGCAAACTGATAGTCCTTTGAGAAGAGCCAGACAGCTCCCAGCAAGGGAACAAAGGGCTGGTGAAGTGCTCTGGTTCTCAGCTCGAGGGCCACCACCACTTCAGAAGCACTTGATAACACTTTGCTTCCTGAGCTCAGAAGCCTGAGCAAAACCCAGCATGGAGCCAACTGCCAGGGTGGAGAGGCTGCTCCCGGGGACTGAGCACGAGGCCTGCGTGGGCACAGCCAGAGGCAGATCCGGGCACAGGCACTGGCGTGAGCTGGATGATGACCCACGGGACCTATCAAATGGTGAGATCTGGAGGCAAATGTCCCTGTGCACCGAGGGAAGGGCTGCCTTGCTGGCTCAGCCAGGAGTCCTTGAGGGATCAGGGGGTCCCCGAGGGGCTGTAGGGATGGAGGGGAGCCTGGCAGGGCCATTGGCTGCAGGAATCCCTGGAGATGAGTTTCTTCTTTGTGCTGGAAGATTATTCCCTTGGAAGCATGTGGTCATTACCAGTTAAACAGAGCTGGAAAAACCCATCAGGCAGCTTCCACAAGTGCATCTCTGGGGCTCTTGAAGCACAGCCACAGCAAGGAACGATGAGACAGTGTCTACACCAGTCCTTGCAAGGCACAGACCCTTCTCTCTGGGCTCCAACCCTTATCTCCCTTTTCTGTGAACTCTAAATGGCGTGCAGTGACTTTTTACCAAGGGAGTGGTGATCCATGAGGATCCCTGAAAGTGTTTCCTGGAGGTTCACGCTTTGTGCTACATGAAGAAGGCTGAGGTTGTGAGCGTGGCTTTTCCTCTGACCTGCGTGGTCCCCGGTGTGTCCCTGGGCCTTTCCACTGCCTGCCCCGGTACCCGGCACAGGGCTGCGGGACCGGCCCCCGCTCTCGGGGGATTCATTTCCTTGCGGGGCTGGAGCCACGCGGCCTCACAGCGGCGGTCCCGGGCCGGCTCCGGCAGCGACCAAACGGCCCGGCCGGTACTCGGGGAGCGCTGCTGCGGGCACCGGCAGCCTCCACTCCCTTCCCTCCGTGCCGCTGCGCAGGGACGCCCCCGGGCGGTCCCGGCGGGGCGGGACACGACCCCCGAGCACAGCAGAGCCCCGAACCCGCAGCGGCCGCGGCGCGGCCCCGACTGCCAGGCCCGGC
>VZSE01003469.1:15860-33484 GCA_013398275.1 Promerops cafer | reverse complement strand
CCCAGCTCCAAATTCCAGGTGGATGTTGGAGCAGGATTTCAGCCCAGCTCCAAATTCCAGGGGGATGTTGGAGCAGGATTTCAGCCCAGCTCCAAGATAAGGTGGAAGTTGGAGCAGGATTTCGGCCCAGCTCCAAATTCCAGGTGGATGTTGGAGCAGGATGTTCCCAGCTCCAAATTCCTGGTGGATGTTGGAGCAGGATGTTCCCAGCTCCAAATTCCAGGTGGATGTTGGAGCAGGATTTCAGCCCAGCTCCAAATTCCTGGGGGATGTTGGAGCAGGATTTCAGCCCAGCTCCAAATTCCTGGTGGATGTTGGAGCAGGATGTTCCCAGCTCCAGAGGAACTTCCAGGCTCCCTGAGGACAATGTGATGCCTTTCCTCCAGCCCTCATTCTCCAGGATCCAGGAGCTGGGAATGGGATATCCAGAGGAATCTGCACTTTAGGAATGGGATCAGACAGATCTGGGTTCATTTTGGAACATTCCCCCTCTTCCCCCTGTCACCAGTGTCCAAACTTCCCAAATATCTCATCATTCCTGGAAATCCCTCTGACCCACTGGAGGAAGAGGAAACACAACGCTGGAAAGTATCCAAAGAAAGTTTATTTCTTGGAGATGAACTGTTCCTGCCCAGCCAGGGGAGGAAATCCTAAATCTCTCCCAGTGAATTCATCTTCCATCCTTGCAGCCGAGGAGTTTCCCTGGATTCTTTCCCTTCTCCCTGCAGCCAACCAGGAAGGAAGAAATGAGGCAGCAGCAGAAAAATTCCTTTGGTTTGGTTTCAGCCAAACTCAGGGACAAACTGGAGAGGGATTTCCAATCCTTCAATTAAATTTATAGCAAAAAAAACTTTAACACTTCCTTCGTGTCTCTTCCCTGCCCTTAAATGCCCTTTATTTCCCAGCCCTCCGGCAATGCTCAGGTGGATCAGGTTCTCTGTGCCTTGTGCCACAATTCCAGAGCCTGTGCCATGGGAAATCAAAACTGAAAGTGCTTTTAGACTCTGCCCTTGGACACGACCTGGATCTGTGGGCTGTGCCTGCTGCAGGAATCTCACACATCCTGAGTTTTTCCATTCATGGAGTTGCTTCCCTCCCTCACCTTTCACTTTCAAAGCTGACCCCAGGAATGCATTCCCAGCTTGGGCAGGAATTCTCCCAAACTCCTGGATCTGGATGGAAGCACAAAGGCTGGAGTTGGCAGTGGCTCAGGCACCTCCAGTGCTCCCTTCCGGCCTCTCCTGTTTCCCGAGCATCCCGGTTCCTTGGGAACAGGGATGTGCCCCGTGCCGTGCCTGTCACACATGCCCGGATCAGAGGCACAAACAGCACAAGAGCAGCCAGGAAAAGCCATGGAATTGCAGCTGTTGGATCCCTACTGCTTCCCAAGCTTTTTGAGAACTGGCAGCTGCCACTGTGCCATCATCTCCAGAGGATGGGAATGAACCCTTCATCCAGTCATTTGTTGGACACCTTCCATGGTGTCCAGTGGGAATGTCCTTGGTGCTGTGGGGGTGGATTCATCCCAGTCCAGTCCTTCCTGCCTAAGACATGCAGTTAAAGAATCCACTGCTCTGAGTGTTATTTTCTATATAAAATATATTTATTTATTTATACATAAAAATAAAGAGCTGCCTTTTCCGGAGTGTAAGGAAACAAGTGGATAAAACCTGGATAAGGAAACAAGTGGATAAAAACTGCTGATGGATAAAGGGAAAACACACAAAGGAAAATATTCCTTAAATTGTGTTATTTGGTCCTTGATGGTGTCTGTAGAGAGACTGCTCCAGCTTGGATTCCCCATGAGCTGGTGGAGATCGGGATCCAGAGCCAGGATCAGTGCTGGAAGTGCTTCCAAAGGATCCCTGAGCTCTGTGAGGGTGGGATGGTCCCAACTGGCTCTGGCTCAGTGGCTGGAAGAGAGCAGGAAAGGGATGAGCATGTGTGGGGGATGCTTGGCTGAGTCCCTCCCCATCCATTCTGTGGGATTTGGGGACAAAGGCAGGAAAGGGTTGAGCATGTGTGGGGGATGCTTGGCTGAGTCCCTCCCCATCCATTCTGTGGGATTTGGGGACAAAGGCAGGAAAGGGTTGAGCATGTGTGGGGGATGCTTGGCTGAGTCCCTCCCCATCCATTCTGTGGGATTTGGGGACAAAGGCAGGAAAGGGTTGAGCATGTGTGGGGGATGCTTGGCTGAGTCCCTCCCCATCCATTCTGTGGGATTTGGGGACAAAGGCAGGAAAGGAATGAGGATGTGTGGGGGATGCTTGGCTGGGTCCATCTCTGTCTGGTTCCTGGGATGTGGGGACAAAGGCAGGAAAGGGATGAGACAGGTATCCAGCTAATCCAACTCTATCTGTGCTCCTGGACATGGAATGGGAATTACCTGGGCCAGGGCAGCTCAGTTTCATCCCAAACCCCATCCCAACATCCCAACCCTCTCCCTGCCCACCACCAGCATCCCCAGGGCCAACTCCCCCAAATCCCAGCTCCCAGTGCAGGACACCCACCCACCTTTGGGATCATCCATGGGAATCATCCATGTTCAGGCCAGGAAGAGCAGCCACGCATCCCTGGCTGCTCCGTGTGCTCTGCCACGCCTCAGGGAAGCATCCAGAATTCCATCCTCTGGCATCCCTCGGGATGGTGGGTGTGCCAAGTGTCCCCAGGGCAGGTGCTCAGCCCGTGGGGACAATGACAGGAGGTGCCACCTCCTCATTCCCATAGGGATGAGCCCCCATGGGAATGTCTGTCTCTGTCACCGTGTAGCCCTGCCTGGTGCACCTACGGAAGGAAGAGGAGCATCAGAGGCATTCCAAGGCTTTTTGGAAAGCACAGAAGCCTTGGGAAACTCCTTCCTGGGGTTTGGCACTTACTTCCTCCTCCAGCAGCAGATGGCCGCAATTCCGGTGGCCAGCAGCACCAGGAATCCTGTGGGATGGACACACAGAGTGAGGAGCATCTCCCAACCCATGGCTGAAGAATTCCACCAGAACAGCTCCATAAGGAGCCAAAACCACTCCGGGCACCATCACAAGGTGCCCTTCCCACCCCCAGAGGGAGGGAATTGGGAATTCTTTCCAGGAAGAAATTTGGGTGCAGAATCCTTCCCCCCCTCAGTGGCATTCCCCTTGGCCATGGAATAAAGCTCCCACAGCCCCCAAAAGGGATGTCAAGCTTAAAAGAATAAAATAAGCCCCTGTTTCCCAAATAAGTTTGTTTTTTTCCCAGCTTACCGACAGAAAAGGCCACGGACTGGATGGAAACTGGAAAAGAGGAGAGAAGAGGAAATTTTGAGCTGCAAAGGTAGGAAAGGGGTGGATGCTGGGAGGAGCCTCACTAAAAAGGAGGTTGGAGAGAAGGAAAAATTCCACTGGAAAAGCAGAAGAGCCTTTGTGGATGAAACAAGCCCCAGGGGAGGTTTGTATTCCCTCGGGAATCGGCCCAACCTGCGGCGTAATCCGTGGGCGGGATGGGCAGCGGGGTTGTCCCCTCTCCCAGTGTGGATGTGTCCGGTGCTGGAATCATCTCCGGTGGCCTGGACCCGTCTGGTGCCAGCCCATCAGGTGCTGGTGGCACAGGTGACTGACTGGAAGCTGGAGAGGGGCTGGAATTCGGGCTGGCACCGGTGGTTCCTGCTGGGAAAATGGTGGGAAGTCTTTAAATTCCCAAAATCGGAAGGCAGCACCGTTATTTCCGTGCCCTCATCCAACAGCTACAGAACGCTAGGATTTCACCCCATGGGGTGGATTTGATCCCACCACGGGAATGTTGTGGTTTCCACACCCTGGGAGCTGTGGCTTTGCCATGGCCATGGCAGCTCCAAACCCAATCCCAATCCTGTTCCTCACCCCTCTGCGTCGTGCTCTCCGGGCCGGGGGTTTCCCAGGAAAGAGCCGGATCTCCTTTGGGAAAACACAACAGGGAGACACCATCAGCTGGGAAATGAACTCTCCAACTGCTTTGGTAAGTTAGTCAAAATTATTTTATCCAACGTTGAGGTCTGGGGGAAATTCCACACATTCTGAATGTTCGTTGTCAAATTTTAACTATTTTTATATTTTAGCAAGAAAAGGAATTAATGTTCATTGGCTTCAAGTTATTAATTACCATTCTATCTTCTATTGATTAATAATTTGTCCCTTTTTAATTATCCTAATTAATCTGTATTTTCAGCCTTTTAATTATGTTTTCCCAGGTTGGGCACCTCTGCTTTATCCAAAGTCTCTTTGTGATTTATAAATTCCGCATTCCATTGAGTTCCATCCTCAACAATAAATTCCTCCCCCAGGTCTGGGAGCACCGAAGGATGTGAGGCCCTAAACTTTTGCTTTCCCAACCCATGGACATCACCCATGATCCGTTAGGAATTCCCCAGGTTAAATTCCTCTCTGTAATTTGCCCCCTCATTTCTGATTCTTTTGCAAGAAACAGAACTTGGCTGGCGCTCACATTTCTCCCCATCCTCCAGTTCCGGAAGTATCCCAGCTCCCAAATTCCCAGCGAGGACTTACGGATGCACTGGAGCGTGGGGTCGGTCCAGCGGGGCTCGGAGCCGTTCCAGAGGATGCACTGGATGAGGCTGGAGGTGCCGGCTTTCCGTTTGTATCCGGGGTTGCAGGAGTAGCGCAGGAGGGAATTCAGCTCCGTGCGATCCCCGGCGTCGATGTGAGCGTTGGCCACGGCCTTGGGGCGGCTGCATCGCGCTGCGATGGGAATGGGATGGGAGAAAACAAAGATGGAATCACAACAGGGAGATCGGACAACCTCTGGCTGAGCTGGGGGATTCCCCACTCCTCATCCCTGGAAGAGTCCAAGGCCAGGTTGGATGGGGCATGGAGCAACCTGGGATAGAGGAAGGTGTCCCTGCCCAAGGTAGGACATGGAATGAGGCGACCCCTGAATTCCCTTCACACCCAAACCTTTCCATGATTCTATAAAATCCTGCCTAGGGGTGGATATAGGGGTTCATCCATCCGGCAAAAATAAAGGGATCCTGTGCCTGGCACAGGGAATGGAGAAAGGGAAAATTTTCCCAGCATTTTTGGGGTCACTTGTAGCAGCTCCTCCAGAGGCTGGAGAAAACTCCACGTCCGGCATGTTTGTGGTCACTTTTAGCAGCTCCTCCAGCCATCAAGGAATTCTCATGGAATTCCATCCCCTTGCAGTGATTGTCCCAGGCCAGCAGCCCCAGCTGCCTCCAGCTGCTGAATTCCAGCTGCACTCACCACCCCTGTCCTTCTCCATTCATTTTGCAGCTGGACATGAAAAATTCCAGGTGTTGGTAAGTCCTCCAGCCACTTGCCAGGGTTTTATCCCCCTCTGGAAGGTGGCAGCTGAAATCCAAGTATCCCAGGCAGAGGGACAACGATGGATTTTGAGTTGTGGCTTTGCTTTTCCCCAGACGAGCTCCTGCTTCCCCTTCAGCCTCAGGATGAGCTCGGTTCCATACCAGGGTGGTGAAATTCCCCATCTTTTCTGGTGCAAGGGGCAAAATTTCCTGGTTGCTCCAAAACTGTGCCAGCACCTGGATCCCTGTGGTGGTGTGGGAATGGCTTATCCATGATCCTGGCTGCTGGAAGCTCCCGTATCCCAGTGGGACCCAGCACGGAGAGATGGAGACGTACAATGGGAATAACACGAAACACAGCTGGGATGGAGCGACGGATGGCTGGGATGGGATGGGTGACCAGGATGGAGCAATGGACATCTGGGATGGGATGGGTGACCAGGAGGGAGTGATGGACATCTGGGATGGGATGGGTGACCAGGAGGGAGTGATGGACATCTGGGTCGGGATGCACAGCCAGGATGGAGCTATGGATATCTGGGATGGGAAGTAGGGGTAGGATGGAACGATGCATGGCCGGGCTGGATGGAACAATGTCCAGCTGGGATGGAGCAGTGTCCAGCCAGGAGCAACACACAGCTGGCCTGGGATCATTATGGACTAGAGATGGAAGAACAGTGGGGATGGGAGTGGGATGGGAGCAGAATTGGGAATTGGAAACAGTGGGGACGGGAGCAGGATGGGGAATTGGAAAGAGTGAGAATGGGAGCAGGATGGGGAATTGGAAGCATGGTGGAGATGGGAGCATGATGGGGATAGGAGCAGTGGGGATGAGAACACGATGGGGATAGAAACAGAGGGGATGGGAGCAGGATGAGAAATTGGAAACCGTGGGAATGGGAGCAGGATGGGAAGGGGACAGTGGCACAGCAGCAGTGGGGACAGGCACACAACGTGCTCCTGCAGCAACCAAAACAGCCAGAGATAAAAATCTCCATCCTCAAAACCTCCTGCATCCCCAGAATGTGCCAGGGGGAATCTGCTCTGTTTCCTTGCCCAGGTGGATCCGGGTGTGATCCTGGCCGGTGTGGCCGGAGGACACAAGTGACGTGGGAACCACACACGTGCTGAGCACAGCAGCTCTTGGTCTCCTCTCAAGACGTGGGCGAAATTCCTGGAATCAGCAGCTCTTGGAACCTGGATTCGAGGACACGCCTGCCTGGCAATGTTTCGCAACAGTGTCACAACTCACCAGAGCTGGCACTGTGTCATTACACTTCCAGCCACTCCTCCAAATGGAGCAGGAAACACCGAAAATGTCCAGGAAAAACAGGGATCTGCGAGCTCTGCTTATGCCTTCCAGCTTTTAAACCTGCTCTCCTCATCCCAATCCCCCCAAAGAGAGGGGTTTTTTCCAGTTGGTTGGAATGTTGTCTTCCAAAAAATACCCAAGTTGTTCAAACAAGATCCCGGCAGCGCCGCTCTCCAGGATCACGATCCGGTGTTTCCTCCATCCATGGATTTCAGCTTGTTTGATGAGACAAAACATTCCAAGGGGGAAAAGAGAAGGAATCAGCTGGAGATGCAGGATTTAGGCTTTTATCCCTCAGCAGTGAGTTGGAATTTCCCATGGATGGATCATCCCAGGTGCTCAAAGACTCATCCCATCCTTGGCCGACCTCCCAAAGGAGCTGTGGTGCTGGGAGCTGACCATCCCAGGAAAACATCTCCAGCTGCCTTATTTCCATCTGGATTCCCTGCATCCTGCTGGGATTAAATAGCCAGATTGAAATGCGCCCAATATCCATGGATTTTGCATTTCCCTGGATTTTTTACTTCGCTTTTTCTTGTCTTTCTCCACCAGTGACCTCCAACGATGCTGGTTTTGGAGGATGAGCTCATTCTGGCACGTTGGGAAGCAGAACATGGAACATGGCCAGGATGATCCCAGGCATGGAGATGCTCTCATGTGATGCCATCCCATGTCCAAATGCAGCTCCCCAAGGATGCACAGCCACAGCTGGACACTGGAGAATCCACACCAGGAAAAACTTGGCTGTTCTCCTTAAAAAAGTATCAGGAAAAGGCCCAGAGAGGTGGGGTTTTCCTGCTCAAAATTTAAAAGCCATGAGCCAAAAAAAAAGTGAAGAAAAGAGGAATTTCGCAAATCTGGATGCAAGAAAAATGAAGAAATGAGAGATGAGAAATGCCAAAATCACAGAAATAAATAAAACGTCCATGTTTTAACTCAAAAATATTTCCAATTGACCAGGTGTGCCAGGGATGGAAAGCAGGAGAGGACGGGATGCCCGGTGGGAACATCGTGGGGTGCAGCAGCACATCCCAAATTATCCATCCATTTAAAAGAAATATTTTCATTGTCTCTAACACCCCCTAAACCCACATTTTTTGCCCCAAACAACGATCCTGGTGGCAGCACTGCTGCCTGGAATGTCGTCTGGAGGTCTGGGATTGGTGGTCAGTGGGGAATGACTTCAGGGAGGGCTATTTTTAGTTTGTTCCTTGTTTGGACACGAGGCTCAGGGCTCGTGTCTTCCCAGCACATGGGGCTTTTCTGGCTTGTTTTTGTTACCCAAGACATGTTACAGTCCTGGCCATTCCCGTCATCCTTTATAAACAGGGATAAATTCATTTTCCACAGCTTCAGGAGCACACGGGAGCTTGGAGAAGAGCGAGCACTGAAGCTGTCCCAAAGCTCTGCATTTCCTTCCAGCCTTATTTCACAGAATCCTTTGTGGTTTCCACATTGTCAGTGAATTAAATATTTCCTAATGGTCTTGCTGCTTCCAGCGGCTCCCGAGGGGGTGATCCAAGGCATAGTTCCAAGGTCTGAGCTGTGGTAAGATTTTTCCCAAAGCTCCAAGAGCAACAGAGCTGGAGAAGCCTCTGGAGAACCAAGAAAAGCTGAAGGAGCTGGGAAGGGGCTCAGCCTGGAGAAAAGGAGGCTCAGGGGGCCCTTGTGGCTCTGCACAACTCCCTGCCAGGAGGGGACAGCCGGGGGGGGCAGGCTGTGCTCCAGGGAACAGGGACAGGAGGAGAGGGAACAGCCCCAGGCTGGGCCAGGGGAGGGGCAGGGTGGATTTTAGGGAAAATTTCTCCATGGAAAAAAGGGCTGTAAAGCATTGGAACAGCTGCCCAGGGCAGGGAGGAGTCCCCATTCCTGCAGGGATTTCAAAGCCCTGTGGGTGTGGCACCTGGGGACATGGTCAGTGGTGGCCTGGGCAGTGCTGGGTTAATTGTTAGACTCAATAACCTTGACGGTGTTTTTCAACTCGCATGGTCCAGTGATTCCAGGATTTTGGACTTCTGGAGAGGCAAGACAATGATGTGACCTTCCAGGCTCAGCAGCCATGGACAACTCCCAGCGCCATGGGAAAGCCACAGAGCACACCCAGGCTGAAATCCCACAGTGATGCAGCTCCCATGGGTCCATCACACAGATCCTAAAAACCACCCCCAGCCTCCCTGGACACTGTGAGGAGGTGGTGTGGGAATGCCAGGAGCGAGGTGGACACCCAGAGAACACAGGGCTGCACTCTGGGGGGGTCATGAGGTACCCAGGGAGAGGTTTGGGAATGCAGGGAGCAGCGTGGGCACCCCAGGGAGCAGCATGGACACCCCAGGGAGCAGCATGGACACCCCACGGATGGCATGGGCACCCTGGGGAGCAGCCTGAGCACCTCAAGCGGGGGCTTGGGTACCCCAGGGAGTAGCACAGGCATCCCAGGGAGCGGAGCAAGCATCCAAGGGAGCAGAGAAAGCATCCAAGGGAGTAGAGAAAGCATCTTAGGGACCGGAGCAAACACCTTAGGGATGGCATGGCCACCCCAGGGACAGTGAGGGCACCCCCGGGAGCAGCGTGGCCACCCCGAATGGGAGTTTGGGTACCCCAGGGAATAGCGTGGGTAGCCCAGGAAGGGTAGCTGGCGTTCCAGGGAGCAGAGCAGGCATCCCGGGGATTAGCACCGGCATCCCGGCAAGCAGAGCGAGCACCTTCAGGACCGGAGCAAACACCTTAGGGATGGCGTGGGCACCCCAGGGATAGTGTGGGCACCCCACGTGGGGGCTCAAGTACTCCAGGGAGTAGCGTGAGTCCTCCCGGAAGCAGAGCGGACTGCCCAGGAAGCAGAGCAGGCATCCCAGGGAGCGGCGCGGGCAACTCGGGGATTAGCGCGGACATCCCGGGAAGCAGAGCGAGCACCTTCGGCACCGGAGCAAACACCTTAGGGCACCCCAGGGATAGTGTGGGCACCTCGGTGGCAGCTTGGAAACCCCAGGGAGTGGCGTGATTCCCTCCGGAAGTCGAGCATGCTCACCTGGGAGCGGAGCTGGCTCGTCAGGGAGCAGAGCTGGTATCCCGGGGAAACGCACCGGCATCCCGGGAAAACGGAGCGAGCACCTTGGGGGCGGAGTGAGAATCCCAGGGAGAGTGTGGGCACCCCGAGAGGCGGCTCGGGCACCTCAGGGAGTGGCGTGGGCAACCCAGGAACCGGAGCTGGCTCGCCGGGGAACGGAGCGGGGATCCCGGGGAGTACCGCGGGCATCCCGGCAAGCGGAGCGAGCACGTTCGGGACGGAGTGGGCACCCTGGGGAAGGTGTAGGGACCCTGGAAAGGGTGTGGGCAGCCCGGGAAAGGTGTAGAGATCCCGGGGAAGGTGTGGGCGCCCCGGGGAGGGCGCGGAGAAGCCGGAGGCGAGCAGGCGAGCCCGGGGCAGCCCCGCTTACCGGTGTCGGCGGCGGCGTGGAGCAGCAGGAGAGCAGCGGTACCGCAGAGCAGCGGCAGCAGCGGCGGTGCCATGGGACCGGCCCGGGGGCAGCTCCGGGCTCCAGCGGGCTCTCCAGCGGGAGCTCCGTGGCGCTTCCCTGCCGCTGTCGCCGTCCCGGTGTGGCCCGAGGGGGGAGTTTCACTTTCGCTTTCCAAGGGGAGCCACAGCGAAGGACGCACCGCCCTGCCAGGATGTGGAGGGGGCCGGGGGCAGGGAGGGGATGCGGTGTCCGGGAGGGGCGAGTCGGGGTGGCAGTGCCGGGGGGATTCGGTACCCGAGGGGAATCCGGTACCCGGGGACGCAATACCCGGAAAGGGATGAAATAAAGGGATGCAATATCCAGCGGGTGCGAGATGCCCTGGGAGGAAAGGATGAAATATTTGGGTTGGTGGTCCAGGGAGTGCAGTATGGGGGGTGGGGGAGAGGGGATGGGATACCCCTGGAGAAAGCAGTGCCTGGGGGGATGCGGTATCGGAGGTCACTGCAACACCCAGGAGGGTCGTGGGTCTCTTGGGATGCAGTATCTTGGGAAGGGATGCAATCCCGGCAGGAGAAGAGGCAGCATTCCCTGCCCAGGGGAATGTGGAATCCAAGGGAACCGCGGTGTCCTGAGGGGATGCAGCTTCTCCCTCCTATGTCTGGCCATGGATCTGGGGGGATTCCATGAATCCCAGTGCTGGAGCTGGTCCTCACACAAACCTCAGAACTGGAAGACCAGCTGTGATCCAGCCCTGGAAGATCTGCAGAGCTCCTGTGATGGGGCTCCATCCCGCAGCATTCCCAGGACTCAGATCCTGCTCACAACAAATCCTCCCCAACTCAGCTCCTTGCTCATGGCCTCTTTGTTTATTCTCACATGGTTTTATTTTGTCAGTGAGCATCAGCAAATAGCCCCACACGTCTAGAAAAGGGAAAGCAAAGGGTTACTTGGATAACATTTCATGGCCAACCACCAAATCTTCATGAGAGGTGAATAAATTCTCCCTCTGCCACCAAGGAAAGAGAATTAACCTCAATTAACCCTCCCTGAAGCAGAAGAGAGGCTGCACCCGTGACAAACCTCTGGACCCTGCCAAATGTGTTTTAGAGAGAGCAACGTGAGCCTGGAGAACCAGGAGGAGATGCCTGAGGGTGGTGCTTAGAAACATTCCAGATGAAAATGCTGTGGGAGTTCCACTCCAGCTGAGGGCTATCCCAGATCCCCAGGGCTGCCTGGTGACTGTTGTGGCTGCACTCTGGACGAACTGGGATCCCACACAATGAGAGTTATGAAAAACAATCAGCAGGGCAGAGTTCACAGCAGTTTGTGCCAGAACTTAGCAAGATAATCTCAGGTTTTAGTAAAGAAAATTCGGTCTAGGAAGACTTTGAATTTCTTCTCAAGAATTCCTTCAAAAGATGTAAAAAATCCAATTATGTCCTAAATTTCCAGGTGAGGATTTTGGTGCTCCTGATGCAAATGAGCTCTGCAGCTGCTAATCTTCCAGAAGATAAGCACAGCTGGGTGAGAGTTTATACTGGTCAGACTGGAGGATTGTGATCCCTGGGAGCAGCACATTTTCAATACCTTTCCATGAAAATCCTCGAGCCTTTCCATGAAAAATCAGAGCTCGGGAATGACTGGCTGTTGAGTAATACACTGGCCAAGTGTGAGTGGCTGGTCAAGCTCTGGGTGGTGACAAGAGGACGTGAGTTGGGGACAAGAGGACGTGAGCTGGCACTGACCAGCAAAGGGACAGGGACCTGTGGTCCAGCCACGTGACACTTGGAGCCATGACAGGAGCCCAGGAGTCCAGATTTTCCATGCTTGGACTGGGAGGGTGTGCAACCCTTTGCCTCCTGAGAGGCACCAGCTCGAGCTGTTATTTTGTTATTTAATTATTGCACTGAGATTAAATTATTTTAAGGATTGAGACATCTGAGGCTCTGCCATGGGAAACCTGGAGTGAGGAAATCTGGTCTGACCCTGTGAGTGTGGGCTGGAGCTGGGAAGGAGCTTCATTCCCAGCTCAGGAATTGTGAGTTCCAGAGCAGCTCCAGGGTGGTCAGACAGGGAATTTGCCCTGACAGGCTGATTTGTAGGATCATCCCACCAAGCCTTGCCTGGTCCCTGTCTCAGGGAGCCCTTTGTGCATTCCCCGAGGTGCAGCATCAAAGGATCCTTCTTGTCCAGCACCAGGACAAGGATGTGATCCTAAAGCATCCCTCCTTGGGGCAGGGAGAAAACCAAGGGCTGGACACAGCATCTGGATTTCTGAAGGAATCCACCACCCCACATCCAAGTTCATGCTTTAGGGGTTGTCTGTTTTCAAGTGCTTTGAACATCTGAGAAGCAATTTTTGGGCTGGGTTATCACCACTGTCTCGTCACCACCCCCATCAATGGTATTAGCAAAACCAGATTTTATTAGAAATTTCATAGAATTATGGAAAGGTGTCTCAGGTTGCAAAGGCAAGCTGTGGCTGGGGGTGTGTGCTCCATTGCCACCTGATCAAACCAGCTGGGGCACTTTTCTTTATCTCTCCCACAGCCAACCCTCCCTCAGGGAAATCCCTTCTGTCCATGGCCATGGAGCCTCCCTGCAGGGCTGAGAAAATTCCAGCATCCCATGGGAGAGGCTCCCCCAGGGGAGGAGCCAAGCATTCCTACCTGGATAGAATCTGAGCCCTGGCACAGCCCAGCAGCCTTTTCCCCCTGCATTCCCAGAGGAGCAGCTTTCTCCTGCACTGCATTCCCAGAGCAGCCCAGGCCCAGCTCCAGCACCCCTGGAGCTGCAGAGGAAACTCCCCCCTTGGGCAGGACCCTGCTCCAGCAGAGCCACATCTGCCCCTGCAGGAGGATTGCAGCCCCCATGGGATGGGGCTGTGCCAGCCCCCTGCCCAGCAGGGTGTCAGGGGGGTTCTGGCTCTGCCAGGGGTTTCTGTTGGTGCCACTGCATTTGCATTGTTAATTGTCCCAGCAAAGAGCTGTTATTGCTATTGCCACAGCTGTGCCTGAGAGCCCCTTCATTCCACAGGGATAACAATTGGGAGGGAGGGGTTCACATTTTCCATCCCAAGGGAGGCTCCTGCCCTCCTCAGCACACACCTGCCTTGCACACCAAGACAAAAGGTTTGGGTGGGAAGAGATCTTAAAATCATCTTTTTCCATCCCTCTGCCATGGCAGGGACACCTCCCACTGTCCCAGGCTGCTCCAGCCCCAATGTCCAGCCTGGCCTTGGGCATTCCAGGGATGCAGGGGCAGCCCCAGCTGCTCTGGGAATTGCAGCCCAGGCAGGAATTCCTTCCCAAGATCCCATCCATGGCTGCCCTCTGGCAGTGGGAGCCATTCCCTGGCTCCTGTCCCTGCAGGCCTTGTCCCCAGTCCCTCTGCAGCTCTCCTGGAGCCCCTTTAGGCCCTGCCAGGGGCTCGGAGCTCTCCCTGGAGCCTTCTCCTCTCCAGGGGAGCACCCCCAGCTCTCCCAGCCTTTCTTCCCAGCTGCTCCATCCCTCTCATCATCCTGGTGGCCTCCTCTGGACTCTCTCCAACGTTCCATGTCTCTGGCAAGGTCCATTCTATTATTTATCACATGGATGAAATGAGCACCAGGTCAGAATCAATTTGGAATTATTAATATGGAGACTGGTGGTGGAGAGGGTGCAAAAAGATGAGGGCACAAAAGGTTTTGGCAGCACTTAATAATTGACTAATTTAACATTTATTTGGATAGGGTTTGCTCCAATTACAACATTTAATTATAGATCCCAGATCCCTGGTTAACATCAGGCCCTCTGCACTAATTCCTTCAGCCTGGAGAAGGCTCCAGGGAGAGCTCCGAGCCCCTGGCAGGGCCTAAAGGGGCTCCAGGAGAGCTGCAGAGGGACTGGGGACAAGGCCTGCAGGGACAGGAGCCAGGGAATGGCTCCCACTGCCAGAGGGCAGCCATGGATGGGATCTTGGGAAGGAATTCCTGCCTGGGCTGCAATTCCCAGAGCAGCTGGGGCTGCCCCTGCATCCCTGGCAGTGGCCAAGGCCAGGCTGGACACTGGGGCTGGAGCAGCCTGGGACACTGGGAGGTGTCCCTGCCATGGCAGGGCTGGCACTGGATGATCCTTAAGATCCTTTCCAAGTCATTCTATTATTCCATGATTCCCGTAAATCATCAGGAAGTTTCCACCCTGGGCACAACCCAAGCTGGGAATTACTGGAGGGTTTTTTTTCAAAGCTCTACTAACAGTGGTACTTTTCCACTTGGGATGATTCCAGGCAGTGATATTCCAGGGCCTTCAGGGAATAAGGGATTATCCCTTGTTCCTCACCTTGCTCAGGCAGCTGGGGCGCTTGATATGGACGAGTTCTCCCACCTTTTCCCTGCACAAGTTCCTGGTATGGTCAAGGGATGCTTCCCTGTCCAGGTTTTGGTCAAGGGACACTTCACCATCAGGTGGGAATTCCTGAGGCCCCAGAGCAACTCCAAGGAAGGGGAAGCCAGGCGGATGCAGCGCTGCAAGTGGAAGTGGTTGTGGAGTTCTGGGTTTCTCCTTGGATGTAGCTCATGGAAGGGTTGTGTTGTTGGCTGTGACTCTTGAACTGGAGATTTCTGGGTAAGAAAAGCTGGATTTTAAGTCAGGAATAGAGATCAGTCCAGTGTCCAAAGGGAGACAAACTCCTTGTTTCAAGGCACCAGAGATGAGGATCCACCTCCTTCCAGGGCAAAAATATTCCTTTGCATTCCTTTTCCAGCAAACAGAAACCAAAACTCTGCCTCAAGGAGCAGAATGGTCTGAACTCCAGTAATTAATCAGCTTTTTTTTTTCTTCCTTTGAGGATTTAAGCAGGAATTACTTAATTTCTTATCAGCTCTCACAGAGTCCTGCACTGAGCACATAAAACCTGCTCAGGATCTGAGTTCATCCTCCCAGAAGAATCTGGGACTGTGGCTCATCCCTGCTAATTCCATGTGCTGAGTGAAAATGGTTCCAAGAAACAATTTGTAAAGCTCAGGTTAGCAGCCTGGGATGATTTCCCATCAGGCTAATTACTTTCATTTTAATTTCCTACTATTAATCCAGCAAGAAGCAGCTGCTGGGCTCAGATTCTGTCCCAAAGCAGCGCTGCCCATTGCGCTTGGAGACACCTGGAAAAGTCAAAATACTGCCCTGGAAATTAGGAGGGGTGGAGAAAGGAAAAAATGCCAGTGGCAACATTTTGTGTTATGGGAATTATGATTTTTTTTTTTTTTTTAAATGAGAGGAGGAGGAGAAGGAGAAAAGGACAGAATGGCTGAGGGAGCTGGGGGTGCTCAGCCTGGAGAAAAGGAGACTCAGAGGGGACCTCATCACTCTCTACAATTTCCTGAAGGGGAGTTGTAGTCAGGTGGGGTTGGTCTCTGTCTCCAGGCAGCACTGACAGAACCAGAGGACACAGTTTCAAGCTGCCCCAAGGGAAATATAGAAGTTAGGAAAGAGTTTTGTACAGGAAGGGAGATAAAGCCCTGGGATGCTCTGCCCGGGGAGGTGCTGCAGTCACCATCCCTGGGTGTGGGTAACACAGACTGGATGTGGCACTGGTGCCATGGTTTGGTTGAGGTGTTGGGGCTGGGTTGGACTCGATGGTCTTGGAGGTCTCTTCCAACCCAGAGATTCTGGGATTCTGTGAAGGAGAAGGAGAAGATCCAGTGCTAAGCATTGTAGTCAAGGTCGTTCTCCCATAAAAGCTAAAATACACCACATGTAACACTTGCTACAGTTTTACAAATGAAAGTTTCCTGTTTTGGCTGGGATTTGGCAGAATTGGTAACAACGAGGTGTCTTTGTTGCCCAACAGAACACCCTGGCTGAGGGAAGGAGCCAGTGCTGCATTTATGGCCGCGGGCTGGAGACATTCCAGCCTTTCCAGAGCTTTCCAAGGGAAATCTCTCCATGCTGGAGTGTTGGAAGTGTGACCTTACAGCTGAGGAATCCAGCAGGGGCTGGAGGAGCAGCAGGTGGGCTGTGCTCAGCCCAGGGGATCTCCGGTGGAAATTTTTTGGAAATTCAGCTCCTCTTCCGTGAGAGGGGAAAGCACCCGTGAAACCACACGGGGGTTTCTGGGGGTTGCTTTAGGTCTCAGCTTCTGATTTGGAGACTTTCAGTTCTTGGATGTGAGGCTGTTTGTGAGAATCAGCCTTTTCCCAAAGAGAATGAGCAGATTTTGGTCACAAGACTTTATTTTATCCAGTTCAATTATTCAAGGAAGGAAGAGCACTGAGAAAACATGAGGTGGTGAAAATTCCAGCTGGAGGCTTGGACACATCCCCTTTTCCCTGCAAATAATATTCCCAGAGGGTTTCTCCTGAAACAAAATCAATTCACACCTTTTTTTGTTCTCTGAGGGTGAGAAGGAAGAGGGAAGATTTGTATGGATCTTTCCACCCTCACTTTCTACGAATAAATAAATGTCCATCATGTGTTTTTTTTTCCTTTTCCCCTTCTATAATTAATATCAGTCAGATGGGGAAACTCCTTCCCTTTTAAAGTTTATCTTTAAAGTTGATAATTATCAAATTCCACTTGGCTCTGCTGTCAACAGCTGTGAATTATGATAGGTTGGGAATCTTGAATATAAGCCTGTGCTAAAAAAACCAGCTGGAAAAACCTTTAAAAAAACTTAAATACTCCCCTTGAAATTACTGCTGTGATGTTCTCCTTGACCTCTACAAGTACTTGAAGGAACCAGTGTGTTAAAGAGGAACAAAAACTGCAGGAAAAACTTGTTTGTGAGCGGGCTGGGATTTGTTTTGGAACTATTCCTCTGCCTGCAGGTGGCTGAGATTACAAAACCTCAAGTTTTAGGTGGAAAACCCAGAGCTGGGAGCATGGCAGCAACAGCTTTTAGCTTCTGGAAGTGGTGGAAGACTGGGAAGCATCCACAGGCTGTCCCTGTGCAATGATTGTTTTTCCCTCTTCATCCTGGGATGATAAATTCTGGGAATAAATATCCAGCTTGTGCTGCCCACCCACAGCAAAGCCTTTCCTGAAGGCTCCTGGGGGTTGGGGAGATGCCAAAAAGAGGTTGGGGGCTCCAAAATTGGGGTTTGTAGGTGGTTCTGTCTCCACCATGCTTTTGGGGGTGTAGTAGAATGTGAGTAAGGACAGAGTAAGTTCAGTGGAGAGAGTAATTAAAATCATAAATAATAACTTTTAATAAAAAAGTCCATCAGCAGTGGATTAAGGGGATGCTGCTGCTCCTGAAGGTCACCAGAGGTGACACCACAACCTCACCCCGGCCACGTTCTGGGTGTGACAGCTTCAACCACGGGAGAAAAGAAGGAAAAGAAGAGAAAAGAAGGAAATCAGAATTCCAGGAGAATCTGGGGCTCCTGAGCAGATCCAGAGAAGCAAATACGAGATAAAAAGTTGCCCCCGGGGTTTATTAAAATGGTATAATGTAATATTATATAATATAATGCAATATATAATGCATAGAACATGTAATATAGAACATATTTAACATATAACTATATGCATTAAAATAATCTACAATATACTACACAGTCTATTAAAATTATATTATATTATATTATATT
>VZSE01003469.1:0-15353 GCA_013398275.1 Promerops cafer | reverse complement strand
TATATATATGTATATTATACATATATAATAGTATATACATATTACATATCTTATGTATATATTATACTATATATTATATATTGTATGTTATATGTTATATATTATACAACACATTTTATTTCAGGAAATAAACCCAGCCTGTACCCCCTTATTTCAGAAACCCATTTGTTGGTGGCTTTTAGAGGAGTAAAACAAAACCTCTTCCTTACAACCCTCTGCCCCAAGGAAAAACCACTGGAATTTTTACCCCCAGGAGGCACAAATCCCCAGCTCCATGGAAACAAGGGTGGTAGCAGGGAATTCAGACAAATCAATTCCAATTTTCCAGTGGAAAAAACCCAGTTTGCTCTGAATTTCCCTGTCACTCGGGTTTGGAATGCAGCAAAGAATTCCCACTTGGAAAAACAAGGGAAAAGTGTCACAGCTTTTAGATGGAAGTCCCTAAATCCCTCAGGTCATTCCATAAAATCATATCTGAGATCCTTGCAGCACTGCCAATCTTCTTTCCCAGTTTCCCAGTGGAATGGGAAACACTTCTCCAGACTGGAGACTCCAAAAATGCTGAAGGCAATGGATGGGAAAGGGAAAACAGAAACTTGAAATAATCCCCTGACATTTTTTAGGTTGATTTTTTTCGCAGTTCAGAGGGAAAAAGCACTGGATGAACTCATTCATCACTCCAGCCTACTTAATTGGAAACCAAGGAGTTTATCTTAATTTATTTCCTAGGGGATTATTCAGGAAAATGTAATTCTGTCAGGAGTTGGCTGCATTCCCACTCGAGCAGGATGTGCCACAAAAGGTCACTCGTCTCTTGGTGTCCTGCCCAAAATTACTGTCTGGCTGTTAAACCTGGCTCAGCAGCACAGGAAAGAACCAGGATTAAGTTTAAAAACTTGTGAATTACCCCAGGAGTTTTCCCAACTCCCTGGACCGTGGATTACAAGAGGAGAAGTCGGGAAAACGGGATGGAACGAAGCGGTTTTTCATCATCAGGTTCCTAAAACACCGTGAAAAATCCAGCTTGGGAAAGAAAGTTCTTTAAAAATGGGCTCATGGCTTCGTGCTCCAGCCTCTCCAAGGTCACTGCTGCTGGATTTAACAGGATACAGGCTGGGATTGCCATATTTCCCAAGGAATTGCCTGTTTTCCTTTTATTCACAGGGGTGCAAGGCATGAAATGGTTTTCCTTGTAGGATGAGGAGGAGAATTCCAGCATTCCCAACGTGCTGAGTGAAGGCAGCACCAGTTCCTCCACGGGCAAACCTACTCCCACGGATTGGCATTCCAGCTCCACAAAGTTATTTCACTCAGAAGCAGCAGCAGCATCTCTCTTGATCCCAATTCCTCGTATTTTAGGGAAAATTTACTCAGTCACATTCCCAGCTCTGCCAAGGCCACCACTGCCCGTGTCCCCAAGTGCCACGTGAACAGGGTGTTAAATCCCTCTGGGAATGGGGACTCCTGGTCAAACCTTTCCAGGAAGGAATTTTCCCAATATTCAAGCTCACCTTCCCTGGCACAACTTGAGGAATTTTTTTTTGCCAAGAGACTCAAATGGTTGATGTGTTATAAGAGTTATGTGTGAGTTACACATGAGTTACATGGGAATTACTTGGGAGTTACATGGGAATTAATTGGGAATTACTTGGGATTTACGTGTGAGTTCCTTGTGAGTTACACACGAGTTACATGGGAGTTACTTAGGAGACTAATGGAAATCCTTTCTTTTTTTGCCAGCGGTTGGTTTGCCTTGAGAGTTAGGTGTTGTTAATATGTGAATTAACTGGGTTTTTTTGCCAATGGTTGGGTTGTCATGGGAGTTAAATGTGAGTTACATAAGAGTTACTTGTGACTTACCCAGGCTTTTGCCAAAGGCCCCAGAAGGTTGGATTGTCACATCAATTCCATGTGAATTCGATGTAAATTCCGTGTGAATTCCACGTAAATTCCATGTGAACTCCACATGAGTTCCCGTTTCCTCGCTAGGAGCTCAGATTATTTATTTATCTATTTGTTTGTCTCTCTGCCCGCCAGCAGAACCCCACTCCCCCTCACAGAATAACGACGCGGCTCCTTTAAGACGCGCCCTCACTCTGGCCCCGCCCCTTCAGCGCGCGGGTGGGGGCGTGGCCTGGCGGGGCGGAAAGCGCTTGGATTGATTGACAGCACGGCAGCCCAAACAGATGGCAGGGAGGGGAAAAGGGGCGGGGCTTCCGGCGGGGCTGCTGAGGCGGCGGCGCTCGGAGGGAGCGGGAGCGGGGCCGCCATGATCAAGAAGTTCGATAAAAAGGACGAGGAGTCCGGTACGGGGGTCTGGGAGTGAGGGGAGGGCTGCTGGGGTGGCAGCGGGGGGTTGAGGTGTGGAGAGTTGAGGTGCGGAGGGTGCCGGGGTGAACGCGAGGTGGAGATGAGGGAGCTGAGGGGATGCTGAGGTGAGAGAGATGCTGAGGTGGGGAGGCCCTGGAGTAGAATTCCCACAGAAGCTGTGGCTGCCCCTGGATACCTGGAAGTGTCCAAGGCCAGGCTGGAGTGAGCTGGGACAGTGCAAGGTGTCCCTGCTCATGACAGGAGGTGGAAGTGAATGATCCTTAAATCTCCTTCTAACCCAACCCATTCCGTGGGTCTGTGGTCTCTCATCTCTCTCAGCTCATGGGGTATTTGTGCTTCAGCTGTAAGAACCGAAGTATTTCTTCCCTCTGGTGACAAATCCAAAGGAACTGGGGTCTGTTTGCCTTCCCTGTTTGCACAGCTGGTTTCTAGAGAGGATTTTATCCCTGCCTCTGCTCAGTGCAGATGTTTCATCCCTCAAAAAAAGAACCGAGACTTGATTACGTGTATTTATATTTATATCACTACCTGGACTGTGCGCTGACGTATGTAAAGAAAATAAACTTTTATTTTCTACACAAAGCAAAATCCAAAAGGCTTCAGAGGAGCCTTTCCAGACCTTCTCTGTCTGGGCTGTGTCTGCACATCTGGAATTCACTACAGGGAGTTTGGGCAACCTCTGGCCCCATCTCCCTGTGCTCAGCAGCACCCACGGGGGGTAAAATCTTGGTGCCCAGAGCAGCTGTGGCTGCCCCTGGATCCCTGGAAGTGTCCAAGGCCAGGCTGGACAGGGCTGGGAGCCCCCTGGGACAGTGGAAGGTGTCCCTGGAAAGTCCCTTGCAAAGTCCTGGAAGTTAAATCCAGGTTCCCTGCAATAACTGATGCTGCCTTGAATTTTCTGTGCTCTAAGCTCCCAATGTGCCCAGCTGGGGTTGAGTTTGTTTCATTTTCAATTGCCTCCTGCTTGGGATGTGAGAACTGAGGAATAAATGAACTGGAAATGAGGAATTCCTGCTTGGGAGGAGAGGAGCAGGAGCGGAAGTGGGGCTGTGGAGGTATTTATGTGTCTGAAAAGTGGTTTCAGTTCTGTTTCACATCCTCAGCAGCAGCTCTTGTGTTGATGCCTTCAGTGCTTTTGGTGCCTGAAGGAATAAAAAGAGGTGGATTAGGAAAGTGGAAAATGGAAATAGTTTTATGTAAAGGCCAATTAAATAGCAAGCAATTTTCTTCTTCCTCTCCTTTGTTTTTGTTTTACCTTTATTCTTTCTATAACTCTGAATATACCAGTTAAGAAAGTGGATTCAAAGCTGTTGATGTCCAACATCAGTTACTCAAAGAGGAATGTCACTGCTTTGAGGTGGTTTGGTAAAATTTTGGGTGTGTTTGTAATTAATTTCCTCAACTGAGAGGTCTCTTTTTCCTCAGGTAGTGGCTCCAATCCTTTCCAGCATCTGGAGAAGAGTGCTGTGCTTCAGGAGGTAGGAATAATCACAGGATAATGCTGTTTAATTTATTATCTTTTCCTTCAGGAAGTGTTGCAGAACGATTATGGGGAAATGTGGATGGCTAAATTCATAGAATTAATTTAAAATCACAGAGAGTGTAAATAAATTGATTTTATCTACGGTTAATGAGGGTTTTTTTTTTAGGATAATTAGGTGACATGTGCCTTCTGCCTTCCATATGGACATGTGGCATCTCAGGGAGCTCTTCCTGAAGAAAAAAATGTTTTATTTTGAGGCATTCTTGCCAGTTCCAGATGGCAAATTGAGTTGTTTTTGCTTTGTTCACATTGCTGCAAACTAAAGATGCAAGAACACATTTAATGCAAATAAAAATTACAAGCTGCTCAGCTGGAAACAGATTAATTTAGTTTTAATGTTGAAAGAGAAAATAATCATTGCTGGGATCTATTCAAACAGAATTTCTGTTTTATTTCCAGGCACGGCTCTTCAATGAGACCCCAATAAACCCACGAAGATGCCTTCACATCCTCACCAAGATCCTGTACCTGCTGAACCAGGTAACTGTTAGGATTTCTCTCCATCCAGAATGGATATTTTTAGTGGGAAAGAAGTTTCCCACCTCTTCCTGCCATGGGGAAAACTCCTTGGGTAACCTCCATTTCTGTGGAGAGCACTTGGAGGGGAGATAAATGTGGATTCCCTGGGGAGGAAAGGATGGTTTCTTACAGGAGAAAGTCTCCAAGGAAAGATTCCTGGTGTGTGGGAGGGCATTAGGGAAAGGAAGTGGATAATGCCTGGTTTTCCTCTCTGCTAATTCCAGGGTGAACACCTCGGAACCACGGAAGCCACGGAGGCTTTTTTTGCCATGACCAGATTGTTTCAGTCTAATGATGTAAGGACCTGGTGCTTTGCCTCTCCCTGCTTCTGTCTGGGCTTGCAGGAGCTGCCAAACCCTTGGAATTTGGGATGTGGGAGGCAAACACTGCACAGGAGGAGCTCTGGAGGCAATTCCTGGTTTGGAAATAAAGGACTGAATAATAACATGTGGTTATTCTGTGGGCTGGCTTGGGGGTGGAGGTGGGTTCTGAGTGAGTTACTGCTGTAAAAGTGGGGATAATGACAAAGCCTGAATTTACAAATCAGTGTCACTTGGTGGTTGTTGCTTCCACTTGCAAATCACCATCTGCTTAATTGCAAACAGAATTTTAAAATTGCCTGCAGATCAAAGGCTGCTGTTCCTTAGAACATGGGATCAGCATTGATCTCATTGAGGCAAGGGATGAGAACACCCTAAAAATCATAGAATGGTTTGGGAATTGAATTTGGGAATTCAGCTTTGGGCTCAGCAGAATGTAAATTCCTTCAGTGATCTCTCCTGCAGGGTGTGAGAACTCAGAGCAGTGTGTTTCATGTGATGGGGCTCATTAATTTTAATTAAAAATGCTTTGCTTGTTAGAAATTTGTCCAAGAAAGGTTTAGCTGTTCCAAGATGGAATAAAATTTTTGGAAGTACAGAGTGTTTGAAATGTTTCCCGTATCCACATTTCAAAAAGTAAAGGGTTTTTTAAAATATAAAGTTAATTGTGTTCAAAGACTTAATGTCAACACGCCACGTGTGTTTCTATTTTTTTTTTACAATACCAAAGTTATTTTCAAAGCTTTTAACTGATAATTGTACTGTACAGATGTGCTGCATCACTTCTTTGGTAATTATCATGGATTTTTGTATTAGTCCTTATCATTTTACAAAATATTGATGTCTTGCTCTTCTGATTTGTTTGATATCAGGGAGTTTGGCTCTTATCCAGGGATCAAATGTTCTTTTACACTTTTAACTTTGAATTGAAAAGAATGTGTTTTGTTTCAAAGCTTATTTTGCTTTTAAAGTGAAACACTTAATTTTTATGTACATTTATCTTTTAAAACTTCTGATTACCACTGAGTTGAATCTTTTTCTGCACCACATTTCCACAGCAAACCCTCAGAAGGATGTGTTACCTCACAATCAAAGAGATGGCCAATATCTCTGAGGATGTCATCATTGTCACCAGCAGGTGGGACACCCTCCAGAACCCGGGCTCAGCCTCTGGGCAAGGGATTGCAGCTCCCTGGGCTTGTTTGAGCTGCTACAGTGTTGAGGTTTTATTGGGATACACACTATGTGCCACCCTCTGAAATGTTATTTTGTTCTCAGCCTGGGGGAGAATTCAGTTTTTCAAGTGGTTGTTACTTTGTTTTCTTGTGGTTTAGGGTGTTGGTTTTTTTTTTTTTAATGCTTGTTTTGTCAGAATTTAGGCTGTGACTTTGCTGTCAGAGCAATTAAAGACAAGCAGAGCAAAGCCCAGTTCATTCTCCCAACTGAACCCTTAATTTTTTTGGACTACCAAAGTAGACATCACAGCTGTTTCAAGAGCAAAAATTGAATCTGTTGTTGGACTGCTGAACAGCTTCAGAAATATATAAAATAAACCAAACTGAACTTTGGTCACTATTTCTAAATCAAAATTCCATATGGAACAAGCAGCACCACCAAGAAAGAGAATGAGTTAAACAAAGCAGGCCCATGGCAAAGCAATAGAATGGACTGTGCATTTTATAGCTCTGTATAAAAGAGTTTTGATGTTGATTGTGATGCTTTTATCTTCTTTTTCTTTTTGTTAGAGTTGGGATTAAAGATGAGAGATGCAGGTTTTTCTGCTTGGACTCAGATGTTTATTAATTTTTATTTATGTTACAGTTTTATGAGTTGTGAGTTCTGGTTAGTAAAGTGGAAAATGGTTTTTGTTTTCTTTTTCTCATGGTTTTTTAAGTGCTAACTGTTAATTAAGAAGTGACACTTAAATCATTTTTTATTTTTGACTTAATAACTAAAAACTTTAAGTCTGCAGTATGGACCTCCTTGTCTAATTACAGACTGCTACTTAAAATGCATGAAGAAGAAGCTGAAGAAGAAGAACTAGCTAATGTCTAAAAACTTCTATTTTGTTTTACATATACTATTTTAAAAATATAAGATTTTAACTTTATGATATTATACACTTCTATTTAAACTACACACTCATCATCTTAGCGCTGTTACCTAATTTTGGAAGGTTTTTTTTATGCCTTAGGTTAAATGCAGTGCTTTTCTGAGGGTCAGTGCCTTTTAGCACAGAAAGCTTAAAATTCTTCCTAAAATTAGGGTTTTAATAGTTGCTAATTCTCCAATTAAGCTGATTATTAAGAAGTTGTTCCTAACCACAACTAGAGCAGCTGAATGAGGTGAATGTCACAGAAGGACTGAGACATGGGGCTGTTAAAGAAGTGTTAACAGGATGTTTTTGGTGGTTTCAGTTTGACCAAAGACATGACAGGCAAGGAGGATGTCTATCGAGGCCCGGCCATCCGAGCTCTGTGCAGGATCACTGATGTGAGTACAAACTGGGGCACTTTGTGGGAGAGGTGATGAGTGGGTCTAAAATCCCCAAACTGCTCTCTTGCAGGATGCAGTTTTGCAGCAGTAGTGCAACTGCTGCTTTATGGAGGGCTGCTCGATGCCCTGTGCAGTTTCCAGGAGCAGTGTGGGGCTGGGGCACTGGGAATGTGCAATGTGGGAATGTTTGGGAGCTCCAGTTTCTGTTTGGGATTGCTTCACTCAATGCCCTGTGCAGTTTCCAGCAGCTCTGTGGGGCTGGGGCACTGGGAATGTGCAGCTGGAATGTTTGGGAGCTCCAGTTTCTATTTGGGATTGCTGGACTTAATGCCCTCTGCACTGGCAGGAGCTCTGTGGTGCTGGGGCACTGGGAATGTGCAATGTGGGAATGTTTGAGAGCTCCAGTTCCTATCTGGGATTGCTCCACTCAATGCCCTGTGGAGTTTCCAGGAGCTCTGTGGGGCTGGGGCACTGGGAATGTGCAATGTGGGAATGTTTGAGAGCTCCAGTTCCTATCTGGGGTTGCTCTGCTCGATGCCCTGTGCAGTTTACAGCAGCTCTGTGGGGCTGGAGCACTGGGATGTGCAGCTGGAATGTTTGGGAGCTCCAGTTTTTATCTGGCCTTGCTCTGCTCAATGCCCTGTGCAATTTCCAGGAGCAATGTGGGGCTGGGGCACTGGGAATGTGCAATGTGGGAATGTTTGAGAGCTCCAGTTCCTATCTGGGATTGCTCCACTCAATGCCCTGTGGAGTTTCCAGGAGCTCTGTGGGGCTGGGGCACTGGGAATGTGCAGCTGGAATGTTTGGGATCTCCAGTTTCTATCTGGCCTTGCTCTGCTCAATGCCCTGTGCAATTTCCAGGAGCAATGTGGGGCTGGGGCACTGGGAATGTGGAGCTGGAATGTTTGGGATCTCCAGTTTCTGTTTGGGATTGCTCCACTCAATGCCCTGTGGAGTTTCCAGCAGCTCTGTGGGGCTGGGGCACTGGGAATGTGCAATGTGGGAATGTTTGGGAGCTCCAGTTTCTGATCTGGGATTGCTCTGCTCGATGCCCTGTGCAGTTTCCAGGAGCTCTGTGGGGCTGGGGCACTGGGAATGTGCAGCTGGAATGTTTGGGAGCTCCAGTTTTTATCTGGGCTTGCTCTGCTCAGTGCCCTGTGCAATTTCCAGGAGAAATGTGGGGCTGGAGCACTGGGATGTGCAGCTGGAATGTTTGGGAGCTCCAGTTTCTATCTGGGATTGCTCTGCTGGTGACTTTGTCACTGCCCCTTCAGGACCAGGCAGCTCAAACCCACATCTACCTTGCAGAATTAACTCAAGATTTTTGCTGAGGGTCCTTTGAATGTGCATTTATGCCTTCTGCTGCTTTTATCCTCTTCCTCCAAAGCATCCTCACTTCCCTTTTTCCCTGTTTTCCCCCTCCCAGGGTACAATGCTCCAAGCCATCGAGAGGTACATGAAACAGGCCATTGTGGACAAAGTCCCCAGCGTGTCCAGCTCTGCCCTGGTGTCTTCCTTGGTAAGGAAAGCAGAAGATTTTTGTAAATCTGGTGTTTTGTCAGGCTGGCAAGGTGAGTCTGCTGTGTTTGTTTTGGTTTTTTCTCTGAGATGTCTCTTCACCTCACTGGAAAATAAGAAAAAAACAGAGTTTCCTTTCTCTCCTCAAATTCCTTTGTTAATATTTGAGTACATCAATCATAATAATTTCTAGTGCAGCCTGGTTCAGAATGCTCAGATTTCTGCAGTCAGTGTAAAACATGAATTTACCTGGGGAGGGGCCATGAAATCACTTGCTGAAACTGCAATTCAGGATTATTTCTGCTAGTAGACACCAGGAGGGCAAGATGAAGGAATCCACTCTGATTTCCTCCCCATTCTTCAGGAGAAAAGGCTGGGAAAGATCTCCTTAGTGAATATTTTTATTAATAGAAGTGGAGCATGGTAATTTGAGACTGAGATGGAAGGAAATCCACAGTTTATAGGGGTGTAGGATAAAGAGTGGCTGTGGAACTGCTGTGAGCTTGTCTCCAATCTCAATTTTTTTGCAGCACATGATGAAGATCAGCTATGACGTGGTCAAAAGGTGGATCAATGAAGCTCAGGAAGCAGCTTCCAGTGACAACATCATGGTACAGGTGTGTTTGAGGGTGGCTGTCCCTAAAAACACTGAGGAGGGCTTAGTGGCATTCTGGGAGTTCTTAAGAAAACTTCAGAAAAAATATCTTGTTTTTCTTTAGTCTTTTAAAAGCAAAAATTGTGATTTGTGGGAAACAACTTGACAGTTTCAAAAAAATGAATGGATTTTTCCATGATGCCTGCATGAGATTGTTAATTAAGAGCTGGCTCTGGAGTTCTCTTCCCTTTTTCCTGCTAAACTTCTGGTAGCTGGAATGCTGCTGCCTGTCCCACAGTGCTTGTTGCAGAAGGGATTTGAATCTGAGTGCTCAAAAAGTTTGAGAAATTATCTCACTGCCTCCCAATGAGCATCTCTTGGCCTTCAGAAAATTTGCCAGGTGCAAAAGATGAACCCAAATATCAGTAAGATCTCCACAGGAGCAAAATTTTTGCACAGATATTCCAGACATCTGTGGAAATGGAATTATTCTGTCTGTTCAGGATATGGAATTATTCTGTCTGTTGCAGAGTCATGATCAGAAAGATTCTGTAAAATCAGCTTTGTTCTTTCCCACATAGCAGCTTCATTAAGCCTTGCAGTAGATCAGTTTCATGGGGGGGGGGGAAAAAACCAAAATAACTTGGCAAGGAACTAGAAACGTTCCTTTGTGCTTCCATCAAAAATGCCTCAAGGATTTTTGTGAGGTCAGCTGTCATTTCAGGGCCTTGGGATATCCTGGATGTGGAGTACATTTCATAGAAATGCAGGAGTTACTGTGCAAAAGCTGAAACCTTTGAAGTTATGAGATTTAATGGGGGGAAAAAAAGGAAATAAATAACTTTGTGGCTCTTTGGATCTTCAGGAATAGTTCAGAGTGGACAGAAAGGGCAAGGAAATGTTGCAGATCTTTGCAACTTGTCAGGAAACTCATCTCAGTTGAGGTTAGAAGATATTCCTGCCAGGAAACAGCAATAATTACCCCTCTTTTAATGTTTTAATGTGGATTTTCCAGCTGTACTCAGTGCCTGCCTCTCTGTTTCCCATCCCATAGTACCATGCTTTGGGGCTGCTCTATCACCTTAGGAAAAACGACCGCCTGGCTGTCTCCAAGATGCTGAATAAATTCACCAAATCTGGCCTGAAATCCCAGTTTGCCTACTGCTTGCTGATCAGGATTGCCAGCAAACTCCTCAAGGAGTCCGAAGAGGGGTAAGTAAGAGGCAGGATTTAAATTAATTAAGGCAGAAATTAATTAAGGTTTGGAAACAGCAGCGGTTTTTTGAGTATTTGTGGAAATCTCTACAGAGACAGAACTGTAGTGCTGGGATAGTGCATGGACTGGATCTTTATGGGGTTTTTCCAACCTAAAAGATCCTGGAATTGTTGTTTGTAGCCATGAAAGTCTTGGAATTGATCTTAAATGGGTTTTCCAACCTAAAAGATCCTGGGATTGTTGTTTGTCGCCATGAAAGTCTTGGAATTGATCTTAAATGGGTTTTCCAACCTAAAAGATCCTGAGATTGTTGTGTTTGTAGCCATGAAAGTCTTGGATTTGATCTTTATGGGGTTTTTCCAGCCTAAAAGATCTGGTGTTTGTAGCCATGAAAGTCTTGGAATTGATCATAAATGGGTTTTCCAGCCTAAAAGATCCTGGAATTGTTGTTTGTAGCCATGAAGGTCTTGGACTTGACCTTAAATGGGTTTTTCCAACCTAAAAGATCCTGGGCTTGTTGTGTTTGTACCTATGAAGGTCTTGGACTCCATCTTAAAGGGTTTTTCCAGCCTAAAAGATCCTGGGCTTGTTGTGTTTGTACCCATGAAGGTCTTGGACTCCATCTTAAAGGGTTTTTCCAACCTAAAAAATCCTGGGCTTGTTGTGTTTGTAGCCATGAAAGCCTTGGACTTGACCTTAAATGGGTTTTTCCAGCTTAAAAATCCTGGGCTTGTTGTGTTTGTAGCCATGAAAGCCTTGGACTTGACCTTAAATGGGTTTTTCCAGCTTAAAAATCCTGGGCTTGTTGTGTTTGTAGCCATGAAAGCCTTGGACTTGACCTTAAATGGGTTTTTCCAGCTTAAAAATCCTGGGCTTGTTGTGTTTGTAGCCATGAAAGTCTTGGACTCCATCCTAATGGGTTTTCCAACCTAAAAGATCCTGGGATTGTTGTGTTTGTTCCCACNGTTGTGTTTGTAGCCATGAAAGTCCCCTGTTTGACTTCATCGAGAGCTGCCTGAGGAACAAGCACGAGATGGTGATTTATGAGGCTGCCTCTGCCATCATCCACCTGCCAAACTGCACTGCCAGGGAGCTGGCTCCTGCTGTGTCAGGTTGGTCACAGCCCTTTGTGCCCCTGAAACAGCTGAAATAAAGAAATTTAGAGAAAATCCAGCAGAATTATCATTCCTAAACCCAGATTTTCTGATAACTTGGGGTTAAAAGCTCTTTAACCCCAAGGTAAAGGGCTTTTGGATGAGATCCCTTTTTCATCCAGAGGTTTAGATAAATGGCAATAGAAGTGGCACGGGGTGATGCTTGTCTTTATCCAGCTGCAGGAATTTGGGATGGGAGGGATCTTGGAATGGTTTGGGAGGGACCTCAAAGCCCATCCATGCCACCCCTGCCATGGCAGGGACACCTCCCACTGTCCCAGGCTGCTCCAAGCCTTGTCCAACCTGGCCCTGGACACTTCCAGGGATGGAACAACCACAGTTTGTCTGGGAAAACTCTCCTCCACCTGGAATATAGAACTGGAATGTGGAGACAACTGAGCCATCCCACTGTTATTGGTAGTGGGATAAAAACCAGGAGTTTATTTCTAACCTGTGTGAAGCTCGTGATAAATTATGCATAGAGCTGCATGAATATTTAACAATGTGTAGCTGAATGGAGATCTATTAGACTTTTTACTCCATTCCCTTTCTTTGAAAGAGGCCATATCTTTGTTTTTTGGTTGGTTTTTTTTTCTTTTTCCCCAGTGTTGCAGCTCTTCTGCAGTTCTCCCAAACCTGTCCTGCGCTACGCAGCTGTCCGGACCCTCAATAAAGTGAGTGCTTCAAAACCTCCAAACAAGCTTCATTCTCTGAGATCAGAGCCAGCCAACAGTGCCTAATGATGTGTTCCCTCAAGCAGAGCAGCTGCCCTTGTGATGACTTTATTTGGAATTACTCCATGCTGGTGAATTGGCTTTTCCATGCCAGATCTCCTGGTGGGACAGAAATCTTTCCTGCATTCAGGCTGGCTTTGCTCATTTTGGGACCACGGGGATATAACAAGCTGTGGTTTGATAATCTGTGAGCTTTCAGCTGGAATCCTGGATATTTAATATTACATGGAGGAAATATTCTGATTTCAGAGCTACACAACAGTAAAAATTCATGACTAGCAAACCCACGAGCTGTAACTTAAAATTAATTTAAAACACTGCAACCAAAACCCCTGAGCTCTGCTTGCATCCAACGCTTTGAACTGCAGGATGCTACACCTCCCACATAATTTTGGAATTGCATTCCTTGCAGGTGGCCATGAAACATCCATCTGCAGTCACTGCCTGCAACCTGGACCTGGAAAACCTCATCACAGACTCCAACAGGAGCATTGCCACGCTGGCCATCACCACGCTGCTGAAGACGGGCAGCGAGAGCAGCGTGGACAGGCTCATGAAACAGATCTCCTCCTTCGTGTCAGAAATCTCAGATGAGTTTAAGGTGTGCCACTGGAGGCCTCTGCTCTTTCCAGCTGCAGGTTTTTTCTCCCATTCTTGGGTTTTTGTTGTTTTTTTTTTTTTTTTTAATGAAGCTTTTCCTGTTTGTCAATTCTTTGGTGGTTTAGTCTGGCAGGGTAAAGTTCAGAATTTGCTTTCCAGCTTAAATATCCTGTGTGCCTTCCTCCCACCACTCCAAGAAAGGAAAAATATCATTTGGTGGATTCCTGGCTCTTGTGCAATATGCTGCAAATCTTGTATTTCCTTCTGGTTGTTTTAGAGAGGAAGGAGGATTTTAAGTGTCCTTTTTGAGTTTATATCACATCAGTCTTGATGCATGGTTAGGAAACTGTGTTAATTATGAATTTCTACCTAATTTGTAAGTCTTATAGTGACTAAACTGGTAATAAATTGGTTCAGAATGGTTCAGTTGTACCTGTTACATCATGAGGAGCACAGCTCTGCAAAATTAGGCTGCTTAAAGTGGTCTTAAGTCCTTGTTTTTATGAGAAAAATAAGTGTTAGGCAAGTTTGAAATTGCAGAGTTTTAATGACAGAACACGACAAGTTAAAATTGGATCATGATCATGCCTGGGCAGAAGGAAGGAAGGAGGGGAGGCCTTTGAGTTAACACATTCCATCCTAAATTCCAGTGTTTTTAGCAGAGCCAGGCCTTGCAGCACCCTGGCACAAAGTTGTTCCACGCTGACCCTGAGAATCCACCACCTGATTTTTTTACCCTTGTACATGGATTTAATCGATCAAGGTGACAACTTGAGATAGAAACCTGTGGTTTTTCTAGCAAAATAAACCCACGACCCACATCCTTCTGTGTTTCCTGCAGGTTGTGGTCGTGCAGGCCATCAGTGCCCTGTGCCAGAAGTACCCTCGGAAGCACAGCGTGATGATGACCTTCCTCTCCAACATGCTCAGGGATGATGTACGTGTGACACTTGCTCTGGGGAGGGATTTTGGCAGATTTGGACCTGCTAGGTGATGGGAAGGGTCTCTTCTGTCAGTGTGTGCACAGAGAGGTGGGGCTGAGTGAGTACAGCACCTGGTGGGTCAGACCTGTGTGAAATGCTCGGGAATTAGGGATGCCTTGGAGTGGCTACCTTGGACAGAGGCTGGACAAGATTAGGAGAATAAAGTGGGGATTTATTAAAGGCCTTCAATAGGTTCACCTGATGCCCTGACAGGCTGCCTGGAGCAGAGGCCAGACAGAGTTCAAGGAATAAAGGAGGGATTTATTAAAAAGCCTTCAAAGGAGACACCTTGGGCAGTGCAAGAGCCTGGCCGTGGCTCCACCCAAGATGGACTCAGTCACGAGTTCTCACACTTTTATAAGTTTTGGTCCATTTCCATTNTGGGCCTGAGGCTGCAGAGGTGTCCTTGGTCCTGGGGCTGGCAAAGGATTGTTCTGTGGGACTGAGCTGGGAGGAGAACCTGCTGACACTGTGTGTGGAGTTCAGAGTCACACACCAATGCAGCACAGATCTGGAAAACATGAAAGCTGAAACTTCAGGCATCACACCTTGGGCAGTCAGAAGCCTTCCAGAGGCTACACCTGAGATGAAAGATGGTCATGAGTTTGTCAGACAATTATTAGTTTGGTTCATTTACATATCAGGGGTTAATCCTCCAATTACAGCTTCAGCTAATGAAGTCATATACCCCCAGTTTTCTCCCCCTCTAAGTCACTTCTATTTATACTTTTCAGGGCCTGAGGCTGTAGGTGTCCTTGAGTTTCAGGCCTAGAGGGATTGCTTTGTCTGACCAAACTGTGAAGGCAGCTAACTAACACTCTACAGGGAGTTAAGAGTTACACCCTAAAGCAGTCCAGGATTTGAAAAATAGAAAAGCTAAAATCCTAAGGCATCATTCGAGCTGAGGATGCTCAGAGGGCTGGGAATGCCCCATGAGGTCACCCAGTCCACTTTTTCTTACCCCAGTTTGTACAACTGATTGTTTTCTCCGTGGGAAGCAGTCGCTGAAGCGTGAAGGAGCCGAGCATGGCTCCGATGAGAGCATCACTGTCCCTGATTTCCCTTTGCCAGGGTGGCTTTGAGTACAAGAGAGCCATTGTGGATTGTATCATCAGCATCATCGAGGAGAACCCCGAGAGCAAGGAGTCAGGCTTGGCTCACCTGTGTGAGTTCATCGAGGACTGTGAGCACACCGTGCTGGCCACCAAGATCCTGCACCTGCTGGGCAAGGAGGGCCCCAGGACCCCGAGCCCCTCCAAGTACATCCGCTTCATCTTCAACAGGGTGGTGCTGGAGAACGAGGCTGTGAGGGCTGGTGAGTGTGTTAGTGTTCAGGAACACATA
>VZSE01003466.1:161978-291705 GCA_013398275.1 Promerops cafer | reverse complement strand
AAAATAAAAATAAATTAAAAAAACCCCAGATACTTTTCCTGTGCAAGGTGCAAATGGGATGCTTTGGATTGGGATCCAAGGCATTGGGTAAGGGCTGACTTTAGCTCTCCCATTTCCCAAAAAAACCCCCAAAACAATAAAAAACACATCAATAAATTTGGAATAAATAGGAAGCAGCAGCAGTGAGCATGACTGTAAAATCTTGTCCAATTCCCCCTTCTCTCCCAGTCTAATTCCAATCATGCAGCTCCCGTGTGATGACCTTGAAGGCCGGAATGTTTCCTATCATCCCATTCCCACAGACTGAAGGAAAAGTGCCTTCAAATCCTTTTGCAAAGGCGAGTGAAGGGGAGGAGAGGGTGGCAGAGGGCAAATTTCCCACTTGCTGGCCTTGTGCCGTGGCTTGGAAGGGCTGGGATGGCCCCCCAGGTCAGTCCAAGCCTGGAGACGGATCAGGCCGTGCCTGTTGTGACTGGAACGCCAAAAGATGAGGGATCCAATCCCAGCGGTGCCGTTCCCAACCCATGTCATCAATTAACTCATTAAAAAGTGAAATTCAGAGCAGCGGGAGACGGCAAATGAAAAGATTTGCAAACGAGTCCTCCCCACTGGGCCTTTCAGGGATTTCTGGGAGGTCCTTTTGCCCCTGTCTGGCTTTCCCACCATCTCCTGTCACTTCCTGCATGAACTCCATTCCCTCTGAATCCCAAAGAAAGTCCCTTTTTTCCGTCACTTCTGAGGCTTCATTGTGGCTTTGCTCCCTGCCAGAGGCAAACCTCCAGCTGCCCTCAGGAAATGTCCCAGTCTCTCCTCATTCCCTGGGCTCCTGGCCAGAGGCCTCTCTCCCTCTGGTTGCTCCCTGTCCTCCAGAAGCTTCTCCCAACTGAGCCAGCTCAGGTATTTTCAGGAAAGAAAATACCTCCTTCCACTGTCACCGTCCAACCTGGCCTTGGACACTTCCAGGGTTGGGGAATCCACATTTTCTCTGGAAATCTGTGCCAGGGCCTCACCAGCTTTGGTGAAAATCACAATTAGATCTCTCTGGAGCCTTTTCTGCTCCGGGCTGAACAATCCTTAACTCCAGCTCTTCCAAGTGTAATCCAGAGGAAGGTCGAGAGGGAAAATGAGGTACCTTCATGGCAAAGGGAAAGTGGGCATGGATAGGAAATGGGAAACAGGGAAAAGAAACCTCCAAGGGAATGATCCAGGGGAAACCCAACCTCTCCCAGTCTCACTTTCCCCTCACGTTTCCACCCAAGGAAGCAGTGGAAGTCTGGCTGTCGGAAGGATTTTGCGCTCCTTTGGAGCAAACGCTGGCAATTCCGCAGGAATTAATAATCCCAGAGTGGTGTCCGTGGCATCCCCGGGGCAGGACTGGGAGCTGTTTATGTCTGCTGGCTTGATCACGCCCCACTTGATGCCAAATCCTTGCCACTGACTGACTCAGGCACTAAAATTCCTTTTTTTTGTTCTGCCAGATGTTTTTTATTTGGCACAGAGCCTTCCAGGGTGCCTTTCAATCATTCCTGCTCTCCGTGTTCAGTTCCCAAAGAAAATTCCTTCTGCTGAGTTTTCTCCCTCTAAACCATCCCCAAATATCCCAATGTGGTGCGAGGATATTCTGAAATCTTGGGGATGGCTCTTTTTCTTGCACTGAGCACTTAGAAATGTAGGAAAAGGAGCCTAAAATCCAAGGACTGAAGGGTGGAGGAGCAGGAAGGGCTCTGGTATCCATGTGGAGACACAGGATCACTCTCCCTCCCTGAAGACTCATAAATTAACTGGATAAAAATAAAGATTTACGAGGATCAGCCACCACTTTTTATTTATGTTTTTCTGGGCCACACCAATGGAATCAACAGAGCCAGGATTGAATAATGATGGGACAAATTATTCCAGGCAATGGGCTCAGAAGACACAAAAAATAAGGGATGGGGGTGTTTTTTCCATGTGGATTGAAAATGTTTTCCTCTTCCTAGAAGGGAGAAACATTGGTAATTATTTTCAGGACAAATCTGTCAGCAAAAGGGTGGAATTGTTCTTTGAAATCCATGATTAAGGACCCGATAAATCTCTATCCTAAAGATAGGGAAAGGTGAGGAGAGATTTGCTGTCTAGAGACAGCTCAGACTCATCCATAAGTTATGAACTCACGTGTGATAATCGTGCTTGGGAATATTTTAAATCCACTAAAATTCCTGGCTGGCAGTGCCTCACCTCCCACGGGGATTGATGGATCCTCCTTTCCCATTTTGCTCCCCCGATGGTTTTCCCAGAGTTGGTCACTGGGTTCAATGAACTTAAAGCCTCTCCCCTTCCAGGGCTCCGGAATTCCTTCCTGGCATGGAGACAGGATTGCTCCTTGCCAGTGACTCAGAGCTGGCAGGAGGGAAGGGACTTCCTGACAAACACATTGCACGTGTCCAGTTGGGCGAGTTGTCCATGAAAACCCTTGCTGCCTGGCATCAGGGACAGGGTTGGGAATCTAGAAAGGGAAGAGGGAGGTAAATTCCAGACATTACCAGATCTGTTCCTGGAGCTGGCCTTGGTGGAGGGGGAAAAAAAGAGGAAAAAACTCCAAATTCTGTTCTCCCACTGACAAAAGATGGGATAAACAAATGGTGATGGGATAAAGAGTGAAAGGGAAAGATTAGGAGTGGGATTGTGCCAGAAAAAAAAAGAAGGATGGCTGCCATCACAACTGGATATGGCTCTGGAAGTGGCAGGGATATCCATATATTTTAAGGGGGTTGGGGTAGGAAGTATAAGTTGAGGTCAGTCCCCACCAACTCAGGATAAAACACTGGGAATATTCCCTTAAATATCCCCTTAACAAAGCCATGCATTCCTTAACCAGGCATGGAACTCCTCTTCAGCATCCCCAAATTCTCTGGGAATCTTTTACTTTCTACCTGTGGATATCATTGCCATAAGATTGAAGTTTCCCGCAAAATTTCGGTAAGATTTAAATTTCTCCACACCCCATTCCTCTGCCTGGTGGATTCCCGATGGAGAAGTGAATTGTGGGATATATGGGATTTATCTTTTAGGATATTTCTGGAGTGCTGGAGGCACAGACAGGAGATATCACAGTCTTCACTGTTGCTCTGCAGGAGACTTCTTGGAGTTTGTCCCATGCCAAGAGGTTTTCCTTCCTCTGCTCTCGCTTGGAATGCAACTGCCTCCAGAACATTCCTGGGAAAGTAAATGTGGATTCTTCATGAAGGTATCCTGGAACAGCTCCGTTGGTGTCAAAGACACCATTCCCAACCCAAGTGACCTCTGGAATTGGGCTCCCACAATGATAAATACCCAGGGGTTGTTTTGCCATGGAAAAAAAAACAAACAACCCTTTGAATTCTGGCACTTGGCTTATCCCGATCCAGCTCCCTGTTCTGGCAGCAATTACTGGGCAAGGTTGCCTTGAGGGAATCATTCCACCCCTTCCATTGGATTCTCCAGCAAGGAAAATCCCAGTGCTCACCCAGAGTAATGTGACCCTTAATTAATTAATTAATGATCCCAAAGCATCTTGGCGTCCTCGCACCCCACAGGCATGGAATGCCACGGATTGCTGGGATGAACGTGCTCCCTCACCTTCACTGCTGGGGAAATCAGGGAAAATCAAGGAAAGAAGGAAAGCAGGTGGGCACAATCCTACTCAGGATGTGAGTTTAACATTTAAAATGTTGAAAAATATGTTCCTTTAATTTGTTGTTGTTGTTGTTGTTGCTAGGGTTTGGTCCTCCTGAAATGGAGGTTTTTAGGAAGCAGTGGAACAGAATTCCAGACTTAGGCTTGGAATTACCCAGCCGTTCACAAGTCAGTGTAAGAGTGCTGAGAAATACAGCACTAACAAGGGTCAAGTTGCTCAAAAATCCCATATTCCCCCAAATAAGAGGAAGCAAGGAAGGAAGTGAACCTCAGGAAGATGTTTTGGAATTCCAGCATCTCCCAGGACTCCTCATGGAATGGTGTCTCCTGCCCTCCTCCTCTCTCCCTCAGGGATAATCCAACCTGAGGGGAGAAGTTCATGGAGGAAAAAGGAAACAGAAAAACAATTTTTCCATTTAATTTTCCCAATTAATTTTTCCAATTTAACTTGCTTCTCTGCTGGGAGAAAGGAAAAATAAAGTGCTGCAGCTGTGAGAGACTGGAATCAATCAGGAGACTGGGCTTGGATTTCCTTGGAAAAAATTTCCAGCTGCTGTTGAGTTTCAAGCATTTCCAATGAAGATGAGGAGACCAAACTGAATTTGAAATTAAGATCCCATAAAGGTGATAAAGAGTCAAACTGCATGGGCTAAACCCTGGGTTTTACATGGAAAAATGGCACAGGAATGACCCGGCCACAGGTGAATCCAGTATGGAATTCTCTTAGCCATGAGCTTCCCTGCCTGCCTGAGGCTCAGACTCAACGTTTACACGGATAAATGATAAACAAAACAGGGAAGAGCCAATTTCCAGCCCGCAAAATAAGCAGGATAATCTTATGTGCATGAATCTAAACTCTCTTCCATCCCAACCCAGCAAATTCCCAGTGGGAAACTGCCTGGCTCTGCCCTGCATCCCACAAAAAAGCAACCGGAGAAATTCCATATTCCTCCTGCTACCCCAGCGTCAGGAGCTGGGATCTGAACCCCACATTCTTATTTAAAGCTGTTGTGTGATTCCACCACATCCAAATCCAGAGCCGGATCCAAATCCACACTCTGGGAATTCATGGGAAGCTCAGAGTTTTCACAGCTCGAGCAAGAGATTGCAGTGGAAATGATTCAACCTCCCCAAAAAGGCTACAAATTTGGGGTTCTCTCCTTCATGGACTTAAAAAAATGTCAAATATTAAAAAACATAGAGGGGAAAGGTCACCTTTTCCCCCTAGAATTTGTTTTTTGTGTCCATTTGGACAATAATTACCTCTAATTTCAATGATATATTTTGATATATTAATATTTTTTTTATCCACTTCAAATCTCTAAATTTCAATCAGTGAAACTGGAAGTGTTTCAAATATAATCAAACTTTTCCTAAGGAGGTTAAAAAAAATAGAACTTTCTAAGCTTGATTTTTACCCCAAATCAAGTCAGAATTCTTAAGGAATTCTAAAGCAATTCTAAAGGAATGAAGTCTTGGGGTGATTTTCAACAACAACAACAGAATTCTTGGCTTCTCTCATTATTATTTAGGATTTCAACCACAAAATTCACATTATGGGAGTGCAAAATTAAAAATTATTTCAAGTGTATTTCATTAATGATGTGATTTAATGAGATTTATTTCTTCTCTCACATGAAAATGATTTAATGTCCAATCCCCCCCAATGAGGACAGTTAATTTTGAATTCTGATGTCCAGCATTTGGTTTTGAGGGGGAAATAAAGAAAGATTTTGAATTGGCTGCCCCACTTGTCCTTTGTTCTGTTTTTTATCTCTTTTTGAATTAATAATTCTGATTTCAGAGCAGCTAAATGAAGTGGACTGGTGCAATTATTAATTTTGAAATAGATTTGCAATAAATTAAAGTTCACTTTAAGAATATTTAAGGTACTGGAGATGAACTTCTGTCTATGAATGTTCCAGAGACCAAATAATTTTTCTTTAAATANTTTATTTATTTTTATTTATTTTTTCATTTTATTTATTGTTGCTATGCACAAGGTCAACCTAAAGAATTCAAGACCAGTCTTGACTCAAATCTCTGTTTTCTGGGAAGTCTAAGATTAAGCCCAGAGATAGTTTGGTTCCATTTCTGACATCTCCTGGCTCTTGCCTGTGTGTGATGCCTCGACTCTGAGTTATTTTTGTGAGTACACATCCACCTCCACGCCCTGCTCCGTGTGAAATATGGGCAGGATTAAACCCTGAGGAGATGATCTGTGAGCTTCNTCACAGGGCTTGTGCTCCCAGCCCCTCACCAGCCTCGTTGCCTCCTCTGGACGCGCTCGAGCGTCTCCACGTCCTTCCCAACCTGAGGGGCCAGAGCTGGACACAGCACTCGAGGTGTGGCCTCACCAGTGCCGAGCACAGGGGAAGAATGACCTCCCTGGAAATGGTTCATTCCTGTGTTTCCTTGGGAAAAATTCACCTCACAGCCATGGAAAAGGAGGAGTTCACTTGTCAAAAGGAACCGCAGCTCTCCTCATAAATCACTGGAGATCATCCAGCAGAGCCAGCGGGATCCGAAGAGCATCCAAATGTGGGAATGTCATTTCCTGCTTTCACCGACTGCCAGCTTGGATGACCCAAGAGCTCCCCAGAGTCTGCTCCGGGCTGAAGGACACGAGGCAGGGTCTGAAGGAGACTTTGTCCTGCTCAGGAGGCGTGTGAGGGCCAAACGAGGAGTTTGGGATCACATGCAATCATGGGATGGGTTGGGTTGGAAGGGACCTTCGAGATTATCTCATTCCAACCCCTGCCATGGGCAGTTACACCTTCCCTGTCTGCTCCAAGCCCTGTCCAACCTGGCCTTGACATCAAATGGAAAGTTTGAATAGAAGTGTGTAATATCACAAGGTAGAAAACGTAAGGTTTAAAGCTCTAGAATACAATATAATATATATAAAGCAAGACAAAAGTTTTTAGCTAGTTCTTCTTCTACTTCTTCTTCATAGGTTTTAGGTAGTAGTTTGTAATTAGACAAGAAAGTCAGCAGTGCGGACTTCGAGTTCTTGGTTATTGAGTTAAAAATAAAAATAATTTAGGTGTCACTTCTTAATTGGATAATTTGTGCTTAAAAGGCCTTGTAGAGAAGGAGATGGAGGCCATTTTTCGCTTTGTTAGCTGGAACTCACAGCTGGTGAGATTGTAACAGAGATAAGAATTAATAAACATCTGAGTCCCAACAAGAAACTCCGTCTCTCGTCTTTAATCCCGACTCTAACAAGAAGAAAATGAAGATAAACCCTCCAGAATTAAGCCCCATCTCAAAGCTGTTCACACCCATCCCCTCACCCATGGAATTGTTTGCAAGGACAGCAGCACACATCATCCCTATCGCTCCCAAAATCCGTGCCCAGGTGAGCAAACAGGGATCACACCACGCCAGGGAGTGGCTCCCAGTACTCCCAGCACATGGATTTGCTGTACATCCAAATAATCCCATTTCAGGTGATTTCTGCTCCTTGGAATAAACAGATTCCATCCACAGTGGGCCTAAATCAGGATAAATCCATGAAAATGCTGTATGAATTCAGCGGTAGGAATAAAAAAGGACGGATCACAAAACCAGCCCAGCTGCCAGCAAAGTTGGCAGAGTCCAAAATGGAATTGCTGCTGTTTAATTTATACTTTAAACTGTTTCCTAAACTAAGATTCGGAAGGGAGATTAAAAATCAGGGCAATTTTCAACATTGAAGTGAAAAAAAATTAAAATCATGATCCTCTTTTTTCCTACAATAAAACTTCAAGGAGTAAGAAGCAAATTTGTTAAAAATCAGGTGCCAAAGCCACAGGAGAACCCAGTAAATGTGAGAAATAAAAACAAAAAAAATCCCTGTGAGGTTTTTTGCTTTTTTTCCAATCAGATAAAAGTGGGAACATACAGAGGGAAAAACTGAGCCCTCATGCAAAACTTTGTCACTCCTACCAAGTGTCACCATAGAGATCTTACAAAATCAACACTCTCTGAAGTGAGGATGAATCTCTGAGTCAGTGCTTCGGAGCCAGGACATGGGGAGTGTCTGCCAGGATCAAATCCCTGTCCCTGGAGTCTGAAAAATGAGGAAAAAAAATTGTGATTATGCTGTAATCAGCCTCTTCCCTCCTAAATCGGGATTCACTGGGACTTCAACACATAAAAAATGGAATACAGAGCCAGATGAATCCTCCTGTTTCCTGGAGATGCCCTTTATCCCAGTGGAATGGTTTGGTTTGTCATTTTGAGGTCTGGGAAGACTCAGGGAATTTTGTTTCAGCCGTTTTTTTTGCTGAAGGAACAAGGTGAGATCAGTGGCTGATTTTCTAAGTCGGGGTTGGGATTCTTTGCCATTTCCATGGGTGCCCACAGAGCCTTAATTCCACGGAAATCTCACCTTCAGCTCTTCTAAAACTCTGCCATGTGGCCCTTCTGGAGGGCAAATTGAATGGTTGGACCAAATCCCAGCATAAATCCCTTTTTTTTTATCAAGGATCTGTTCCTGGATTTGCTCCCTGCCCCAGGTCACACCAGCCCAAATTAATTCAGTTGAAACCTTCAGAAATCATCGGATCTCCTTTTTTTTTTTTTTTTTTTTCTGTGTCTGAAAACAGCATCCAAAATCATGAGCGTAGAATTGTTAAGGTTTTGGGATCATCAAGTCCAGCCATTAACCCAAATAAATCTGGATAAAACAGTACCAAACCTACATCCTTGAGGAATCCAACCTTCACTTTATCTTGCCTGGTATTTCAGAATTGTTGCTTTATCCCAGCAAATTCCCATCATCTCAGAATGGCTCCATACCAAAAGAGGATGATGCCCTAAAGGGGAGGTGGAATTTTCCATTCACCTGGAAATATCACCCAAATTTGTACAGGAATGTGCAAAACAATCCTGTCAGAAAACACACACAGCTCTTCCCACATCCAGCCCTGCCGTTTTCCATCTTTTCCTGGAGATGTTTTTAGACCGGAGCCTCTGAAGATCCCAACCTGTGCCGACCTCCAGCGATTACTCATGGAGCTGTCCCAGTTCCAGGGAAACAAACACAACTTAAAACCAGCTCAGAGTCCAGACCAACCCTTGATCTTAAGAGTCACGTCCATAAATTTCAGCCTATCGTCGACATCTGGAACTTTTGGTTGCATCCTTGCTTGTTGTTTTTTTACATCCATGGAACGCACAGGGGTTATTTTTCCTTCGGATGGTGACCACAGCACATTTTCTCTCTTTGGGAGCGAGATCCCAGCTGGACAGGAGAAGACCTTTGCCTGTTGGATTTGTGAGCCATTCCCTGAAGTCTTCCATCCCCAGGCATCTCGTTCCAGACAGGATTTCACCCAAAAGGAGAATTTAGTAGCACTGACAATTAAAAATCTTTCAAATTGAGGTCAAGTCCCAGTAGCTCCTTATCTGAAATTCCATAAACCATTGGAAACAAGTGGCTCTTTATCAACTCTAAAGCAGGGCCTCAGCACTAAAGGACCTAAATTTAAAATTTACATTTATAGACCTGGTTAATTACTCTTGTTTTTATTAATTAAGTAAACACAAGCCTTGTTTCAGAGTTATCTGAAAATTTTAGGCAGCTTCCCACTGATTTCAGCAGGGTTTGGGTCTTCCTCTAGAACAGTTGCGTGTTCAATGAAATTGTGATATTACTTAATGAATATAAAATATTATTTAGTAAGTCAAATTAAAATTTAACACGTTTTGTCATCATGGCCTGCATTATTCTCTAGTTCTTATTGTCATCATTAATGGGATTTTGTAACAATAATAAATTTGAGTTTTACTGATGAAATTCTGAGCTCAAGTAGCTCCTTTCCTTGTAAATCTCCAGGCCTTCCCTGTATTTTTTGATCCTTAATCCTCTGCCCAAAGTAATGATTTTCTGTGGTTTCTTCTGGTTTTTTTCTGGCTCTTTACTCCCCCCATTTCTCTCTCTAGAACTGACTTGATCTAAAATTTAATTTAGTCATTAATTTTCTCTCTCAATCAAGTGTGTATTTTTATTCCCCTGTGGCTATATAAAAGGATCAAGAAGGGAACACATTCATAATTAGGCTTTTTTTGACCTTACCTGAAGGGAATTTTTGAGAATTAGGTGCAGCTTTCCGTGGTGTTGCTGTGGCAAAGCTGGGAATGTTGTGAAGGAATCACAGCAAAACCTTTAGGAAAAAAAATCAAACTTTATTCTGACAGTGATGGTGGGAGAAGTGACATTTATCTGATTAAGAGGATTATCCCATCCTTGTTTTACCAGGACACTGATTTGACAAATCCCATGTTTTGATTTGGGTTGAGCCACCAAAAAAAAAAAGGATTTGAGTGCTGATGTTTGTCTGATAACACCGGAACCAACTTCCTGATGTTCACCCATCCTCATTCCAAAGGGTGTGGAAACCCTCAGTGAGCCCTGTCCAGAGCTGTTTCCATGAGCTGGAATTCTGCTCAGGAATATTCTCTTTTTTTTTTTATTTTTTTGAATGTGTCTGCATCAAACAAGGACGAAAATAGGGAAACTCAGGTGTGGGCTGGGTGGGGGAGAAGCAGGAGCGAGCCTGGGCAAGGGTGGGAGTAAATCCCTCCGAAAAGCCAATTCAGGATTCTGGGGTAATTGGAAAAGCTCTTGTAGCTCCTGGAAAAGACAAATTTTGGCATCCAGAACCATCACTTTTCCCATTTTTCTGGAACACGATGAGTCGCCTCAAGGAAAATACCTGAATCCATCAAAAAATCACAGTTTCTACCTGGCTCAACCTGCAAAAATCTCCTTTTTTTTTGTTTTCCTGTTGGAACCCTGGTCACAGAGAATTTTGGGCTTTCTGTGCTCACAGGCACTGACCCTCAGGAAAGCACTGCATTTGACCTGAGGCCGTGGAGAAGCTTCCAAAATNGTGAGACTGTAACAGAGATGAGAATTAATAAACATCTGAGTCCCAACAAGAAACTCCGTCTGTCGTCTTTAATCCCAACTCTAACAAGAAGAAAAAGAAGATAAACCCTCCAGATTTTCCCTCATCTCCTGTCTCCCGTGGGACAGCCCCTGGGAAAGGATCACGGCCGCTCTCAGCGGTCCCAGCGCTGTTCCTGGAATTGTTTCCCGGTGCCTGTCATTTGACACCGATGGTATCGCGCTGTAATTACCGGCAGCTGAGGGCAGGAGGGAGCGATGCAACCCCAACAGAGCTTTCCAGCTCCTGAAAGGGAAAAAAAAACCACCGAACAACCAAGAATCACAACTTTCCCTGAGTTATGGGTAGGTATTGTTAGCTTTTATTAATGCAGCAATTAGTAATGGCATCATACCACAGACGGAGTAAGAGTTTAACTCTCATCCTCATGGAAAAAAAAAAGAAACAAAAAAACCAACCCAGGGGAAAATGTTATTTACAGGCAAAAAGGGGGAATGTTGCTTGAGATCAGGGTATTTGTAACAAGATAAGAGAACTGATAGTGCCAAGACTGTGGGATTGATCCCTGTCTGGGCCATTCATTAAATTTGGGCTCGATGATCTGTCTGGATTCCTTCCCAACTTGGAATATTCTGATGTGATTCATCCCAGCATATTGAGATATTCCAGATATCCTGAGGTGATTTCTGTAATGGAATTTGCAGTGGGAGACCGACCCCTTGGATTTGTTTTTAGTGTTTAAAACCCTCACTCAGTTTCAGTTAGATCTTTGTAGTGCTTTTTTTTAAAATAATTTTTGAAATTATTATTTTTTAAATTAACAAACTATCAATTCAAAAATTGATTTTGAACACTGAAGAGTGTGGGCTTGACTCATATTGCACAGATCCCTTCCAGGTAATCCGTGGGACATCAGGAATCTCCAAATGCCAGGCTGAAAAAGTGGGATTTCCCACTTTGCACCCGCTGAGCCCTAGGGAATTCTTCAGCTTTCATTCCATTTCAGTAATGCCTGTAAAAATAGACCCTGTGGGAAGCGTGGAGGAATTTGTGGAGGTAAGGCCGAGCTTTGGGAGCGGTGACAGAGGCCAGGCAGAGGTGACCAAGGCAGCCCAGCAGGAAGTCTTAGCTAAGCCAGCCCCAATTCCCACCTGTTCCCTGCAGTCCTTTCACAGCCACTAATAATAAAGGGTTTCATCCCTCGTGATCCCAAAGCACGCCGCAAATGACACCCCCAAAGGTCACATCCACGGGGGCTGGAATCCAGCCACAATGCTGGGGAGGGAGCAGAGCACAAGGACAACAGGGTGAATTCCCATATTTATGTCAGGTGAGCTTTTCAAGGCCCATCAGGAGCTCGGATTGTAAAGCAGCCCGGGGTGTTACAGGGTGCTGATAATCCTTGGATTTAACCCTTGGAAGAAGGAAGAGAGATGGAAAAAGAAAAAAGGTAAAAAAGGGTAAACAGGGCTAATGACATCAGTTCAGTGCTGTGGTTCCAGAGAGGCTGCACAGTTTCAATCTGGCGCTCAGGCTGTTAATCCATCCCCTCCAGTGCCCTTTCCCTGGATTACTTGTGCTGTTTATCCATTGTTTCAAGGCAATGAAATGATTCACACCGAGCCTGTTCCCAGGAAATCTTGCCAGGTGAGGGAGGGTGACATTTACTGGGGGACCTGTTAATTGGAACCCACCCTAATAACACAAACAAACCAGGAAACTCCAGCTCTGCGTGGCCCGGGCTTTATCAAAATTCCATCTCTGGGGAGCTCCGTGTGCCTGTTCCACTGGGCAGCCCCGAACAATCCCCTCTCACAGCTCCTTCAATCACCCCAAGGAAAGGCCAAAAAGGGTTCCAGAGATGGTTTGGGAGGGGTCACGGAGAGGGAAACTCATTTTCCCAGGAGACAAAGCCAAGGATTTGTCCCTGATGGAGCCAGGGCACCTTTGCAGGGTGGGAAGAACCCCGTGGGAAGCCAGGGTGCACAAATCCTGCTGCTCATTTCCCGTGCCTCCTGTCCCAGGATGGATGCACGGGGTGACATCGGGTGGTGGCAGCTGGAGATCCATCAACTGCGGTCCCAAGGTGTTAGAACTTTAGTTACTGAGAATTTTAAGCTTTTTGTGCTGGAGGGCACTGACCCTCAAAAAAAAACACTGCATTTGACCCGAAGGCATAGAAAAAGCTTCCAAAATTAAGTGGTAACGCTAAGATTATGAGTGTGTAGTTTAAATAAAAATATGTAATATCACAAAGTAAAAGGCTTAAAGTTTTAGAATAATATAATATATATAAAGCAAAATGAAAGTTTTTAAGTGTAAGCTAGTCTTTCTTCTTCACCTACTTCTTCATGCTTTTAAGTAGTGGTCTGCAATTAGACAAAAAAACCCCACAGTGCAAACTTCAAGTTTTTAGTTATTAGCTTAAAAATAGAAATAATTTAAGTGTCACTCCATAATTAGATAGTTTACGCTTTAAAAACCTTATAGAAAAAAAGAAAAAAAAAGCCATTTTTCACTTGATTAGCTAAAACTCACAGCTCATAAAACTACAACATAAATAAAAATTAATAAACATCTAAGTCCAAACAAAAAACGGCGTCTCCCTCGTCTTTAATCCCAACTCTAACAAAAAATAATTAAATAAATAAACCCACCACACCAGATCTGCTGCCTCTCCTCCCTTTTCTCACTCCAGGAGAATTTATCCCCCGGGATTTATGGGTGAAAACAGTGGGAAAACGAGGCAGTTGCTGTTCTGTGCCTGAATTAAAGCAGATCCAGGGAATATTCTTTTGCAGGTGATTCCTTTGCTTCAATACAAATGTTCAGTGCTACTCATCCACCCCTGAGTGTTGGGGAGTCTTTGTTTTTTTCTGTTTATCCTTTCAAACAGTAATGCAGGCACTTGGAAGCTGGTCCAGAGGGGGATCAGAGGGATTGAACACCTTTCCTATTGAGAAAGGCTGAGAAAAATGGGATTTTTCAGCCTGGAGAAGCCTCCCGGGAGCCCTCACTGCTGCCTTTCAGCGTTTAAAGGGAGCCAAAAGGAAGATGGGACCAATTTTTAACCAGGATCTGTTGCAATGGGACAAGGAGTGATGGCTTTATGCTAAAAAAAGGTGGATTTAAATTAGCTTTAAGTGGGAATTTTTTTTTTATGATGAGGGTGGTGAAACACTGGCACAGGTTGCCCAGAGAGGTGGTGGGTGTCCCATTCCTGGGAATATTCCAGGTCCCTTCCAAGCCAAAGTATTCCATGATTCTGTGAGTTCTGTGGTCATCCTTGCTGGACTTGGGAATCCACAGTTTCCATTATTCTCCCTGCCTTATTTTCCTGTGTTCATATTGAGGGGTTCTGTGCAGATTTTAGGTTTTCCTACACCAGGAACAGACGCAAATTCATTGTTATGTGTTAAATTATTTCTATATAATAGGGAATACCATGAATGGAGCTAATCTTAATAATTCCAGGCTAAAACAGCTCCAGCCATTAATCCAATCACCTATATAGGGTATAGGACCTCTCTTTAGGGTCTTCCAATCAGGACTTTGCACCTTAATTTGGGTATATTTGGTGTAAAGATTTGCAGGCCAAGAATTTGGTTTTAATGTGTATAATTTTCTGCCTTGTCCAATGGAATCTTTGGGATTTTCTTGGATTTTTGGTTTTTTTAAGCCAAGTAACTTATTTGAGTCATAGATCCTCAAAAAGACATTGAGCCTTGGTTCAGAAGTGCAGAGGGAAAACACAGAGCCTGTTCCAGGGGATAAATCCTCTCCCTGTGCATCTGTGCCTAATTTTTACCTTCTTCCAAGAAGGAAATATAAATCATAGAATCAGAATGATTTTATAATCACAGAACCCCGGAGTGATTTGGGTTGGAAGGGACCTTAAAGCTCCCCCAGTTCCACCCCCTGCCATGGTCAGGGGCACCTTCCTCCATCCCAGGCTGCTCCAAGCCCCAGCAAAGACCAGGAGTTACAAATATCACAACTTTTGACCCTTTGACCAACTCCATTTAAATTTCCCCTTCATCCAATGCTGAAGATCAGCTAGGGATTAATTATAACTAAAAAGTCAGGGCAGCAGAAGGTCCAGTCTTTTTTTTTTTTCTATATCAGTTGAAATATTTGGGTTGTCCCAGATGCCACCGAAACACAGAATTGGAAGCAAAGGGAATGTGGCTGGCAGGGAATGGGATTGTACAGAAATATACAGAGCAAGATAAAAGGAGAGCCAAAAACTGAATCAAGAAAGGCCTCCCAGAGTGTTGCAGAAGGCTTAGAACAATCACTTTCGCCACCGAGGAGGAAAAGAAATAGAAAATAAAGGAATAATAATTTTTAAAAGTCCCCCTCTGCCATCTGGTATGGAGTTACAAAACATACCACTGCTAAAAGCCAACCTCCATCTCCAATTCCACTTCTCTTCGCAGCCAAAACCACAGGGGAGCAAATAAAATCCAGATCCCAAAGGCAAGGGCTTCTTTCACGGATCCATCAGACCTCTGGGAGTTGCCTGTGTCCTACCTGCTGGAATCTGCTGGTGCCCCTGCTCCATCCCGGTGTCCTCACCTGATCCCTGAGCTCCAAATGTACCTTGGGACAGACAGAAAGGAAAATGAGGGAATTCCTCCCAGACACAAGTGGGCAGGGGATAACAATCTTTCTGGAATGAAAATGAGACATTTTCTGTGGCCAGCAAAACCTCTGCGATGGCTGGGACTGCTCCGAATCCATCACAGCCCAGCAAGGGGGAAAAAAGGGATAAATCTTTATGGATAACACCCCTTCCTTTGAGCAGTGGTTCCCACAGTGCCAGAGGTGCTTCCCTAAACGTCCTGAAGGAGCAGCCTGGGGATTGTGCTTGTTCTGGGAGCTGTGGGGGCCAGCCAANCCCTTCCTTTGAGGGGGATTGTGCTTGTTCTGGGAGCTGTGGGGGCCACTGCAGCCACAGGGCTGGAGCAAAGATCCATGAGGTCCCTTGGATTCCACGGGAGGGAAGGGACAACTGCATTCCTGGGAGATGGGGAATTCCAGCGTGGATCACTGGAGCTGATCTGCCAGGAATCCCTTTGCACACAGGCGTTTGGGAAGGGCTCAGCCACCCAACATCTTCATGTGGGGCATTTTGGGTACATCCCTGCCTCATCTGGGGGTGTCTGCTCCAGGAAAGGCCCGGATCTCCTCCCTGTCCTCCATCTGCCAGACGTCCTGCAGCCCCAGGGGATCTCCAGGGACACTGGATGAGATGTTTGTGCTGGTGAATCATCCCTTTGGAGAGCAGTTCATCTTCCTCACAGGCACCCAGGGGCTCGTCCAGCTGTCTAAGCACGACTGTCTGCTGGAATTTGAGCTGTCTGAAATGATCCTGCTTTGCCTCCAGCTGCAGCCCCAGCAAGGCACAGGCCCTTTGCAGTTGTGGTGTCACATCTGGCAGAGCGCTGCAGATGTGTCACAGCCCTCAAACATCTCACTTGGCTCAGGGTGTCTGGAGGTGTGCAGCTAAATCGAGCTTGAAATTCCTTCTTTGCAGATGTTTGATCTGCCCTCGGCTCAGAGCCTGGAGCTGGAGGTGTGGGGGTCTAAATTAAAGCCTCTGCTGGTACCCTGGACAGGCTCAGCCTTTGTGTCTGAGAGGATTTATCTCCCGGGATTTCAGGGCAGTGCCCAGTGTGCTGAGTCTCCTAAACTTAGGTTCAACATGTAGGAGTCTCCTCATGGCAGCCAGAATCAATGCAGCTCTAACTGCCCAAAATTTGGGATCTGGTTTGGAGTAAAATCAACTCCAAGACACCCAAACGAGGCTGAAAGTGACACGGGAGCTTTGGGAGAGCTGGGGAGGAGAAGGCTCCAGGGAGAGCTGGAGAGGGCCTAAAGGGCCTAAAGGGGCTCCAGGAGAGCTGGAGAGGGACTGGGGACAAGGCCTGGAGGGACAGGACACAGGGAATGGCTTCCACTGCCAGAGGGCAGGGCTGGATATTGGGAATTGGGAATTCCTGGCTGGGAGGGTGGGGAGGGGCTGGGATGGAATTCCCAGAGCAGCTGTGGCTGCCCCTGGATCCCTGGAAGTGTCCAAGGCCAGGCTGGACAGGGCTTGGAGTACCTGGGATAGTGGGAACTGTCCCTGCCCATGGCAGGGGGGGAACTAAATGACCTCTAAGTCCCTTCCAATCCAATCCATTCCATGATTCCATGAAAAGTCTGAAGGCTCCTGGCATCTAGGATCTATCAGAACGGGTGTAATTCCAAAGCCATTCCGGGATGGTTTGGCGAGCCCTGAGAAATGGTTCCTTCTCCCCCTTCACTGGAAAGGCCTGGAAGAGTCCAGATGGACCCTTTGGCAGAGCTGACATCACAGAACCACAGAACCACAGAACCACAGAACCACAGAATCCCAGAATCACAGAATCCCAGAACCACAGAATCACAGAATCCCAGAATCCCAGAATCCCAGAATCACAGAACCACAGAATCACAGAATCCCAGAATCACAGAATCACAGAATCACAGAACCACAGAATCCCAGAATCACAGAATCACAGAATCACAGAATCCCAGAACCACAGCATCACAGAATTGCAGAATCACAGAATCTCTAGGTTGGAAGAGACCTCCAAGATCATTGAGTTCAACCCAAAATCCCACCTGGAGACCTGGATCCCACCTGGAGACCTGGTTTGGGACATGGATATGGAGGCCTGGAAAAAGCTGTGAGACCACGGAACGGGGAATTTGAGATCCAGCTGATCGAGGTCACGCCAGCCTGGCCATTCCCTAAAAGCCATGGATGGAGTGGCCAGGGCTTGGCATTTGGGTAACAAAGGGAAAGAATTGGCTCCTCCACACCTGAAATGTAAACAGAACAAATCCATTGTGTGAGGAAGTTCACGAGCAATTTGCCAAGGCAAATAAACACAAAGTTGTGTCTTTTTTTTCTCCCTACTTCTTAATGCTGTAGGGAGCAAGACAGGAATATATTCCAGTTGTCACTTAGGGGGGAAATTTGTAGAATTTTATTTTCAGTTTCAAACCGGGAGATGTTTCAAGTTAGGGAACACCAGTTTGGAATATCCTAAGCCACATCAGGTCTCTAAATAAAATTATTTAATTTTTGTCATTTTGCTTGGTCCTAAGGAGGAATTTATTTCCATAGGTCCTGTACGAATCCTGAGATCTTTTGTTGCTCTTCCTTCCAAGCTCCCAGGCTTGGAAGGGGATATGATATTCTGATATAAATTTTGGTGTCTGAGTGTGATTTCTGTTCCTACTCCTACCACTCAATCACTTAAAGATGAAGAGAAAAAGCTCCAATGAAGCTTCCACATGAACAGATGTGTTGGGATTTGGCTTCATGCCTCAACAGAAGAGTTTTTCCAGAATATTCCTTTCCTATAGACTCAGGCAGAGAACTCCAATCCCAGAGTTGCCAGTGCTGCATCCTACAAGTTTTCCTTGGAGGCTTCCCAATCTCGACCAAACAAATTTCTCACTGTGTGAGAATCAATGAAATACAGAAAATGTGGGAAGCTGCACCACAATCCTTGGATTAAAAGGAGCTGATTTTTAGGGACACACTGATGAACAAATATCTCTAAAGGCTGATGAGGTTGTGAAGTCAAACATCACTCACCCTCTTGGTTTTGGCCAAAAATCCCCTCTTTTGGTGGAGAGGCACCAGCAGCCCTGTGGCATGGGCGCATTCTGGTGCCAGGAACACGAGCCAAGGAGTTGGCATCCCATTCCCGCTTCCCAGGGGTTCATTTGGCTGCTGCTGGAGGGAAAGCAGCCTCACAGGTGTGAAAGGATGGATCAGGAGCTCTGTGCCGTGCGCTGAAGGAGGAAACTCACTGATTTGACAAGGGAAGGAGCTCTGCAGAGCTTTCCCTGAGGGAGAAAGATGCTCCGGCTTTTTTCTCCCAAACTTTGACAGGAGGGGAAGGTCTGGAGAAAGAGAAGGTCTGGAGAAAGAGAAGGTCCAGCAGCAGTGACAGAGTCTGAGTGGAGTAAAAAGTGCCCAAGCAACTCTTCTCTTCCCAGAATAAATAAGGATTTTTAAAATCACAGAATCCCAGAATGGGTTGGGTTGGAAGGGACCCTAAAGCTCATCAACCCTTCCATGGGCAGGGACACCTTCCACTATCCCAGGCTGTTCCAACCTGGCCTTGGACACTTCCAGGGATGGGGAATCCACAACTTTTTATTTGCACAGAGATTCCAGAATCCACGCGGGTGCCTGTGTTTGTGTGTCAGGAAGGAGGAAAAGTGATCAGGGCAGGGGAAAAAGGAGATGGGGGAGATGGAACAACTTTGGCTCATAAAAAATCTAAAGGATCCCTTGCCCACACTGCAGCATTCCTTCCCAAAATGTGGCCAAGAAGCCCAGGAGGGTGGGATAATTGAAAAGCAAGAGTGGGATGGTCTTTAGATGGGGTTTTAACCTTTCCACAAAAACTCATAAAGCCTGAATGGCCCTCCTGAGGCCCCATTTTATTGCCACAAATTCCCATTGTGTCCCTGGGAGAAGTAGCTCACACATTAAAACTCCTTGTGAGTCCAAGTAAAAACAAATTCCTTCAGCCACCTCCTCACAGCTGCCAGAAACCCCTATTTCCCCAGGAATTCCCACTTTTTCTTCTCCAGGCCAGGACATTTCATTTGCCAGGAGAGCCAGTGGCTCCACCAAAATTGAGGGTGGGATTTGTGACCTCCTTCCTGCAGCATTTATGGTTAATAATGATACATAACTTGTTATTCCTTAGGTAAATTCCCATTTTCTGAAGTTTTCGAGTTCTTTGGATGCACATCTTCACAAAATTATTTGATTTTCCTACTAAAACAGAATTATAAGTTTGGAAAAGTCCTCCATGATCACCCATTCCAAGCTCCAACCAAATTCCACCGTGCCCAATAAACCACATCCCAAAATGAAATGTTGATATTTCAGCCCCCTGCCCACTCCTCCTTCCTCCAGGATAAAGAAATTGTGGATATCTGAACCCTTGGGATTAAGTTTTGTATTTATTCCTCTCGTTTATTTTTTATTAATGACTGGAAAGGATGATTTGATTAAGGTGACCTCTAATTAAGCGAACATCCAGCTGGGGCCAGGATCTCTCCCACGTGAAAAGGAACTAAGAAAGTTGGGATAAATTGTCCCTAAGTTCTTCTTGTGTCATGTTAAACAATCCTGCCTTGTGGTAGGAATAATAATAATAATAATAATAATAATAATAATAATAATAATAATAACAACAACAACAACNTAATAATAATAATAATAATAATAATAATAATAATAACAACAACAACAACAACAACAACAATAATAATAGTAATAACTAGCTATAGAGGTGTGACTTGAATATGAAAAATCACATCCCAAATACACTTTAAAAGGGTCTGGCAGCTTGGTGGGCCCCTGAAGTCTTTTCTCACTATAACATCCATCTTTGCTGCTCGTCTGCAGATCCCAGGAAAATCTTCCTGCATAATCAGGGACCACTGGGAATATTTCATTCTCACCCACTCCAAACAGGTGAAATTATCAGTGGATAAACAGAACAGAGGTGGCTTTCACCAGCAGAAGTTTTTGATACCTGGAAATCAAGGCAGAAATTTAAGTGGTTGTTCCTTTTAATAGATAAGATCCACATTATCAGTTTGAGTGTTGGTGTTAATGTCCATGGAACTGTGGAATTCCAGAATGGTTTGGGTTGGAAGAGACCTTCAGTTATCCAATCCATCCATCCCATTCCATCCCTGCCATGGGCAGGGACACCTTCCACTGTCCCAGGCTGCTTCAAGCCCCGTCCAGCCTGGCCTTGGGCACTTCCAGGGATCCAGGGGCAGCCACAGCTGCTCTGGGAATTCACCACCCTCACAGCCAGGAATTCCTTCCCAATATCCCATCACTCTTCCCCTGTGCTCAGCACTGGTGAGGCCACACCTCAAGTGCTGTGTCCAGCTCTGGCCCCTCAGTTTGGGAAGGACGTTGAGATGCTCGAGCGCGTCCAGAGGGGGCAACGAGGCTGGTGAGGGGCTGGGAGCACAAACCCTGTGAGGAAGGGCTGAGGGAGCTGGGGGTGTTCAGCCTGGAAAAAAGGAGACTCAGAGGTGCCCTCATCACTCTCTACAATTTCCTGAAGGGGAATTGTAGTCAGGTGGGGGTTGGTCTCTTTCTCCAGGCAGCAACTGACAGAACGAGAGGGCATAATTTCAAGCTGCACCAAGGGAAATATAGGTTAGATGTTAGATGTTAGGAAAAAGTTTTTCATGGAAAGGGAGATAAAGCACTGGGATGCTCTGCCTGGGGAGGTGCTGCAGTCACCATCCCTGGGTGTGGGTAAGAACAGACTGGATGTGGCACTCGGTGCCGTGGTTTGGTTGGGGTGTTGGGGTTGGGTTGGACTCGATGATCTTGGAGGTCTCTTCCAACCCAGTGATTCTGGGATTCTGGGATTCTGGGATTCTGTGATCTAAACCTGCCCTCCTAGGCTTGTGGCCAATGCCCCCAGTCCCTCTCCAGCTTCCCTGTGAAGTGACAGCAGCTCCATTTGGGCCACTGAGTCGAAGCCATGATTTCCTTGGAGCTCTGATCCAAGCCTGGATTGCCTTGGCAGCTGTAGATCCCAAGTGCCAGTGAGAAGCCTGAGGGATTCCCAGATATCCATAGGATTTACACAACTAAGGACTCTGGGGAGAAGGGGATTCTCAGATACCCACAGGGCTTGCACAGAAAAGGATTTTTGGGAGAATAGGGATTCCCAGATATCCATGGAATTTACACAACTAAGGACTTTTGGGAGAAGGGGATTCCCAGACACCCATGAGATTTACACAGAATTTGGGAGAATAGAGATTCCCAGGACACCCGGGACTTGCAGAACAAAGGACCTTTGGGAGATTCACAGACATCCGTGGACCCTTGGGAGAACGGGGATTCCCAAACATCCACAGGATTTATGTGACAAAGGAATTTTGGGCAGATTGGAGCAGCAGCTGAAGGCCAGGTGAAATCCCCCAGGCCATCCACATGCAAATCCCCAAATTCCACTTTCTTTACCTCTGAGCTGAATTCCTGGCTTTAGCTGGAGCTAATCCTACCCCATATGAAGCATAAAAAATCCAATCCTTCCAAGTATTCCTGATCCAATCAGACCCAGGATCTATTCTTAGCTTGGCCTTTGAGCAAATTGCTCTGGTTTTATTCAGGTTTATTGATAATCTGGGCCCCCTGTGAGCGAAACAAATTCTACTGCAAGACCTTTGCAATTTGCAAAGGTCATCTTTAATCTGGACTTGATAAATCCATATTTTAGAGTAGGCACATTCCTAATACTATAAGGGAAGGAAGGAGAAAATAGGATAAGAAAGAGAAATGACCCAGTGGAGCTCAGGGAAACAGGTGGAGGGAGGCCAAATCCATCTGCATGGGAATGTCAGGCAAAGAGCCAAGGAGGGAAGGGATGGAAGGACAGCCTGGAAAAGGGACAAGATGATCCGTGCTACGGGGACAGCATTCCACTGGGATATGAGGAAATCAGCATCCTGCCAGCCCAGGGAATGTGGGCAAAAGTCTTTCAAAGCTGCTGATTTGGAGCAAGGAGGAGCAGTGAGAAGAGAGGAGTCATATGAAGGTTAAATAATACTGGGGATTTCTGGGATTAAAAAATAATGTTCAGAGTATTTGCACTTGAAAAAACAAAAAAAAAAAAAAAAAAGGAAAAATGGACAGAGATTGGTGAAATCAAGTTTGGTTACACAGCAATAAATTGCCCCAAAAATAAATCAAATTGGTCAAATAATTCAAGACAGTTTCTGTTCATTTTCATGTCAAAATTATCAATTCCATGCACAGTCCCTTTGGGACAGTTTTCATTATTCATTTTTCAGTCCAAAGAAACTGAAGGGAGGAACGTGCCTGGGACTGGGGAATCTGATTTGATGGCCACAACCTCAGACCAACAAAACTCAGTTTCATTCATGAGGAAATTTCAGATTTGATGGAAAAGCCCTTTGACTTCGGGCTTCATCATCTGTTTATTATTTGGGGAATGGGTTCTCAGAAGGAAGAAAAGTGCAAGTATTTTCCCTTTGCGATTGATGCCTCCCCCTTCCAGCAACCAGGCTTTTGTTTTTTTAAAGTCCAGGGAAAAATAAACAGAAGGGAAACCTGATACCACTTCCCTAGTCTGGAGACAGTAGCACTGAAAGAAAATAAACCAAACTCCCCGCCCAGAAAGGATGGGATAAGAGACCTTGGCCTTCAACTTCACTCAGGGAAAGTCCATTTGGAAATTGGGAGTGGAGGATGGAATTTTCTGATGGAATTTTTTAATGATAAAAGTAATGAAAGAGTGGAGTGGGTGGTCAGGAGTTGTCTGTGGGTATTTATTGATTTACCAGCCTTAATTGAGCTGTTTTCTTCTCAGGAAACAAAGAAAATCTCGAGATTCCTCCTGATTCCAATTTTCTGGGCTATTTTAATTTGCATTTTAACCCTCAGGAAGATCAGGAGAGCAAACTGTGCCTCAAGTTCATCTCTTGATGGAGGCCACAAAAAGCAGCTGTCAAAGAGGCATCACCAAATAAAGATCTTTGCAACTGCAGCTGCTGGGAGACTTTCAGAGCTCAGGAGCTTGAAGGGTTTTCCAAAGGAATTTGGAAGTGACCTGGAAAGAAATTGCCACTTAATTTAGGAGGATGACATCATTAATGACAGAATGTGTAACAAAAGGCAGGAGGAGGCTCTTGCAAAATCTCCTAGCCTTAAACTGAGTAGATATGTTGGAAATGATATAATTTTCTAATTAATTTTTGGGTTTGGACATTTGTTTGCAGACACTGCAGGATATGGAATTTCCTCTGGCCAGTTTGGGGCCTCTGTCCCAGCTGTGTCATCCCCAGCTGTGCCATCTCCCAGCTGTGCCATCCATTCCAGCTGTGCCATCTGTTCCAGCTGTGCCATCCATCCCAGCTGTGCCATCTCCCAGCTGTGCCATCCATCCCAGCTGTGCCATCCGTCCCAGCTGTGCTACCTCCAGCTGTGCCCTGTCCCAGCTGTGCCATCTGTCCCAGCTGTGCCATCTGTCCCAGCTGTGCCCCTTCCCAGCTGTGCCATCCATCCCAGCTGTGCCATCTCCCAGCTGTGCCATCCATCCCAGCTGTGCCATCCATCCCAGCTGTGCTACCTCCAGCTGTGCCCCGTCCCAGCTGGGCCATCTGTCCCAGCTGTGCCATCTGTCCCAGCTGTGCCCCTTCCCAGCTGTGCCATCCATCCCAGCTGTGCTACCCCCAGCTGTGCCATCCATCCCAGCTCTGCCATCTGTCCCAGCTGTGCCATCTCCCATCTCCTTGTGTTCTCCCAACCTCCTCCCTGCCAGGGCAGCATGAGGAGCTCCAAGGTTCTTGTCTCGGTGCCAGCGCTGCCACCACGGAACCATCGCTGCGTTATCCACTTTATTCTCATCCCAAATCCAAAGCGGGGCACCAGAACGATTTCTAGGAAGAAAATGAACTCTCCCAGTCAAAGCCAGGACACAAAGAGACAATTTTCACCTTCGTGTGGGATCTGCTTCATGCTTGGAGATGCTTCAGAATCTCACGGCCAGAACGCGGCTGTTGCTAAAATGGGCACAACCATGGCCTAAATAAAGCCTGGCTTATCTCAGGCTCTGGCTGCCAGCCAGGGACTTCTTTGTCTTTCCAAAAAGCCTGGGTAGCCCTACACCTTTTCTTTTTTCCCCCCATTCCCACATAACCACCCTGGGAGACTCCCAAGGGATTTTGGTGACTCCAGACCTTGCTGCGTCTGCTTGAAACCGGGGCTGGCAAAGATAGAGGCGAGAACTTCTCGAGGGCATCCAGACCAAAGGGTCCAGCAGTGGGAAAGGATTTCACCTGGCCTTGAAAATCTTGTCTTTATTCAGTTATAAAATTTCGGGACCCTGGGAAGTTGATTTTCTTCTATTTTATCTGAAATATTTCTGTCTGCGTCTGTAAAGATATTTCTGTGGGTAAATGATTCCACCTCACACAGAAATATTTTCTGGAGGGGAAAGAGAAACCAAATGGGACTATCCAAAAAATGAACGTTGAAATGAAATTGATCATATGAAAGAAGGAACAAGGAAAGAGAAAACCTCAGGTGATTCCAGCATGAAAGAATTTGATTCATCAAGATCATCAACATTGGTGGAGAAAATTATGGGAATATTTTTCATACCTTATTCACAGTTCTGGACTGATAAAACAATAGGAAGAAAAGCTGAAAAGGATTTCTGGGGATCATCTGAACCACCCCTTTTGGGCATGAAGGTGAAATTGTACATTTGGCCCAACAGACCAGGGAGAACCAGCACAAGAAATAAAATTTAAATGTTTCGTGAAGTATGAAAACTCAAAGTCACCACACCCAGGTTGCCACAAATCTTGATGCAGCATCCCAGAAATTATGGCTTTGACTTCCACTATTTTAGCCACATTATTTGGATAATTTTATTTTCCTTCTGATCTGGAGCCTTTCACAAAAAATACTTTCAAGCCTTTACACAACACATGAATCTTATAATATGTCTTAAAAAAATAACGATCCTAGGAAGAGAATTTAATGAAAAAATATCAATTATCCTTTGCATTTTCCCAGGTTTAGGTGAGTTAAAATGATATCAAGGGAGGAAAATGCAATATAAGCCCCGCCTAGATAGGCACAGAAAAAGAAACGGTGTTTGAAGCAGAACGAGGCGTGGGGAGATGAAAAATGACAGCAGGAAAACGAGGGCTGATGATTAGGAGATATTTCCTGAAAACCACAACCACCAGATGACTGCCACTTTCCCAAGGGAAAGGGTGGGAAATCTCTTCCTTTTGGCTTTTTCTGGATAAAGCCCTGAGGGACAATTCCACAGAAGCCGCTATCATCGCTGCCAGCTCAGGTTATCACTTCTGGCCCGCGGAATTATTGGCCCAGACGATGTTTTGTGTTGAATTTTGTATTCCAGCAATGATTTTCCCAGCTTGCATAAGAGAGTTTCAGCAGCTCCAGCCACCTAATCCTCCAAAAACATTTTTTCCAAATGTTTGGCTATTAAAATCCACGCAGTAAAATTCTGGCTGGAAGAAATAAAGATTCCAGTCCAGCAGATCCTTTGCTGGGGCAGTGTTTTGACACTTTAACCTGCTTTAATGCCAATGATAACGATAGTAATAATCACTTTACTATTTAATTTTTCAATCATTTTATCTCCCTGAGAGAAATTGAACGTTATTAAGACACCAAACCTCACATAAAGGACTCTTCCAGCCTGCATTTTGCATTTTATTCATATTTTCTCTTTCCAAACCTCTGCTTCCTTTTCCCTGGGAAATGCCACGCTTTTCTAAAGGTCAGCTGGAGAAAATAAAAGGCTTTTTATTAAATGCAAACCGTGTGGATTTTCACTTGTGCTGCATAAGAATTTGCCTGTCATTATGAAGTGGAATTAGATATTTTATAAGGTAAAAGAAGTTAATATTTTTCGGATGGTGAACAACAAATCCTGCAGCAGGTTCATGGGCTGAGAGTGCTCTTAAAAAGCTCTGCTGATTTTAAATTAAATTCCTGGCCCTGATTTCTTTTCTGACTTGTTTTTCTTCACTATTTTGGGAATAGAGTGGGAATCCCATCCAGGTGGTGACCATGCTGTCCTTGGAGTTACAAATTTCCATAATTAGAAATATTCCCTGTGTCCAACACTTTACAGAGGGAGTTATGTCTTCTTTGAGATGTTTATAAATTCAGAGTCTTTCTTTTTATACTATTTTATATTTCCTTCAGTATTTAATGAAGAAATAGGCAGCTTTAAGAGGGTTTCATTTATGTTTAAGCCCATGATTCTCTACATATATTTTTGAGGCTGTTTGGCCAAATTTTGGCCGAAAATTCTTCACAAAACAGGAGCGAGCAGCCCACGGAATAAAGGCTGGAACTAAAACCTCCCTCTTTTGAGGGGAACCTGGAAAAATCTGTGCTCAGGATTTATTCTTCCCATGCATCATCTGCTCCTCCATCCTGACCCACCCTCAAATATCAGTTTGCCCTGACCTCCCAGGCTAAACCCTGTCCTGGTTTCAGTCTCGATTCTGGTGGCTTTTGGTGGATTTTGGTGGATTTTGGTGGTTAAAACACTGCAGGCTGAGGGAACGAAGAGCACGTTGGTATCCGGTCCCTAATTCCCAACGGGAATGTTAATCCAGCACCTCCAGAGAGGAGATGTGGTGGTTCTATCTACTTTTTTTTTTTTTTTTAGAGTTCAGATTAAAAGTACTGGAGATGGAGTTTCTTGTTTGGACTCAGATGTTTATTAATTCTTATCTCTGTTACAGTCTCACGAGCTGGGAGTTCCAGCTAACAAAGTGAAAAATGGCCTCCATCTCCTTTTCTACAAGGTCTTTTAAGCACAAATTATCCAATTAAGAACTGACACCTAAATTATTTCCATTTTTAACTTAATAACTAAGAACTCGTAGTCTCCACTGCGGGCTTTTCTATCAAATTACAAAATACCACCCAAACCCGTGGAGAAGGTGAAAAACAAGGACTACCTCCATCTTGCTTTATATATATATATAATATTTTAAAACATTAAACCCTAAGTTTTCCACCCTGTGATATCACACCCTTCTATTCAAACTCCACACCCACAATCCCAGTGCTATCACTCAATTTTGGAAGCTTCTCCACGGCCTCAGGTCAATGCAGTGCTTTCCTGAGGGTCAGTGCCTGTGAGCACAGAAAGCCCAAAATTCTCAGTGACCAGGGTTCCAACAAGGAGAGATTTCAGCTGCAAAAATCGAGATCAGTTTGTGCTTCTTGCCTCTGTTTAGGAAAGGAGCTGGTTCTGCTTTCCTTATTTCCATGGGGATGCTGCTCCTCCTCAGGAAAAGGAAAGTTGCATTTATGTTGCTCCTGAAGTGAAATTCTCAATTTGAATGTTTTTCTCTGGATGAGGCACTAAAAAAGCTCATTCCTGGCTGCCAGTGACAGCAAAGGGAATCATAAAATCATAGAATAATTTGAATTATAAGGGACCTTAATGATCATAGGAAAATTTGAATTTCAAGGGACCTTAATGATCATCTAAATGTTGTTAAACCTTGTAACGATGCGTTGGAGCTGGCAAAAAAAAGTGATTTATTATCTACTCAGCTCTTCCTCTGAAGAAATTTTGTCTTATCTCTCATTCAGCACCTCTACCCATGCAGTTAATTAGCCCTGCCTCCTAATTAGCCCTCTAATCTCAGCCATCAGAAAATTCCAGCTGGAACTTATCAGCTAGACATTGGATAATGGAGATAAAATCATAATTCCCAGTTTCCTGCCATCCAAAAATAGGCGGGATGCATCCAGAGAAAGTGTCTGGATGTCCAGGGGTGCCTTGCTGAGGGTTAAACTGGACGTCTCTTGTTGAGATTCAACAAAAATGTCCTGAATGGAGCAGAATTCTATTGGTCATTGAATTCCATCCAGGATTTTTTCCCAGTTTTTTGAGCTCCTGTTAAATTTTATCCTGTCCTACAACACGTTCCCAGCTCCTGCCAAGGTGGGGCTGATTTCAGAGGCTTTGAGTGCTGAATTTCATTCTTTGGAACTAAATTCTTTCATTCATTTTTATCAGCACACCCAGCCTGCTGGAGTGAGGGGTTAATTCCCAAATCGCCAAATTCTGTGGATGTACAAAAGATAAAAACTGCTCTTCCCAGAAAGTTTTGCTTTCTTGCAAGCTCTATAAGGACTCTGTTATTAGATTTTAAATATCTTGAGTAATTAACGACCCTGACTTGGCATCTCCTGCACATTTTTGTTGATGGTTCTGCTTTCCAGAGGATTCACAAAACTCTGCTGAGCGTAAATGGGATTTATCCCACCAGGAATGGAAGAATTTTGCCATAATCCATAGCTCCCACCCCATTTTCTCTGCACTCCCCTGCAGCTCTGGCCAACCTTGGAATTTTCATGAATTCCCATTTATAGCATCAGGCTTATCCATCCACTGGTTCATCTCCATTCCTCCTAAAACTGAAGAGGTGTTTGGTTTATAAAGTTTACAAGGAAAATTTTAGGATATTGCACAATGTCAGGGAATTAAAATTACCATGCCTTTAGGGTGTTTCAAGGACGAGGCAAAACGGGATCCAGATATTTTGCTGATAAAATAGAATAGAATTCCCTCAAAATGGAGGGCAGGGAAGTACAAAGGTGGCAACTATTTAGGAATGTTTATTTCAGGAATTAAATTTAATAACCCAGAACCTCTCCACTGCAGCTAGAGGAAAGTTCATGTTCACAGGTATGGAAATATAGAGATTTTCCCTGCTGTAATGCCAGAAAAAAAGCAGAATTTTTACTCCTCAAATGCCATTTTATTCCCTATGGATTTGTGGTTTGGGGATTTTTTTTTTAGCACCTCAGAACAAGGGTAAAAAATAAAAAGTTGCTCTTGCTTCACACTAAAAACTTGGTCTGTGCTGGTTTTGCTGTCCTTTGAATTATCTCCTTGCCATTAAAGGTATCCAAATCCAACCTCAACCAGTCACAGAAAACTGAGTCTGAAAATTAATAGGACCGGGAGCCCCTGTGGGACCTCCCCCTCTTACCTAAATATCATTATCTTTTATTTATGGCCCTCAGAACCTGCAAGGCCTGAGGGATATTTTGGCCGTGTTTATCCTACACGCTCCGTGTGTTGTTTTTTAAATCCTGTCATGTCCCATATAATTGTAAGCTGTCTCCTGAGAATCCAGGCTCTGTTTTCATACAATTTCCCATTATTTTTGCTCAGGGTATGCATTGATACCTTTTTATTTTTCCTTTCCAAACTAACAGCATAAACAAAATAAACCCTGCACTTTGTTGGCATCTTCTCCCAAAGTCACACTAGGAATAAATTTATTTTTCAGGCCAGGATAAAGCAAAAATGTTGTTTGTAGAGAAAGGAGTCAGCACTTTATATTTTATGCCTCATTAATGTTTTTCTGCTGGAATTTGGGATAGCTCTGATCAGGGAGTTGCTTCTTTTAAAGGCTGGGATTCAGTTTTTCACTTCAGGCAGAAGGGTCTGGCTTGGGACTTTTTTCTTGTGTCACCACAAACGTCTTCTCTTGGATTCAGGTTGGGTATTAGGAGAAATTTCTTCCTTGAAAAAAGAGACCCCAGGGAAGTGGTGGAATTGCCATCCCTGGAAGTGTCCAAAAGCCAAGTGGGTGTGACATGTCCCACCACAGGTTCGTGGGCATGGTGGGATTTGGCCAAAGGTTGGACTTGGTGACTTTGTGCATTTTTCCAGCCTTAATTATCCAACGATCCTGTGACTCCACTTCCTAAGTCATAACTCCATCCTCCAAAATATCCTCCAGATACCTCCCCTCAAATGAAATTAAATTTTCAGGAAAATCTCCCAAATCACACGCAGGGACTGATCCCACCCTGCTGCAGCCACCCACACCCGTTCAGCTGGATGATTTTCCAGCTCATCCAATCAAACCTCATCGATGCCACTAATTATCAATAATAACTTGGAACTGATTGCCACTAATTCCTGCTCATAAGGAAGCCCTGATATGCACAGAGATAATTCTTGCCATCCAAATCTGCCAAGCAAATCCCACCCCTGTGTTGGAGCTGCCCTGCTCAGATCCCACGTAGGAATTTACAAGCAGAAGTAGAGTGAGATGCATTTCACACCCACTGAATAAGCTGTAGTCAGATTTAATAAAAACCCAATTCATTATGTGTTTTATTTTGGCTTCCATTGGCTCCCTGCAGACATCTGGGCCAGCTCCTCATCTGGTGTAAATGAATAATGCTGCACTGGTTGTAATTGGAGGCTGAATTATTTAGGACAGCTGAATTCGGGCTCTAAATAAAAATATTTCTGCTTCAGCTGAGGTGAGAGAATGAGAAAATTCCATGCTTGGTTCTCTAAAATGTAGGGTTTTAAATTTCTGTTGTTTTGTACAGAACTCAGTCCCTGAGCTTGGTATAAATCAAACATTGTCAGAGAGGTTTAGAGATGGCAAAATGGATTAGGAAAATCTCCTTTCTAAATTAGGAAAACTTCTTTTCTAAAATTCTGTTCTTCTCTCTTCATGACTGGGTTATAAACTCAGTGGAACTTCTAAAGCTTGAAAATTGATAAGGAAAGGGAAAAAATGCCCCAAAATCTTAATTTGTAAGAAAAAAATTAGAAAGAAAGAAACACAATAAAAGAAAGAAACACATTAAAAAAATCCCTTTAGAATGATATTGATGTGGAAACACAATTCCATCTATCATCCTGACTCTCCTCACATTCATTCAGGACTGCATTCCTCAGAATTTTGGAGAAGACTGGGAATATTCTTCTGCTCCCAGACACAGGTGGGATGCCTGTTCAAGGTTTCCCAGGAAACCTGGAGCTGGAATTTGAACTGGTCCAGCCACTCCTGTCCAGCCTCTAAACCACCCACAGCAGCTGCTGGACTTGGCTCTGGAGCTGTGGGAATTTGCCTGGACAGGACGGGAGGGAGAAGGAAGCAGTGAGGGGGAGGGAAATGAGGGAAAATCCAGGTCCACGATGCTATTTTGTTTTTTAGCTGAGGGACAGGCCCGTAGCTCGCAGAACAATCATTAGAAGGCAGCCAAGGCTGGGGCTGTCTGGAGCTGTGGTCACTGCTGGAATCAGAGCCAGGACACAATGCTGGCACGGGGATTTATTGTTTCCTGAGCTCGCTGGGCCTGATGTCATTGCAGTGTCACCGGAACCAGCGTGGCAGCTCCGTGTCATGAGGTGGCAGCTCCCAAAATTTAGGATTTCCAGGGGTTCAGATGCTCGGGGTGGTTTGAAGCTCCCTCTCCTCAGCCTCCTGAGCCTAATCTTTGTTGAAGGACTGGCGTGAGATCCCTGTTTTCCGACAGGAAATAATCCACTGGTGTCACCACGATGGGAGACAGCGTTCCCGGAATGAGCAGGCACAAGAGGTGTTGCCTTGGAATCCAAAAAGAGCCCATCCCTCCCAGCACCCTTCCCCCGGTGTGCTGCTCCTCACAGCACAGCTCTGGGAAACACCTGGAGACAGGATTGGGTTTTCCCTGCAATTCAGAGGCCAGAACAAAATAATAATCAATGAGGGTCAATAATTCATTGGGAAAGTGGATCCTGCAGGATGATGAGTGATTGATGTGTGGATGGCTGTCACAGTAAAAAGACAATTAGAGGTCACAGGTGGAATAAATCTCACCTAAGTTTTTAGTTAGAACCTCAGAGCATCTTAGACTCTCCTTTCTAATCACTTCAAAACTCAACACAATAAATCATTTTATTCCAAGGTATGTATCAAAAAAAAAGCCTGGATTATTTTTCTTTTCTCAGAGGTGTTTTTCCTCATGGTTGTAAATGATGATTACCTGGAACTTCATGATTGCCTTCCATACAACCAAAGGTAGGTGAGCTCTATCCCACCTCTTCTTCCCCTTGAATCCAGCGAAATTTGGATTCAAACATCCCTTTGTTGGCCTAGGCCTCGTGTGTTAACGTGGATAAGGATTCTCTGGACCCCATGGAAAGGATCAGTGTCCAAGGGGTGACAAACCCCCTCCTTTGTCTGTGCTGAAGGGGCAGAGAAGCTGAATTGCAGCTGACCCCACTTCCACCTCTCTCTAGCACAGCTGGAATCTCTCTGGGAATAGGAATTGTATCCTGGCCTACCCTAACTTTCTCCTGGGCCACTGCCACCATCCAGCACCCCTGGAAGCCTCCTGAACGTCCCCAAACCCTGCCACCCCTGCCTGGACAACATCTTGTCCCAAAATCCCTCGGCCACTGCTGAAACCTGAGTTTGGAGAGCCCTGAGGTGACTTTGACTCCATGAACAGCGACATCATCAATTTTGGGGCCTGTGAGGGAGCAGGGACTGTCTGTGCTTGAGGAGCAGCCCAGGCACCCGTAGAGTGCAATGACTTTTAGCCTGGGGACGCTCCAGGTGTGTTCCAAAGGCCACTGATGTCAGCAGGAAAAGACCTTTTGATTTCCATGCGCTTTGGATGAGACCCAGAAGGAGCAGTGAGTGAAGTCAGGGCCGCTCTTTCTCACACAGCTGAAGCCTCCAAATCTCTGGTATTTGCTGAGCAGCAGTGAGTGTGGGTCAGGAAGGCAGCTGAGCTTTCCTTTCCTCTCAAACTGTTTGTCTTGCTTTGCAGCCTAAGGCAATACAGTAATTCCATGACAAAATTCAGGCCTGGAGAAGCTGACGGAGCAAAAATCGTGACCAACAGAAAACTTCCAAAGGCTCCTCCAAGCTTAAGGATTTCATTCCTATTGCCTGGCTTAATTCAGGCCCTGCCATTCATTTATTTTAAATGCTCTAGTCAGGTTGGGCTGGGTGGGTTTTGGTTGTTTTTCATATCAGCACCTCGAACCCTGTGTTTATCCTGAGAAAACCAGCAGTGACCTCAGAGCTCAGAACCCTCAGGGCAGGATCTGGGCTTCGTTATTCTTGGATTCCCGAGAGCAGGATAACCAGGAAGGATGGTCCCAGGGATCCATTTAGTGGAGGGATGTTGTGTTTATATCTGGTTGTGCTTTGCCCTTGAAGAAGGTGAGTTAACATCCTGCGATCTCATACTTCCATCAAGCCTAAAATGGGATATGGCCTCCCAGTCTGCACCTCAGCCCAGAGCTGAAATTCTCAATAGACCCATTAATCCCACTGGAGAGATGTTGGATTGGGAGAGAAATCCCTATTCCTTCATTAACCACCCAAATTTTGGGATATTGTGCGAAGAGACACACTGGTTGAACTGAGCACACAGTGACTCCTGCCAGGAGCCACCAGTGCTGCCTGAAGTAGTTTTCCTGTCTTTTAGGGCTGGCTGGAGTGATTCCTGGAGAATGTTGTGGCTGTTACCTCTGTTACCTCTGCATGGAGTCCTCTGGAATGGGGACTTGGAAGCCCTCATGGAACCAGAAGGGACAGAGAGGAGATAATTGCATGTCTTGGTTTGGAAAGCCAGGTGTCTGCTAATGAGGGCAGGAGCCTCCCTTGAAATCAAAAATGCAAACCCCCTCCCTCACAATTATTTGAATTTTGACATTAAGGGGCTCTCAGGCAAAGATATGGGAATAGCAATAACAGTTCTTTACTAGGAAAATTAAAATACAAATGCAGTGGTGCAAACAGAAACCCCTGGCAGAGTCAGAATCCCCCTGACACCCTGCTGGGCAGGGGGCTGGCACAGCCCCATCCCATGGGGGCTGCAATCCCCCTGCAGGGGCAGATGTGGCTCTGCTGGAGCAGGGTCCTGGCCAAGGGTGGAGTTTTCCTCTGGAGCTCCAGGGGTGCTGTGGATGGGCCTGGGCTCCCTCTGGGAATGCAGAGGAGGAGAAAGCTGCTCCTCTGGGAATGCAGGGGGAAAAGGCTGCTGGGGTGTGCAGGGTCAGATTCTATCCAGGTAGGAATGCTGGGCTCCTCCCCTGGGGGAGCATCTCCCATGGGATGCTGGAATTCGATCAGCCCTGCAGGGAGGCTCCATGGCCATGGACAGCAGAGATTTCCCTGAGGGAGGATTGGCTGTGGGAGAGATAAAGAAAAGTGCCCCACCTCTAACAGATGGCAACAGAACACACACCCCCAGCCACATCTTTGTAACCTGAGACACTGGGACAGTGTGAAACTGGTCCCACTGGTGAGTGATACCAACACCCAACTTCAGAAGAGTGCTTGGAGTCCCAGTAAGCTCAGTCTGGAAATAAAGATCCCTGGATTGTCACTGTGGGTCCCAGCTGAAACCACGGTCTTGTTTTGAGGCATGGCAAGTGCAGGGAATGTTCAGCACAACAGGAAAGAACCACTCAGGGAGGAGGAGAAATTCTGCCCAGCTGGATCCAGAGCAGAGTCAATAAAAGGGTCTGAACATTGTCCTGGTCTGTGCCCTCTCTGTGAATCCTCAAGGGGACATGAAAAAGCAGAGTCCTTGTCACACTGAGAGCAGGAAAGGCAAAATCAGACAATCCCAAATAGGTTTGGGTTGGAGTGACGTTAAGGATCAGCTCATTCCACCCCTGCCATGGCAGGGACACCTTCCACTGTCCCAGGCTGCTCCAAGCCCCATCCAGCCTGGCCTTGGACACTTCCAGGGACCCAGGGGCAGCCACAGCTGCTCTGGGAAAACTGTTCCAAGGTGACCGTGGCTCTGCTGACCCAACAAGATCTGCCAAAATGTGCCCAGAAAGGGGCAAGTTGAGCAGCCCAGGAGGTAAAAATGGCCACCTCTCATTTTGTGACATAGGGAAGGTGTGATTAAAGCTCTACAGAACAGATGAAACTTTGCAAATCAAACTCATCACTCATCCAAGAAATTAAATGGATTAACTGACCGCTCTCCACGCGCACAGACATTCCCTCATTCACGCCAGATTTTCCACCCCATTACAGTAAAATCCTAAACAAAACAGACCATGGGACCCCATCTCTTACAGAGCAATGACAACTCTGCCTGATGCCACAAGAGATATCCAGAGATTCTCCCTCTGGAATTTACGCCACGCATAGGACCTGCAAGAACCTGAGGAACCCTGACCTTCTGAGGTTCCTGCCCTATTTCCTCCAGACCAGAGAGGTCTGACTGTACTGGGAAACCTTCTGGGACGAGGACTTGGGCATGTGGAATGTTCCAAGCCACCCCAAAAACTTCTTGAGCAACAGTCAGATTAGGAGGCATCACAACTTTCTGCTTATTTTTTTTCTGCAGCTTGACATGACTTCTAAAGACCCAATTTTAACACAATCCTCCTGAGCAAGGCTTGCTTGGCAAGGAATAAGAAATTAATCTAATTTCATTTTTTGTTTAAATCTAATTTTTTCAAAGATGGATGTGCAGGTTTGTAACCAGGAAACCGAATTCCTAAAAAATCAGTATATTTCTATACAGAAAAAAAAAAAAATATATATGCACATAAGTACATGGAAGGTTTTAATAGATATAGTTAAAAAACCGAAACTGCTCTGACCACCAAAATATCAGGAATATTTTCTGTTTTGCTGGGATAGTTGAGCTGCTGCCCTGGGATGGTTTGCACATAACTCCTGTCTCATGCTCTCTGCCTGATGTTGGTGTATTTGGCATCTTGCTTCCCCAAGCAAATATTTTCACTTGCTGATGATTTCCAACTGCTGGAAACAAGAGGGGAGGGAATAAATATCTTTATCAGACTCCTGGAAAAGGGAGAAACAACCTGGGGTGTTCCAGCCCAGGTTGGACAGGACTTGGAGCAACCTGGGGCAGTGGCAGGTGCCCATGGCAGGGGGTGGAACTGGATGATTTTTAAGGTCCTTTCCAACACAAATCATTGAGATTCTCAGATTCTAAGATGCTTCCTGAGCTAAAAACCAGCTGATAGAGAAAATCCCACCCCAGAGCTCTAAAGTTAACATTTTTTGCAACTGCCTCTTTCTTTATCCTGAGTACAGACATTTACTGACATTGATTTCAATGTCTCGGTGCTGATTTACACCAGTGGAAGGTTTGCTCTGGAGCCATGTGGGGTTTCCTGATTTTATTAGGATTTTGTTGTTGTTTTCCAGTGATACAGGAAGAAAATTCATCTCCAAGCCAGCAATGAGAATTTGCCACAGTGAACATGCAAAAGAGGATGGAACAACTGAGAGAACGGGGGAATTAAGCACATTTTAAACTTTTAAATTAAAACAAAAACCAACCAAAACAACCCAGCTGGATGAAAGAGGGGAAAAAAGAGAAAAAGGAAGGGGGAAAGAACACAAGCTCAGCAAAGTTCCAGTGTCCTCTGAAGATTGCTGATGCTCAGAGATTGAGAGAGCCCAGATTTCATTTCTTGGCAGCTCAGCCAAGCAGGACGATCCCCAGGGACCAGCTCCAGCTGCAGAGGTGAGTAGCCAGAGGTTTACCCCGAAGGCTACTGGGATGCTGGCATCCTTTCAGCGGGAAAGATGGTAAAGTATGAACACTTTTAAAAGCTCACAGAGCCATAAATCCAAGCTCTATCACAGGCCCTGCAGTGATAGAGACAGATGTGTGAGGAGCTCTTTTATGCACACACAAGCAAACGGGGAAGGGGCCAAAAGGGAAGGAATCTGTCCAGGCTCAGCCACTTGAAGCCTACGGCTCCCATAAATCTTCCAAGCAGAGGGTTCAGGCCAGATCTTCACTGCTGAGTTTCTGTTTCTTGCCTTGTTTTAAAGTAATTAATATCTGGCCTAAATAGATTTAAGGAAATGAGTAAAAAATAGGTGGGGGGAAAAGGGAAATTCTGCGTGTTGTTTTGATGCAGGTGCCTGAGTGAATGAGAATCAATATCCAAGTGGGAGGTGGGTCTCTCCTTCCTTTCCATGCCCCTCCAGATTTTATGGAAAACATGTCAGGAAAGGTTTCTGCTCTGCTTTCCTAAGCAGAGGAAATTAAACTTACACAAGGCTGGGCCTACTTTAGGCCTATTTTTAATCCCTTATCCAATTTGAACCAAATTTGACATCTGAGATGTGAGGATCTGGAAAATTAAGGATGAAGAGATCTGTTTGGAGAGCAGCTTGCTTTTAGAAAGAGAAGTTGCACCTCTTTACAGGTACAGATAAGAAGTTTTTCTTTAGAGAAGAGCTGCAAAAATCCTGTGGTTTTTTGAGAGTTGGGATGTGGCTCTGGAGGAAGTCTGATCATGTTCCTGTGGATCAGCCCCTCAGGATCAGCTGCTCTTTGCATGATCAGCATCTTCTCATGCTTTAAAATCTCACACAAACCCTCCTGGCTGCTTTGGAATTGTAGGGACACCTTCCACTATCCCAGGTGGATCCAAGCCCTGTCCAACCCGGCCTTGGACACTTCCAGGGATGGAGCAGCCACAGCTTCTCTGGGAAATCCATTCCAGTCTCTCCCCACCCTCACAGCCAAGGATTTCCCCCCAACATCAGATCTAAACCTACCCTGTTCCATTTTAAATCCACTCCCCCCTGACTATCCCAAGAGGATCCATTTGCTTTGGAAGAGCTGCCTGGGATTTCATGCGAGGAGAGAAACTAAAAACAGATTTAAAAGTCAGTTTATTGCCACCATCAGAACCTGCTTGACCAGCTCTGTCTGTGCCACTCACAAGTGTTGAACAGAGGGTTTTTCATGGATTTCAGCTAAAAACAAACCCAAGGAAATCAAAGAACTCAACTCTTACTCCCAGGAGCTGTTCCAAAGTCTTTGTGGAGCAGTCACTAGAGAGCACCAAACATCCACACTCCCTCCAGGTGGCTCATGTGGCATGAGAATTACTGATGTGGGAAAAGGTTGGGACTTCCCACTTATCTCCATTTACCTCCACATACCTCCCTAGGCCTGGGCTCCAGCATTCCAATGGGGTTTTCCTGGCTGGTTTTTGGTGGGAGTTGTTTGGGGGTGATGGAGAAAAAGAACAGAAAGTAACATGGTTTAAGGAAATATTTTAGGGTGACATAGGTCCTTGCGACACAGAATTGCTGGCAATTAAGAGAAACAAAGGCAATTAAAGAGTTCCTTTTTTTTTTTTTTTTTTTTTTTTTTTTTTAAGGGTNTTTTTTTTTTTTTTTCCAGAGTGCATTTGGGTTTTGTCCCAGGTGAAGACTCCTCAGGGACCTGTTCACCTCAAACTTCAGCTCCTGAGCAATCAGCTCATTCATTTTGACCCATGAAGTTCTTCTGCAGCTTAACCAATCCATGATTTTAAGGAATTTTCTGTCTTAAGCTTTCACGGCATTTTTGGGCCTTTTCTCAGTTTTTCATCATTGCCACCTGCATGGAAACAGGGAAATGGTTGTGTTTAAAGCACTTCTGAAGTCATAAAGCAGCTGTAAAACGAAATATTTGGAAACCAATGAGCCTCAACTCTGCTCTTTCCATGGTCCTGTTTTCAGCACTTTTTGTGTCGTGTTTTATCACTCATTACCAGCATCACAGAATTTAATTGTATCAATTTTATCCAGTAGAGCAAAGGAGCTTGGCTTCAAGCATGTTTAGGAACTAAAATTCCTGTGGGATTCCTCATCTCATTTTGAAATGTATGGGCTGGGTGTGTTGCAGAAGGATCTGTGAGGGTCGCTCATCCCAATTCCTCCTGTCCCCATGCACGAACACATCTTCCTCTTTCCCTCTTTCCCAGACTTTTTTTCCTACAGAAATTGTCACTTGGGCCAACCTGTGAACAAGATAAAGAATTCCACGGATGTTCTCCAGAATTAAAATGGTTTGGGTTGGAAGGGACCTTAAAGATCAACTCATTCCACTACAGGGACACCTTCCACTGTCCCAGGGTTCTCCAAGCCCTGTCCAGTCTGGCCTTGGGCACTTCCAGGGATCCAGGGACAGCCACAGCTGCTCTGGGCACCCTGTGCCAGGGCCTTGAGCCCAACCACTCCACGATGAGCTTTGTAGGGCACCACAGAAATGCTCAGCACTAAAATCTGTGCTGGAGGTGACAACAAAGAGGGAACTTCCCAGAATCACACAAAAAAAAATCACAGAATCATGACACAGGTGACAGAATAACAGCAAAGGTCACAGAATCATGGCACAGGTCACAAAGTGTCACTTTATTACCTCAGTTTCTCCATCTGTGAGGTGGAGTCCGCCATCCTTCAAAACGCACTTTCCCAGAAGAGAACAGGGTGGATTTAGGGTTGGGGATGGAAAAGAGGAAGAGCTTTTCATTACCAGAGGTGGGCAGAACCCAGGAGCAGCCCCGTGCACCCAGCTGGCCCCTCCTCCTGGCCTAGGAAAAGGCAAATTTCCTGCATTTCCATCTGGGAAGATGCACTGTGGATTCACTTCTACCCTTGGTACAAGACGTCAAATTATGGAATGATTTAGATTGGAAGTAACATTTAAGATCATCAAATCCAGCCATAAGCCCAGCACTGCCAACTCCACCAGACTCTTTGGTTAATCAATAAAAAATTAAATAATAAAGACTTAAAAGAATTTAAAAATATCAAACCTAAACAAAATTAAATTTATTTTACACCACCAGTCTTTGCAAAGGAAAAAAAAATATCAGAATTGAAGCCAAATAGGTTACCCTAAAAAGTTGAAAACTGTTATTTTGATGGGATGAAAGCAGAATTATTACAGGTTTTAAATCAGAAGGATTAAAAACCAAGCGCTTGGATTTGTCTGGAACTTTTGATTTAACTATTTTTGCTCATCTAAAATTAAAGACATTTTATAGCCTGGATACCAGGCAGTATGAAAAATCTCAAGGTTTTCCTCTCAAAATATGAAAATGAGCAGTTTTGAAACATCTCTCCTTTTTTCTTGGCTGAAAAATTTTGCCAAACTGGAAATGAATTCCACAAATACATTTTGTTCTTCCACATCTTACACATGGAATTTTAGCAAATTCCTTTAAACCAAAAAACTGGGACTGTGTTCCTGCATTTTTTTTCCATATCTGTCTATTCCATAGGTTTGGGTTTGGCTAGAATTCCCATAGGTTTGGGTAGGGATAAAATTCCCATTGTTTTGTGGGATGTGTTACATGTGCACTGCTAAATATTTTTATTTACTGAAGGTTTGTTGTAAACCAAGGAAATTTGAAAATTTTTAAGGAAGTCTTAACTTTTTCTGTGATTTCTCAGTGATTTCCACGAGCTCTGAGAGATCCCATGGGGCCGAGTAGGACTTTTAAGTCTGATTTAACATTCTACACCTGAAACCTTTATAACCTTGTGCAAATCTTTACCACACACCCACAAGAAATGATCCATTTCTCCCTAAAAAAAGGACTCAATTTCTCCCTAAAAAAATGACTCAATTTCTCCCTAGAAGAGAGAATGGAGCAGAAGAATGAGGTTCTGCTTTCTCCCTAGAAGAAGATGATTCCATGACTCATTTGCTAATTAAATATGTGTGTTTAGAAATAAAAATAAAGAAAGAAGTGAATAAAGGAATAAATAAATAAACCTTTCCTTGTCCCAAACCTTAATCAGAACAGAATTTTCCTTGCCTTCCCTGTGGTTTCTGGTCTGTCACAGGATCAAAGAGCAGTGACCATTATTAAGGAAAATAAAAACCCCAAACATCTGCCTGCCCAGTATTTACAGAACAATCCAAACTGGGTGAAAAAAGCAATCCAGAGGCTGAACAGTTCCGTGTTATCATGGAATCATGGAGTGGGTGAGGCTGGAAGGGACCTCTGGAGATCATCTGGTCCAACTCCCTGGCTCGAGCAGTTCTTTGGGAAGGGCTCTGTAATTCCACCCTACTGAGGTCCTAAGACAAATCCAGTTTTTCCATACATTTCCATTAACTCTGAGGCTAAAGGAGCCACATCCTGAAGGATAAGTCAGGAATCAGCTGGTTAAAGCTTTAAACTCATTTAACCGGATTTTTTTTTGGTTTTTCAGCTGTGTGGAATGAACTCTGTTGGAATAATATCTCTAAAATTCCTTGGGAAAATGATCTGTCTCCTCTGCTGCATCTCCAGACAAGAGACACCAAGTTGGTCACAGGTTTTTCCTTTAAAAACAGCCTGGGGGAGTTGGGATTGTCCAACGTGGAGAAGAGAAGGCTCCAGGGAGAGCTCAGAGCCCCTTCCAGTGCCTGAAGGGGCACCAGGAGTGTCTTGGTCTTATGTTCANATATTCTAAAACCTTAAACCCTAAGTTTTCCACCCTGTGATATCACACACTTCTATTCAAACTCCACACCCACAATCCCAGTGCTATCACTCAATTCTGGAAGCTTCTCCACGGCCTCAGGTCAGTGCAGTGCTTTCCTGAGGGTCAGTGCCTGTGAGCACAGAAAGCCCAAAATTCTCAGTGACCAGGGTTCCAACACAGAAGAGCTGGAGAGGGACTAGGACAAGGGATGGAGGGACAGGACACAGGGAATGGCTTTGAGCTGGAGGAGGGTGGCTTTAGGTGGGATATTGGGAAGAAATTCCTTATTATCAGGGTGAACAAGGTGTTCTCCATGACCTGATAATGTTTTCAAGGACATCAGTTCTCTCTGCTCATGGAATTGAACAGGAAGATCCTTCAAGGAATCCCTGTCTTGACCCTTATCCACTGTTGGAATTCTCCTCATGAAATTCATGGAATTCTCCCCACCTCTTGTCATAGAGGCCTGGGAATCCTATTGGAAGATTAAAGCAAGGAAGAGGTTGGGTATCTCAGCCTAATTTGTGTCAGTTCTTTCTAAATCACCCATCCCACCCAGAAACAGGCTCAAATTTTCCCTGGCCATCCTCTTATTATTAATTTATTATAATTAATAAAAGCTCTGGATACCCTTGAAAGTGTCAACTCTACTTCAGCCAATTTTTCCTCACACCATCCATCCATCCATCCATGTCCAGTTTTCATGCTCTGCAGAAACGAGATAAAATCTTGTTTTTCTTTATCCCAGCTCTCAAAAGTGACTCATTAATGTTCTCCTGTGGCTTCAGGTCTTGACAAAAATAAATCAAATGAACAAAGAGCAATTTTCCATCCTCTCCCTCTGTCTTTCCTTCTCCGCCTGCTTTTATTTGCTTTTTCCCTTGGATAAACTGTTTGGAAAACATTGCAGGAACACTTAATTTGGATGCGATGAAAGCAAATTTGCCTGGCTGATTAAGGGATGTTTTCCCTTCAGGAACACATGAACAAATTTGGGGATAAATTTCCTATCAAAAGACAGAATGTTTGAACTAAAGGGAGACTCTGCCCCAGCCGGGATTCCAGGGGCAATGTTGTCCCCAGATGTTGATGGGAATGAAGCTGTGCAGGACACAGAGGCAGCAGCTGAGCACAGGGAATGAGAAAACCTCCCCAGAGCTGCCCTTCAGGGTTTCAAACTTTCATCCCCACCGTTCAGTTGTGGAAGAATTTATATTTGGTGGCACCTTCCAGCGAAAATCTGAAATCCATTTTCTGAGAAACGCTGGTCTCGTATAAACCCGGCTGTGCCTTTTTGTTCTTTGTGGCTGCAGTGTGGGAGCAGGGAGCTGAAAATCCTTGGGACCATCACAAACCAAAGGAATTGTTCTCCAAGGCCACTCATTTGAAGGGAATGTCACCGTTTTGGGACACTTGAGTGGCTTTATGCTTTGCATGTTTTGTCTCCTCTCCATGGCGTGGCTGAAATCATTTACAGATGGAAGGGAACAACCAGGAGAGCCAGGTTGGTGCTTATCCTGAGAAAAAGAAGCCTCAGACCAAAAGAGGTTCTCCAGGAAGGAATTTTATGGATTTTCCTCTTTCTTTGTTGGAAGATGAGGGTTTTGACCAACAGGAATCTACAGGTTTATGTTAATGTGTAAAAAAGGGAGGCTGTGCAAGAATTTGGGTTTTGGGTCAGGCATTGGGGTGGACTTCCCTTTGTGGGATCCTGTGGGATTCCTCATCCTGAAGAAAATCTGACCCTTCCCAGCATCCCAGAGCCCGCTCCACACTCCAGCACTTTCCCAAACCCTGCAGACAAATTACTTGATTATTTTTGATCCCCCAAGGACTCTGTGGACCTGGAAAACAGGAGTTCAATGCTTTTAAAATAAAAACTACTGCACGGAGCTGTGCCAGGGAAGGATTAGGTTGGGTATCAGGAAAAAGTTCTTCCCCCAGAGGGTGCTGGGCACTGCCCAGGCTCCCCAGGGAATGGGCACAGTCCCAAGGCTGCCCCAGCTACAGGAGCATTTGGACAGGGTGAGATTTTTGGGATTGTCCTGTGCAGGGCCAGGAGTTGGAATCCTTGTGGGTTCCTTCCAACCCAGGATATTCTCGGGGCTCACCAGAAATGCAGGGAACCAGAAAGGTCTGACTGACAGATCTTAGGAAATAATTCTCCTGGATAGGTTAGAAAAGAAAATAAAGCCAATGCTCTGCTCCCATCCCTTATTACCTTATTACAGCTCTTTTCATTCCTCTACCAATTCCAGATATCCTCTGGTTCCGGGGTGGGGAATCAGGAATAGGAATGGTTCTTAAATCTTCTGCTGGCAGCCAGTCAGTGCTGGACATTCCTCACATCTCTGAATTTCAGTGTCACAACCACCTCTCACTCCCCTTCCCACATAATCCAACAGGTCCCATGCATCCTGTGGTGCATATTTGGGATATTCTTCCCAAAAATAATCCTGCATAATGATGGTAATCCTGGGGCGGTGACTCCCTTTTCTCTGTTCAGCTCCTCCTTTCACAGGAATAGCCCTTTCAGAGAATCACAGAATCATTAAATTGGAGAGGATCTCTCAGATCATCAAATCCAAGCCATGATTCTGTGATTCCGTGGCGATTTCCAGAGATCCTGGATGTTTGCAGACTACCTGAGTTTTGGCTGAGAAAGGATGGCATCATGATCATGATGTTGAGCAGCACCTCTAAAATCCTGGAAAGAGATCTTGTCTCTGTTGCAGGGACCATTCACCATCAGAAATATCTGTAAATACGTTTTAATCTAATTTTAACTATTTAAACCTCAATCATCCAGCTTGGCTTTGGAGTTAAAGCAAGAGACAAGTTATTTCCCATCCTGAGAGGGACAATAAATCCATTTCTGGATCTATTTATTCCTCCAGAGTGATTTTAGGGGGTGACAACACAGAAAAAGCGAACTGAAATCAGTCCAAGCTCTTCACTTTGAAGCTGAGCTTAATCCTTGTCCATCCAGTCTCCAACATTTCCATGTGCAGGAACCCTTTTAATGAATATTTTCTTAAAGGTTTTATTCTTTTCAAGTCTGGAGTTAGCAGAGATATTCACATATCCACGCAATGACCAAAAACTCCATAAAATAGGGGCAGCACTTGTGGTAAGATTTTATCTGGTATAGGTTTATATTTATGCTGTTAGAGCCCTGATTTATCCAGTGGCTTTTTTTTTTTTCCCCTGAATTCTCATTCTTTCAACACCAAATTTCCTCTGCTGTTTTAACAACACAGCAGGGATTGATTCCATACAGGAATCTGGTGGCACGTTCATATTTCTTGTGTCTTTTTTATTAGGGCTGACTGGGGATATGGTACAAGTTAAGGGCAACTCTGTAATCGCTTGCACATGATGGCTGTAGGAAAGGATGCCGTGTTCTTACCTTCATCCAGCTCCAAGAAAAGGGGAAAAAAAGGGAGAAGGGAAAAAAAAAAAAAGTTAATCATTTATTTCTGCTTCAAACATGTGCAAATTCCATATCGGGGCAGTGCCTGGAAAAAAAAAAAATTCTGTGCAAGGGGTGAAAAAACAACTGTCCCTCTCCCACAGGGATAACAAAGAACACAGTCCCTGGAAAAGGTTTGTCTAAACAAAATAACAATAAAAAGGGGCAGCAAACCCAAACCAAAACACAGGGAAGAAATCAGAGGAAAGCCTGGAGGACTTCAAAGCCATCTGTGTGTGCGTGGGGTTGGAGGACACTGTGTTTTTGTAGCCACTCCGGGCTTAGATCAGTGTCAGATGTGGGGACAGAAGGCAAATGGTCACTTGAGTGACCAACAGGGGTGGAAGGGGGACAAGGCTTTGTCTCCACTGACTTCATCCTGGGAGAGCCTGACAGGTCACAGAATCATGGAATCACAGAATTCCTGAGCTGGAAGTGACCCACAAGGATGATGGAGAAAACTCGTGAAGATGAGAGTGCCTGGCTGGGTGCTCGGCGATGGGACACACAGAGGATGGAGCCAGAGGTGAGAAATGCAGGGAAAAGGAGCAACCCCCCCATCTTGGGCTGCAGTTCCAGTTGTGTCTGGGGGTGTGTGTTCCATGGCCACCTGTCAGAGCTGGGGCAGTTCTCTCCTGTTCATGGCCACCTGATCAAACCAGCTGGGGCACTTTTCTTTACCTCTCCCACAGCCAATCCTCCCTCAGGGAAATCTCTTCTGTCCATGGCCATGGAGCCTCTCTGCATGGCTGATCCAATTCCAGCATCCCATGGGAGATGCTCCCCCAGGGGAGGAGCCCAGCATTCCTACCTGGATAGAATCTGACCCTGCACACCCCAGCAGCCTTTTCCCCCTGCATTCCCAGAGGAGCAGCTTTCTCCTCCCCTGCATTCCCAGAGGGAGCCCAGGCCCATCCACAGCACCCCTGGAGCTGCAGAGGAAACTCCACCCTTGGCCAGGACCCTGCTCCAGCAGAGCCACATCTGCCCCTGCAGGGGGATTGCAGCCCCCATGGGATGGGGCTGTGCCAGCCCCCTGCCCAGCAGGGTGTCAGGGGGATTCTGACTCTGCCAGGGGTTTCTTTTTTGTACCATTGCATTTGTATTTTTAATTTTCCTAGTAAAGAACTTTGCCTGAGAGCCCCTTAATTTCAAAATTCTAATAATTGTGAGGGAAGGGGTTTACATTTTTGATTTCAATGGAGGCTCCTGCCTTCCTTAGCAGACACCTGGCTTTGCAAACCAAGACCCCCCCAAAAATGCATCACTAGAAGGGGCTGTCAGAGCGGGGGCTCCCAGAGCTGACCAGTACCACCAGTGTTGTGTGATGGGAGCTCGCAGAGGAGCAGCAGTTGGTGTTCTCCAAGCCTTGGATTCCATGGATTCAGTCCCAGAGACAGCACTGAGGTGCTGGGAATCCCTCCTCATGTTTGTCAGTGTTCAGATGAAGGATGCAGCTGGGAAAGCCTTGATTTTTGTAATAATACTTCAATTTTTCAGCTGAAGCTTCTGTTCTGCACCCCTCATTGCAGCACGACAGCTCAGCCGCCTCCAAATTCCCAGGAATTTGAGGTGACAGGACTTTGGGCTATTGACTTTGGGCTTAAAAACTCAACTTTTGGGCTTAAAAACCCAACTCTGCCCATGGCAGTGGGACCAGACCTGAGCTCCCTGTGACCAGTCTTGTGTGACAGCCAAATATAGATCACCCAGTGGTGCCAGGCCAAAAAAATCAGGGAAAAATCTGAGTTTTATCAGCTTCTCCAGATCTTTGGATCTGTCCAGTGGGAAGAATTTTTCAGAATTTTTCCTGGGATTCCACACATATGAACACACAAATGTGTGTGACAAGCTCATTCCATGAGAGGATTTTGCTGAATTCTTGCTGTCTGTGCTCAGACGAGGGCAGGTGGAAGTTCCTTGTATCAAACAGGGATCAAATTTTCACTTCTGCCCTGTTTATCTTCCCGAGATAAAAAATAATTCTCTGTATCCAGAATGGAAGATTGACTACAGATTTAAAGGATGTTTTCCATAATTTCAGCTTGCCTCATCAATGCATCCACACCACAGAATCAGCTGCAAATTGATTTCAGTCTGTTCTCACCTGATGGTTTACAAAATCTTACAAGAACAGCCTCACTCATAAAATCTGCCTTTATTTTGGGTTGTTTACATTTATCACCATGATTCCACAGCTGATTTGAATAAAAGTCACTTCTCTGACTTCCAGTGAGCAGTGATCTATCAAATCTGAAGTTTAATCTCAGTGAATCACAATCTGCTGTTTTCTGGTGGTAACTTAAACCAGGAGGCAAAATGTCAAAGAAATACTGAAAGCAAAACAAGAAAGAGAATGGCAACATTTTTTGAAGAAAAAAAAATTAAATTCTCTGCAGTTTGGTGACTGCCAGGTTGCAGATCATATTCTGAGCTATGGTTGCTCCTGAGAGCTTCCTTCAGAGTTTAGGCCCGGTTTAAATCACGGAAGTGTTGAGAGAAGGGAGTAGAGTTTTCTTTTATTGGATGCTGTGTCTGACTTTCCCTCAAACAGTTTATGGTCACTATGGCCTGAGATCATCCCATCAGCCAAATTAGGGTTACTGGATGTTCTGAAAGAGAGCAGGCAGGTCAAGAGAGACTCCTGGAATCACCTGGGGTGGGAATGATCCCTAAGATCATCACCTCTGCACTGCCAAGGTCACCACTGACCCGTGTCCCCAGTGCCACATCCACATAGCTTTTAAATCCCTTCAGGGACGGGGACTCCACTGCTGCCCAGAGCTGGATAACCCTTTCCATGGGGAAATTCCTGCTGGTGTCCACCCTGAGCCTGCCCTGTCCCAGCCTGAGGCTGCTCCTTCTGCTCCTGTGCTGTTCCCTGGAGCACAGCCCAACCCCCCGGCTGTCCCCTCCTAGCAGGGAGTTGTGCAGAACCACAAGGGCCCCCCTGAGCCTCCTTTTCTCCAGGCTGAGCCCCTTCCCAGCTCCCTCGGCCCCTCCTGGTGCTCCAGAGCCTTCCCAGCTCCATTCCCACATGGTCACCACTGTGACTTCTACAGATGAACCAGAAAAAAAGAAATATTCTCCAGGGCCATTTCCTTCCAGCTATGGAGTGTCCCTCCATGCTTCCCAAGGACAGGAACTGTGGACACTGAGGACTTGATAGGAGCTTCACAAAAACACCACAGTTGGGACTGGTCTAATTTCATCTCAGTTCTCAGAGTACTTCGGAGACAATAATTTCTGAAGCGTCACCGTGGTCTAAAAGTTCTGTTTTAAAAAGTTCCTATCAAATTGGCTTGAAGAGAGCCTCGTTCTTGCTATTTTCCTGCTCTAAATGAAAACAGCCCATGTAGGCTTTGGATGACGTGCAACGAAAGGGTCTTGCTGGTCAGCTGCTCACAATTAAACAAATAATCCTCTTTTTTTCCCCTCCTCACATTCAGAATCCTGCCCAAATCCTCTTTCCCATTGGTATAACCCATATTGCCTTTACTGTCAGGAATTTTACAACCTTCCAAGGAAAAGCCCTGACGAAGAAATTTCTTTTCAGCCCTCTCTAGGATCTGTTTTCTGCCTGAAACTCCAGCGCCCTTGGTGATTCACATTCATGACCTGAAAGCATGAGCAGGGTAGTTCAAACAATAATTGAAATATTAATTAAAATGCAGATGTAATTCCAAAGCAGCCATCCCAAACAATTACAAGTTTCATTTCTAGACAGTTGTTTTGAGGCTGCATTCTTTTTGTACAGAGTTTTGGATGGATTTGGGGGCTTTCATTGTTGTTTCTGGAGGATTATTTGTTCTTTTTCACTTCCATTTGATCTGGAATCTTTGTCTCTCATTATTGCAAAGCCATTTCCTCCCGCTGCTCGAGCCCTTGAGTTGATTAAGTGGTACAAAGCATTCCTGGGCCACTCAGTAAATAACAATGCAAACATGTTTATGTAACACTTTCATGTGCTAATGAGGTTTTTATGTTGGAGCTGAACGCTCGCTGTCCCGGAGTCTGGGACTCTTCAACTCTTGGCTCTTTGATGTGAAGGGAGCACATTCGGTTTTCATTTTGGGGAGATGAAGCTGCTGTTTACCCTCGGTGCCACTTCTCCACAAGGGAATGCTCCAGACCCGTGGGATCGGCACTGAAGGGAAGGAGGGAGGGTTTTGTGGATTCCCCAAGTTTGGGACAGCAGCAGGCTCTCCAGGAGAAGACTCCTGATCCAAGCCTGGTGAAGCCATTTCAGAACGTAAATTGGAGCTGCCTTCCGTGGGTCATTAGGATAAAATTGTCATGGGCAGAAGTTTAGGTCACTTTTCCTGTCCATCTGAGTGATGATTTCAGGAGAAGTGGAGGGGGAACAAGCACCAAGCTCTTCCCTCTGCTGAGCAGGGACAGGAGCTGGCCTGAAGCTGTGTCAGCAGAGGTTTAGGTTGGATTTCAGAAGAAGGTTCCTCCCTCAGAGGGTGCTGGGGCACTTAACAGGATCCCCAGGGAATGGGCACATTCCCAAGGCTGCCAGAGCTCCAGGACAACGCTCCCAGGGATGCACAGGGTGGGATTGTTGGGGTGTCTGTGCAGGGCCAGGACTTGGAGCAATGATCCCTGTGGGTCCCTTCCAGCTCGGCATATTCCATGATTCTGTGATTCTCTGACTTCCATCTTGGTCAATTCCATGGAAATTCGGCCAAGGACTTCCTTAAATTGAAATTAAACAAACCCACAAATTGTTACAACCTGAGCTATAAGGAGGAAAACTTCTAAAATTCTAACAAATGAGTGTTTTTCACAAACTATGCATAGAGGGAGATTTATCACACACACCCCAAATAATTTAGACTTGGACTTTTCCTGAATCCATCAATGTTGGAGGCAAGTATTGGCCACATGGAATGGGTCTGATCCAGGCTGAAAATTCCAAGGACACCTAGAAAGCAATTTATGCCAGGAAATTCCACATCAGCCCTGAGCCCCACCCAAACCCTGGGTCATTATTAAAAGTTTGTGTTGAATTCTTCCCAACCTTAATGAGTACAATTAACATGAGGAGTACTAAGGCAAAAATAAAGCTTTATATGACAGAATAGTCATAATTATGTATTAAGAAATTAATGTGATATTTTATGTTGGGAGTTTTCTTTCCCATTCAATTCTATGAAATCATGTCAAAAATCTTGATCTGGTGCAAACAGAACACAGGCTAGTGAATATTATTTGTGCCAAATGAGGGCCATGAATCAAAGCTTATTTTACTCCATTAGGAACTGTTGGGAATTACGACAAACTTTGGCATCTGGAACAAAATCTTGAGGATCTCTTGTTCAGGAAAAATCTTCCCTTGTCCAGGAACCTTCAGTTCCAATAGGGAAGCATTTGAGGAGCAAACCCCAGGGCTGACAATCAGAGTGATCTTGGGTCCTGGGGATGAGGCCCCACTGACAGGCAGAGATGAGAACTTTGTTCCCCGCCTAATCAAACCTGGTTTCAGTTTCTGGAAATGGGAGTATTCCATGGGCATCATCTAAGAGCAAACTGCTCGTTAAGTGAGAATTATCCCACAGAAAGATCCGAACCTGGGACCCCCCACCTCACCTCAGGCCATGAAGCCAAGGGGCCTCTCCTGGAGAGAGACTCCTGCTCTACATGGAATTTATTTCTGCTGGCTCAGGCTATCTCTACTCTGGGCATTAATGGAAAAGATGTTTCCTAGACCTGCTATCTCTACTCTGGGCATTTTTTTTTTTTTTTTTCCCAGTCTGTCATCTCTGGACTCTGGAGGGTTCAGGGTGGTCCCTGGAGTGCTGCTCCTGTGACAGGTGGCAGAAGAGGAGGCCAAGCTCAGTGTCATTTAATGTAAATGTGTTACAAAGGGTTCTACATCTTCACAGCAATGTTTTGGAATGTCTGCAGGGTGATAAAGCCTCGAAATAAATCATTGGCCTCAGGACCTGGCAAAGCAAGGAGAGGGAAAAGGTCATTCCAACCCACCACTGACAAGCAGGGAACGAGGCGCTGTCCTTTGTGCTTGGTGAGCTTCTCCTTATCACTAATCTCACCTTGATTTACCCACTCAGCACTCCCCCAGCACTTCCCAGAGCACCCAGTTGGTTTCCAAATCTCTTTCCCGGGCTTTACTCCTGCATGAATAGGCTGGTAACGCTTTCCAGATGTTCTGTTGTCCTTCAGGTGATGGCGAAAATATTTTGTCCAAAATTTCTTTCCCTTGCGGTGGATTCTTTGCGTTCCCAGCTTTTCTCAGTCTGAATAAATGGACAACCACACCAACACCTCTTCTGTCTGCAAACCCAGAGGTTTTTCCTTAATTTGGGGGCTGGAAAACTTGTCCTGTGAGGAGCAACTGAAGGAGCTGGGGGTGTTTACCCTGGAGAAAAGGAGGCTCAGGGGGGACCTTATTGTTCCCTACAACTCCCTGCAAGGAGGCTGTGGTGGGGTGGGGGTTGGTCTCTTCTCCCAGGTAACAACTGACAGGACAAGAAGCCTCAAGTTGCATCAGGGGGGGTTTAAATTGGATATTAGGGGAAAAAAAAAAATCATAAAAAGGGTTGTAAAGCATTGGAACAGACTCCCCAGGGCAGTGGTGGGATCACCATCCCTGGAAGTGTTCAAAAAATGAGTGGATGTGGCACTTGAAGACATGGTGCTGGGCTGACAGCTGGATCTGATGATCTTAGGGGTTTCTTTTCCAGACTAAACAATTCTACGATTCTCTGATTCAAGTGTGTGCCCAGATCTTCTTCTCTGGCAAGTCACGGCGTTGCTCCCGTTTGTCCTTCCCAGAAGAAGAATTCCATCTCCCTTCCTGTGTCCGGTCACTGCTGCTTCTTTTCTTTCCACCTGGACCCTTGGACCTCCACATTCCCCACTTCAGAGAGGGTTTTATCCACCTGTAGAAGACACTGGAAAGGTCAGGACAGGTGGCACCAGGATGACTGAAAACCTAAATAAATGTTAATAAATAAAATATCACCCAGGCAATGGAGACCCTCCATGGCAGCAGTTAACAGCAAGGATCCTTTCCAGTAACGGGATCTACCTTTACTGGTTTGGCTCAGGGATCTTAGAGGTCTTTGCCAATATTAATTGGATTTTTTTGCATTTGGGATCGGCATGGAGTGGAGGCTGTACTTTAGAGTTTTGTCTTCCACCTCCAGGACACTGTGTCTGTTAGAGCATTTTAATTTCTGTGGCTTTCTGTTTGTGCATCCTTCTTATTTAAGGAATAAGCTGGAACTGGGAGGTAAAAATAGATACAGCAGGAGTGGTTTCATAGCTTTGATGGGTTAAATCATAAGTAAGACAAGATTTATAGTGGTAAATATATTTTTTTTATATTATCTGAATATCATCTCTTCCTATAAGTATGTCAGGCAATACCTTCTCCCAAGAAACGAGGTCTAACGGAAATTTCTCTTCCCCATCAAATTCCAAAATCACGAATTGTCATCGGTCACTGCTGTATCAGTGTTCCAAAATGACTTTTGTTTGTCTAAAGAGAGATTGTCTAAGAGATAAGACCCCTCATCAGGTGAGTTAATTCTTCCTTGAGGCTTTGTTTCAGTCAGGTAAATAAAAACACGCCAATGAGGCTGCAGGGGTTATTCCTGACATTAATTTCCCCCAAAAAATGACAACTACGACACCCGGTCTTATCCTATTTGATTTCTTCTGCTGGCATATGGTTGAGATTTTGTGCTCAACCACTCTTATTTCAACAGGCAGGAATCTTGCCCAAACGACCACTGGGCAAATCTCATCCTTATTTCTCAAATATTTGGTTTAAAACTCATAAAAATAAATAAATGCATCGTGCTTCAGGTCATCCTGTTAAGAACTGGGCTTTCACTCCAGGCTTAGCAACTCCAAGCAGGTTCCCTGTCTTCGAATATTTTGTTTTCTGAAATAAATGGTGCGACCAGACCTAATCATAATGATAAAAAATAAGAGAAGGAAAATGTTGTCAGAGATCCAAACATACGACTTTTATGTCATGAAAAGCTTTTATTCCGGTTCCTATTCTTGCTCGTGCACAGATTTATTGAAGAAAAAAGCCCTGACATTTATTCATTTTCCACTTAGATTATTGTGGTTAAATCAAGAAGAAGTGTCAGGGCTTAGGGAGCTGAAAGCAGCTCCGCTTTTTTCCATTGTGACTTGGTCACATGGTTCCCATTTGTTCCATGAAAAACCTCCTGGTTTTGGTTATTTTCCCTGTCTGGAATGAGATAGAATTCCAGTCCTGCTGCCAAATCTCCTCTATCGCAGAGGAAACTCCGGCATTTTGGGCCGTCTCCCTGGGTTCAGCATGTTCCACAAGGAGCTGCTTTATTGTTACTGTTATTGTTATTGTTATTGTTATCGTTATCGTTATTGTTATTGTTATTGTTATTGTTATTGTTATTGTTGTTATTATTTTGTTATTGTTATTATTATTATTATTATTGTTGTTGTTTGTTGTTGTTTTGTTGTTATTATTATGGCTGTTGATGCTGTTGTTATTAATTTTTATTTTTATTTTTATTTTTATTTTTATTTTTATCTCTTCTTTTTTTTTTTAGGGCTTTTTTTATTATTAATATTATTATTTCCAATGGGCTCAGGAGACTCTTCAAGTCATTGTTTGAAACCCTCCTTTGGACAACAGAGGAGGGAAGGAAGTCTTGGGGATGGTCCCAAAATGCAACGGAGAAGACGCAGGGTCAACTCTGAGCTATTCCACGTTGGAATATCTCAAAACCGTGCTGGAATCCATGGAACGATTTTAGGGCACACGGATCAGCCCCATCACGTCCACGTTCTGCTGTTTGCAGTTGGGTTTCAAGGAAGAAAATGCATCTCCTGCCTTTTCATGAGGAAAGTTGGTCACGGAGTCCAAGGCAGGTAAATTCTGGCAGCTCCTGGATTTACAACTGGTTGGTCTTTTGTTGATGCCCCACAGGATTTTAGTCCAGTCCAACTCCATGGAAAAATGAGTTGGTTTAACTTTTGTAGAGGGAAAACAAGACTGGCTCTGTGCCAGACAAAAAAAAAAATTTCTATGATTTTGGTTTATTGCTAGTGAGATCCTTGGAATTTGAATTCTATTGGAAATATATTCAGTGGATCAATAGTGACCATTGAGTTTTAATTCAGAAACTCTCCAGTAAAGATTTCCAGGAAAAGTCATCCTTAAAGACACAATGAAAAAGGAAGGAAAATAAAAATAAAATTGACTATGTAGACCTAAAGATTGCACAGGGTGCATTTAATTTCAATATAGATCTAGTTATCAATGCCAAAAATTACTGATGGATGAAAAAAAGATATTTTTATATTGGATTTAACCGACAGGTTGGAATTATTTGCTTTACAATTAGCTGGATTTAATTTATATTTTATTGACTCCACAGACAGGTCCCTGGAGAGGAGATGCCCTCATCAGGTGAGACCAGTCCCACCTAAATTCCAAGAGCTGTTGTTAAACCAGCCATGAACACAAGAATTCCAAGATGTCATATGAAAACAACGCTAATTTAAGGAAAATACTGTTCAGAACCAGAGAAATATTTCATTTTATTAGCGTGGAATTGTCACATTTTGACACTGCCAGCAGAAAAATATTTATGAAAAGGGAAACATCTTGTTCCAATCAAGGGAAATGTTTTATTTCTGCTTTCTCTGTTTGACACATTAGAGCATGAAGTTACTGTTCCACACATGTGACACCTCATGTAAAATTAATAACAACGAAATTGCAAAGTCAGGGAAGGATTTTAAAAAGCTTTATTTTGGGGGGATTTTTTTCAACTTAAAATTTGCTGAAGAACAAATACTTGGATTTTATTTCTGAAATCTGTCCTGGCTTTAATTCAGAACAGAATTTGTGTTCCTCAAAGTTCATAACTGGACCAAAATCTGCAGTAAATTCATCTCTCTCCCGCACACTTTTCCGCATTTACATTTTCAGGTTGTGATAACAGAATCACTAAATAATGGCAATGGTTGCTACTTTAAATAACTGTTATGAAACATAAAGAAAAAAGGCTCTTGTAAACAATTACTCATGACAAAATACTGTAACAATTAATCTTAATCATAAAAATATTCAGTGGGTTGGGTTGGACAGGATCTTCAAGATCATCCATTTCCATGGGCAGGGACACCTCCCACGGTCCCAGGCTGCTCTAAGCCCTGTCCAGCCTGGCCTTGGACACTCCCAGGGATCCAGGAGCAGCCACAGCTTCTCTGGGAAACCTCTGCCAGAGCCTCCCCACCCTCCCAGAGATGAATTTCTTTCCAATATCCCATCTGAATCTCCCCTCCTTCCGTTTAAGGCCATTCCTCCTTGTGCTGTCACTCCATGTCCCACCAGCATGGATGCCACTTGTCTGGAAAAGGCTCTGGCCTGGTTTTGCTGCAGTCAAAGGCAGGATCTTCACAAATTATCTCTGAACACAGAAAATACTGGTTTGGAGCTCAACCCTGGGAAGTGCTGACCTCAGAAAAGCACTTGAGGTTTTCCAAAGGCACTTTTCCTTCTGATGCAGGAGGAAACACCCCCTAGCAAACATTTTCCATTAAAAACCAGCAAGGTAGGGTGGGATAATCCGGAGCATTCCACCACAAATGTGAGGAACCCACAGGTACACAGTGTATTTGAAATGTTTCATTGGTTCTCTCTATTATTTCTCTCTAATCCTCACCACCACCTCAACTGTCGTGAAAATTTAGGAATAAATAATTTTCTCCACAGCATTTCCATATTTTGCCATAAAAATTTTTCCCTGTGATTTCTCAACCAGCTCCTGCACCAGATAAAATCTTCTCCCCTGTGTAATCCATGCTTGGGAATGAGTTTTTCCTCGAGTTTCAGACTTGCTTACGCACGTTCCAACGTTCACTCGTTGCCACGTTCTCGCTTCACTCCAAATCAGAGAGGGAAATTTCGTAACACCAGAAGCCCCAACAACTGCTGGAAGTCAGATTTGCATTCTATCTCCGTTTTTCCTAATGAAGACTGACTGGGACCTTGGAAAGAGAGAATTTTTTGGATTTGGTTTTGTTTGGGTATTTTTTTCCCTTCAGTCTGGAGCTTAAGCATATTCAAACAACAGGAAAAACCACTCAGGAAATACTTAGAGATTTCCAGCAAAAGTCAAAGGAAACAAATACATTTCTTTAAATTATTTCTGCGGTTTAAGTATTGATGAAAATAATCTCTGATATTTTAGACTGGAAAAAAGATATTAACGTCTTCTCCCTTCAACATTCTCATCGGCATTTGTAGGAGCTCTTCCAGCAGAAAATTTAAAGGTGGTACCTTTGATTCCTGTGAAATTAGGAGTCATCTTTAGCTCATCTTTGTTTTGGATTTTAAATCCAAATTTTAAATCCTATTATAAATCAGGAGTCATCTTTATTTCATTTTTATTTTGATGAACTCCCCAGCATCAAACTCACTTCAGGAATTTTGAATTTTTTCAGTGTCACAGCCCTTACCTGAGACTTTCTTCATTCATTCTACTCTATCCCCTTCCTAAAACTCCAGTCTGGAGCAATGGGTGTTCCTAAATTCATTTTAAGTTGAAATTTATTTAATTATTAATATTATTTGCTCTGCTGACCGTGAGCAACATCGCGCATTCCTTGAGGAATCCTTCCTACATTTTCTCTCCATGCCAGCAATGATAGAAACCATCCCCACAGCCTTTTTCCATGACAGAGGGATGAGACTTGCTCCTGGAACCCACAGCTCCCAGCTCCTTCCCTGAATCAGGAAGCTGGCGATGAGCGTTACTTGGCAGCGGTCCCTGTGAGATTCCAGGGATTGCGGATATCGTGCACTCACACGGATTTGTGCTGCCTCCCGTATGTTCACACACGTGTGCAGCTGAGCAGAACCACGTTCCCACGCTGGATCCACAGCCCAGATCCATGCGTGTTCCAACACACTCCCCATGGCGTGGATAACGCTCTACACGCTTTGCCAGGGACACCCCTCTCGCTGCAGCTCCGGCAGATGGCGAAGGCCACAACCTTCCCGAAAGCATCTCCGCTGGAAGGCGTCCGGGCAGGCACTCGATCCATCGCACAGTCCACAGACACACACCGCAGAGAGCTCAGCTGTGAAAAACCATGTTCACCCTCCTGGTAAAATTCAAAAATTTAGTAAAGGACAATAAGAGACAAAGACAATAAAGTTTTAAGGCCGGGCGCTTGGCATTCAGCCAAGAGCACACCTACTATTTTTGGAGACATTCTTTAAATACCTTTTCCATTGCCCCAGCCTGTTGCATATTCATAAGCCATTATGCATATTCAAACTTTTCCATAAACTAGTTCACATATTCCAGGAACCGTTTAGCATGGCCCCTCCTTGGGTCTGCCTTTTTAGAGCACGCGTGTTTCTTGGCTGTGGTTTTAGTCCATCTCCATTATCACCTCCAGTTTGGGCCTTGGTCCATATTTTCCACAAATGGTGAGTGTTGATAGCTGGCGTGTCAGTAGCAGGGTTCTCATCACATGTTCACTGGATGTTATCCCAACCAAACAGGCTGGGATATTACAAGCATAACTATATATCAGCTATCCCACCACCACGTCTAAGTTTTGCTAATAGCAGATCATTTGCTAATAGCAGATAATTCTGCTAGTAGCATATAAAAGCTATATCCTTACAGCAGAGGTTTTTTTAACATTACACATATAACACTCATCTTAATACTTGCGAAAAGCCAATAATATAATATGTATTTATAACATCAGCCGGCGAAGGAAAGGAGAGAAGGGTCTTCCACATGGAATTCTGATGGGGTTTATTGAGCCACACACCAAAGGGATACAGGGATAGAGACAGTTGGCAAGGGAGGCTCCAGGGTTAAATATAGGGAAAGAGGGGGCGGAGGAGAGCGACAGAGGGCCAATCATCTGAGGGCACAGGGGCGGTACACAGGGAAGGAGCTAATAGGGAATGCCAGGGTGGATAGGTGGGGTCACAGGAGCCAATGGGGAAACAGGGAGTGGAGAATGTTCTAGAGCTTGAACTTATAAGGGTAAAAGGGGTAGGGAAGGCCAATGGGCCAATGGGGAGGACAGAACTGGGGATGATTAACATAGTGCTGCGGAGCATCCTGGGGGAAGCTGCTCTCCTCAGCCTCTCTGGGGGGACGCCTGGAGCCTACAGCATATCTCTCCAGGGCATCACCGCTGTTCCTTCCCTGGTAGGCTCACGGGCCTCCACACCCTCTCTTCCCCATCCCTCCTTCCCATGGAAAGGAATGCAGAAATGCAGTGCTGAAGGGGTATTTGAGAGGTGGGAGAAGGCAGAAAGATTCCAGCTCCTGAATACGGAGTAATGCCACCATGAAGCAAATGGGAAAGAGTAACGGAATCATGGAATCGCTGTGGATCAAAATGACCTCCAAGATCATCAAGTCCAGCCTTGGAACACTCCCATGTCTACTAAACCATATTGGAAGTGCCAAATCTGCTCATTTTTTTAACCCTTCCACGGTGACTCCACCCCTTCCCTGGGATGCCTGTTCCAATTCTTAATCATTCTTTCAGCAAAGAAATTTTTCCTGACATCCAAAATGGCACAGCTTGAGGCCATTTCCCCTTGTCTTCTTGTTCCCTGGGGGAAGAGGCTGATCCCTGCCTTGCCACTGGCTCCTTTCAAGGAGATGCAGAGAGAAATAAATTTTCCCCTGGACCTCCTTTTCTCCTCCTTGTGCTCCAGTCCCTTTCCCAGTCTCATTCCCTTCTCTGGACATGCTCCAACCCCTCAGGGTCTTTCTCGTGAGGGATCCAAAACTGATCCCAGGATTTGAGGCGTGGTCTCACCAGTGCCCAGCATAGGGGATGTGGCAAAGGCTTTGATTCCTGACAAAATGACTCCTGCACCGACCTTTTCCAGAGGGAATCCTCTGTGTGTGGACGAGTTAGACCAGGCACAAGTTTCTACCTCAGGAGCACATGTTCAGCTCATGTTGGTGTTTGCAGAAGAGGAGACACAGCTCATGGTAGATGTTTGTTCCACCGACAAATTTTTGTAAGAAGTTCCTTCATATCTCAGTTCTGTATCTGCCCAGTAGGAACAGGAGTTTTTCTTTTACCATGGTTTAGTCACTTTGCCACAGCGAGGGTCTTGCTCCTCAAATGTGTGCAGGGTGCACTGGGGTTAAAGCCTTGCAGAGATTTCCATCTAAAATACAAATTCTCTGTATTCCCAGTGCTGGAGTCAGTGGGAGCTGATGGAGCTCAGTGGAAGCTCCAACACGAGTTTCAACTATTAAAATGTGACCCAGTGATTCAAAACCCTCAGCATCGAATTTGGCAAATGTGCAGCTGTTGGGAATAAAGATTACCAACAAATACGTGTGTCCATCATATTCCTTACAGGCTGTCTTCTGGTGCTGGACTCAAACAACTCCTGTGCTGGGGCTTCCACAATTACTCCCGGATTTCCAAAGAAACTCCTTTACACCCAACGGTGCTCCCAGGCTTCCCGCTGCCCTTTGGCTCCTGTGGCAGGATAATTCTCTTTTCCCCTACCAGGTTATCTCACCTGCCTGATAACAGCCCAAAGTACCTCAGCTTGTCTCAGAGGCAACCTTTCCTCTCTCTTTGTGCTGATAACTTAAATGATAACGGATATTTAACGACTAACGGTTCCCCAAAGGTGAAAGTGGAAAATGGAGTCCTTGAAGCAAAGGCATCCAAGAGGGAGCATATTTTAAGACAAAAAAATGGAGTTTATAAGAGCCAAGGCAGATGTTAATTCAATATTTAGTGATCCCCTGTGTTGGGATAGTGGGTATTTTTTGTCAGTAAGATCTCTATAAATCCTTAATTAAGGTGTTAATTAAGGAATTAAACCACTCTTTGATTTTTAGAGCACTTTAATCTGGCAGCATCCCACTCTGACACAGCCCAAAAAAGGGGAGAGACTGTTGAGAGCTGATAGCTTTGTCCAACATCTTTCAACTCCCTGACAGGAGGTTGCAGTGAGGTGGGGATTGGTCTCTTCTCACGGGTAACAAGCGACAGGACAAGAGGAAACGGCCCCAGGTTGCACCAGGAGAGGTTTAGATTGGATATCAGGAAAATTTTCTTCACAGAAAGGGTGGTCAAGCACTGGAACAGGCTCCCTGGGGAAGTGATGGAGTCAGCATCCCTGCAAGTGTCCTAAAATCACGTGGATGTGGCACATGTGAGGAAGTGGTTTAGTGCTGAACGTGGTGGTGGTGCCAGGCTGACGGTTGGATTTGATGATCCTGAAGGTCTTTTCCAACCTTAATGATTCTGTGACTCTGTGACTCCAGTGTGTTCCCAGCTCTTCTTATCTGGGAAGCCGTTTATTGCTTCCCTGTTTGTGTTTCCCAGAGCTCTGCTGCATCAACTCATTCTCACAGGTAAGGTTTATAACCCCAATAAACAACGGTCTTCCCTCTCTTTCCAGACCACAAAATAACTGTTTCTCATTATTCCAACCTTTCCCAAGTCATGACGCCAGCCAGAATCCTGCCATTCCCACCAGCATCCTGCCTCATTTCCAGTGGCTCCTACTCTAGCAATTGTTCACAATTTCCCTATTCAAACATCATTCCCTTGCTCCGTGCTGAATAAATCCTCTTTGCTTTCTGGAAGCCTCTCCTTGAGTGTCTGCAGGCTGTTTCCAGGTTCCTCGTGCCGTGCTTTCGGAGCCAAGCCATTCATCTTGACATGACTCAGAGGCTGCTTTCCTCAGCCAATTAATCATGGAATTGGGCTTCTCCCATGGTGCCTCCTCTGGCTCATCCGTATCTTTGTGGTAATGAAGGGCCTGGGAGTGAGTGCAGCATCCCGGCAGTGAGTGCAGCATCCTGAGAGTGAGTGCAGACTCCCAGGGGTGGTGAGTGCTGCATCCCAGACATGAGTGCAGCATCCCAGGAGTGAGTGCAGCATCTCAGGGGTGAGTGCAGCATCTCAGGGGTGAGTGCAGCATCCCAGACGTGAGTGCAGACTCGCGGCAGTGAGTGCAGCATCCCAGACGTGACTGCAGCATCTCAAAAGTGAGTGGAGCATCCCAGGAGTGAATGCAGACTCCCAGGGGTGAGTGCAGCATCCCGGGAGTGAGTACCGCATCCCAGGAGTGAGTGCAGACTCCCGGGAGTGAGTGCCGCATCCCAGGAGTGAGTGCAGTCTCCCAGGGGTGAGTGCAGACTCGCGGCAGTGAGTGCAGACTCCCGGGAGTGAGTGCAACATCCCGGGAGTGAGTGCAGACTCCCGGGAGTGAGTGTAGACTCCCGGCAGTGAGTTCAGCATCCCAAAAGTGAGTGCAGACTCCCGGGAGTGAGTGCAGACTCCCGGGTGTGCTCTCTCCAGCCCATCAAGGGCATGGAGCTCCTCTTCCTGTTCCGTCACATCACTCCAAGGCTGTCCAGCCCAGCTTTTCACTGGTGGCCCAGCAGTGCCCTGGAATGCCCCAGCTCTGCTCTCTGTCCATCCTACTCCAATCCCTTTCTCAGAATAACTTCCTTACCTGCTGATGGGGAGCTGGTTTCACACTTCCATGCCCAAAGGAGAGGGATTTTCTACTTTTCCCAACTCTGCTCTCCTGTGGTTTCTCCCCTCTGTGTCCATCTTTTCTTCCCTGCTCTGCTCCATGTCTCACCTTTCCCAGGTTTTGCTAATCCTGCTCTCCCCTCCCTGATCCTGATCCCCTCATCCCAGACCACATCAGTCAATTTATTCTCTTTAATACCTCCACACACCTTCTTTGCAGCCACCTGGGGGGAAGCAGAGGGAAGGTTTTAACAAAGAGTTTTTTACAAAGCTTTTTCCAACCCTTAATCCCAAATCTAACCTGCTCCAGTGATTCCCTCCCAGCAGGAATTATGGCAGCAGGTTCTCCCTGAACCTGCCTGGGGCAGAATTGCTCTGCTAAAATATCTCTGCCCTTTTCTCTTGTGGGATTTTTCCCTGTGTGCCAGGAGCATCAAGATCCCATCTCAAGGCTACACCCACTCCACTAAATTAGAATCCCAGAATTCCAGGATGGATTGGGTTGGAAGGCACCTTAGAGATCACCCAGTTGCAGCCACCCCAGGGACGCACACACGGCTACACTGTAATTCATTATCTGAGGAACTGCAGAGAAATCACCCCAAATTCTGCCCTGATTTCCTTTATCTGCTCATTCCAGCTGGGAAGCAGCTCTGGAAGCACCGGGAAGCAGTGGGGTGTGCGGGGTGACAGCACGCAGGGCACAGACAAGGGTGAGGACAGCCAGAGGCCTGGGAAAGGTTACAGAACAAAACCAGGAAGAGAATGTGCCCTCAGCAGCTTTTCCCCTCAATAAAATTGTCCAGTAAAATGTCACACTTGTCTTCAAAACTGCAGACCACTTTTTTTTTATTGTTTTGGGGTTCTTTTCTCCTTTAAAGTTTTTATTTCTTTTCCTTCCACTCCATGAATTTTGAAGAAATGAAATCCTTAACAGGCATCCAAGTGCCTGGGGAGCATTAAACCACCTATAATCACTTCTTGCAGGTCAGAGGATGTAAATCAGCTGATAATTTTCTGTCCTTCCCCTCGGACATCTTCCCCTGATCCACACTTTTAGCTGCCTTTAACAGGAGTGTTTATGGAGGATAACACCATTCCAAGCACTTCCTGCATCCATGTGTTCCTCATTTGGAGTATCCCATACAAACATTGCTCCTCGTGGCATTCCCAAATAAAAACCTCATGGGCCTGACTCTGAAGTGCTGCAGAAAGTTCTACCCTTGTAGTATTTGAGGGAAAGAAAATTACTCTTTTTTTCCTTCTTTTTTTTTTTTTTTTTTTTTTTGGCATGAAGATAAAATTCTGCTCTGGATTTTATTATCTGAACCCCTTAAGGAAAATCATCGCAGAATTGCCTCTACCTGGTCATGATGTATCAAATCTGGGCTGATTTAGAGTTCAGGTTGATGCCTGCTCAGTGATTTTCCCTCCAGCTTCACCCCACTTCCCTCTTTCCCTTCCAGATGACACTGGCTGGGTGTTTATCAATAAGATCCAAATAAATGGGGAATCAAACTCATTTTCATCTCCAGAAACAGCATCCAGCCCCCCACCACTTCCAGGCCACTTTGTCCCTTCAAATCCAATGGGAATAAAAGAGCTTCAAAGCAGGAGAAAAGTGAATTTCTTCCCTCTGTGCATCCAAATATCCTGGTTATTCAGATAGAAAACAAAATCATTCCAAGCATTTGAAATAAAATATTCTTTTGGAGTATTTTAAAATATTCATATTTTATTAGCTGTAATTAATAAATACCATGAAATAATTAGTACCGAGTCAAGAAAAGGCTTAATTGCATTTTTTCAATTCATCTTGTAGTACTGGTACATTTTTTACTCTTTTACCTAAGAATATTCTCTATTTGAAGTGAATTTAATTTAGCTGATAGATCATAAGGCATTGTTTAAGGGTTTAGTTCATTTTCCATCTATTTTCCCTTTCTTCCCTTTTTGAGTCTGTTTCTCTCTCTAAACTTTCTTTTTCTTCCTCTAAGGTCTGCAGCATTTCTCCATCATTCCAGATATCTAAATGCTGTATGAAGGTCAAATAGTCAGGATATTAACTGAAAAATGCAAATAAACCAACTTGAGAATAAAGAGATTTCATTCTTTCATCTTTTTTGTTGTTTATTTGTTTGGGGGTTTTTGTTTTTGTTTGTTTGTTTGGTTTTGTTTTTTGGCATTATTTATTCTGAGTTTTCCCTTAAAAAATGCAAATTTAAAAGTACTTTTGCTAACATTGCTTTTTGGTCTGGATGTTCAGCCAAATCCCTTTTCTGAAATGACACACTTAAGAAATAAGGTGATTTTTAGAAAATAGATTGAATTCATTACAGTTCTGGGTCTCATGAGCACCAAAATGTCATTTATTCAAATGAAGATTTGAGACAAAATCTGCTTCATAGTCCCAAATTTCTGTGCCACAGGTGAGTGGGAGAAGGAAAGAACTGACCTATAAATCAAGAAGATTTTCTTTGAAGAACTAACAGAAATGAGATAATTTTTGTCTGTCCTCTGCCATGCAACTTGACCTTTTTGGCAATAACCACAAAAAAAAATGCAAAATATTTGGTTAAATCATAATCTATAATTTAGGAACTTGTATGAGTCCAGCAAGTGGAATTTGAAGGAGGAAAAAATAATTCCAAACTCATGGCACATCCCCTGCAGGTGTCTTCTCTACCAGGGGTGGACTCTTCTTTCCACTGGGTCTCATATTTAATACAGAGAATTTTAATGCATGAAGACCTGAACTCATCTTCAAATATTCATGGAAAACCCACGATGGAAAAGCCACTTGGAGCCCCTGACTGGGGAATTCCTGTTTTGGACAAGAGGAGACTGAAGTGAAAGCAAAGTAGAGAAAATAAAGAGGATGTGAAGTTCAGGACTTTGCTCTTTGCGAGGAACTGACCCTTGGAGATATCTCTACACCCCTTCTTCACTGTTTCCTTTGTGATAACCTCATCCTGCTTTCCTGGAAAGTGCTGGGATTTGGGGTATTAATTATTTAGGCTTTTTTTTTTTTTTTACTTACTCTTCAACTGTGTGGACACAAGGAGGGAATAAGAATTCCCCATAACAATTTTTTTGCAGCTGCCGGGGCCTCAGTTCTGTCTCTTATCTCCCCCTCCTTTCCTCTCTGATTTTAGGGGCCTTTCAGGCTGCAGGGAAGCTTTTTGTGGCTTGTGATAGGTGCAGGACATTCTATGGATTTTCTCCTGGTCTGTTTGGGAGTTTGAGATGGCAGGAGACTGGACTCAGAGGACCTCAAGGACTCCTACTTTTCCTATGCTCTGAATTTGATTCCTGTCCAGGACATCCAAAAGGGAGAATCTGCTCATTCTCTATTTTTGGAATTAAGCTCTATTTACAGTTGCTCGGGAGTCTTGAGTCAGTCCAGAGTGTTTTAGCAGATGCTTTCTGAGGTCTTTGAACTCTTGCAAGCCACGAGGGAAGGAAAGAAAGCAGAGGATTTCTGCGTTTTAAGGCCAAGGGCTTTTCGGATTATTTAAAATCATCTCCAATGTAAACCCGCCGCATGATTTCCGTCCAGTTCCTTCTGCCCTGAGCTCAGCTGCTGGTGTCAGAGATGCCAAGCACTTGGAGATGATGACAGGTGAGGGAGAGAGCTGCAGATGGATAAAACATCGCTGGTAGCATCCGGATGCTGCCTATGGAATGGGACAAGCAGTGCTGTAATGGAAGAGTGGCTGCGGTTCCCTGGCTCCAGAGCGCTGGTGGTCCTTCCAGCAGCTCCCCGGAGGATTTGTCTGGCATTTCCAGCCTCAGGCTTGGTAACGAGAGTCATTGGTGGCCTTGGAGAAACATGGAAGGGTTTCAGATTGCTGTTGGCCACAGAAGATTGGGAATCACTGGGTTTGCCCAAGAATCAGCTCTGCAGAAGCGTCGCGTTCCCCAGGGGACACTGATGACAGCACAGCTGAAGTGGAGCTTGGCCTTTCCCAACTTGCCTGTGGTCAACCACACAATTTGTTTGTTATGCTGAGCCTGAGGAAGTTCCCAGTCGGAGCCAGCAGCAGCTTTGGCCTGAGGGGTGACATCGGCCACGATCTGGGGGGACACCAAGAGAGACGTGACCCTCGTGCTGATGACAGCACTGGGAGCTCCTCTGTGCTTTGGTCCAAGCTGGGCTGAGGGCTGGCTGCCCTTGGGACGTCCCTCCACCCCTCCATCCCCTGCACTCTGGCTCCCAGAGGACTTCCCACAAGATTCCCTTTCCCTTCCCTGGGCAGGAAATCCTGGAAGTGACCACCAATCCTTATTTTCCAGTGCCCTGCTGAGACAAGTGACCGGCTGTGTGCAAACCCCTCCTTTGCTCCTGTCCGGTGAAAAACCTGGAGAGCTTTAAACAGCCCCTGGAAATTCTCCCAGGACAATTCCCGGCTCAGAGGAGCACATGCTCACTGCTCTTTGGAAACCCAAATTCCCTGCACGGAGTCATCTGGATGGACCAAGGTGGGACAGAACAACCTTAGGGAATGCCTAAAGGTCAAAACCACGTTATGGGTCAAACTTGGGGAAAATCCAAGGAATGTTGGTGATTCTGGGTGGAAGTGACACACATGGATCCCCACATTGTCATTGGAGAGCAATAAACTACTCAGGATGCTTGAGTGTGTCCAGAGGAGGCAACGAGGCTGGTGAGGGGCTGGGAGCACAAGCCCTGTGAGGAAAGGCTGAGGGAGCTGGGGGTGTTCAGCCTGGAGAAAAGGAGACTCAGAGGTGCCCTCCTCACTCTCTGCAGCTCCCTGAAAGGTGGCTGTGCTCAGGGGGGTTGGTCTCTGTCTCCAGGCAGCACTGACAGAACCAGAGGACACAGCCTTGAGCTGCACCAGGGGAAATCCAGGCTGGGTGTTGGGAAAGAGTTTTGTACAGAAAGGGAGATAAAGCCCTGGGATGCTCTGCCCGGGGAGGTGCTGCAGTCACCATCCCTGGGTGTGGGTAACACAGACTGGATGTGGCACTTGGGGCCGTGGTTTGGTTGGGGTGTTGGGGTTGGGTTGGACTCGATGATCTTGGAGGTGTCTTCCAACCCAGTGATTCTGGGATTCTGTGTGATTCAGGCCCAGACTGTCTGACCTATTCCCCCACATATTTTAAGAAGAGGTGATGATGTCACTGAGGGGGTTCACACCACCTCCACTCTGAAAATGATTCTACAACATCTGAAGAGACTTGAAAGGAACTCCTGTGCTGGTGTTCATCTGGAGGACATTCAGCAGTGCATGACCCAAGATTTCCCTCTTCGCATGAGTTCAGTTGCTCCTCTGCTACTGGAGGTTTTCAAATGGGGCTGCTCAACAAAGTAGGAGCTGTTTGATGAATGAAGCTGTGCAGCCACAGCTCCACGGGTCCATCTTAGCAGATTTAAGTCGAGCTGTTGAAAAGTGAGCAAGTCCTTGTGCCGTAAACATGGGAACAGAGCAGTAAATGACACGGCCACCCACTTCTTGGTCTCTTTTCACTGCCAAAGCAGTAAAAAGGGACCTTAGAGTGAGTGTGAATCCAGCTCTTGGAATATTTTTCCATTTGCTCGTATTTACGTTAATGAACGCTGACACTCCAGACTCACATTCCCAGCTCAGTACTTCACCAGACTGACCAGCAACAAAACCAAGGAGATGAGACTAAACAGATGATTTGATGAGGCTTTCAGTATTATGATGATGATTATTATTATTTCATTCCTCTAGGCTGTGGAAGGAAAAGACAGTGGGCACATGTCTGGTTTCAAAAAGATAACAGCTCAGTTTAGACACAGGTTTAAGGGCAGGAAAATGAAGAAATTCAAGGAAAATTGTTGTCTGCACACTCATTTAATAGGATTAGTTGGCAATGTTTTCCAGTGGGTAAAATGTTCCTCTGAGAAAGGTCAGCCTGCCTGGATGAAGTCCTGCTGCCTGACAGCAGATTGCTTTACCTTCCGTTCAACCAGGAATAAAAAGATGCTGGAAAGGCCTCTTTGCTCACTGAGGCAGCTTTTTATGAGTCCGTTGCAGCAATGCAGATGGACACAAGGTGGACAAGAAATGAAAAGCAACTCCTTTGGTCCATGTGTGGGTCCATTGCATCCCCTGCGCCCCCCACTACATCCTAAAACCACGTCACCGGTGACGGGGGAGGGCTGTGGATGGCATTTCCATACATTTATACATAAATAGGAATGTATCCATGGGCTGAATGACCTGGGAACTTCCAGTCCAGAAAGCCAACTGTGTCCAGGGGTTCATCAAAAGAAGCGTGGCCAGCAGGGCGAGTGAAGGGATTCTCACCCTCCACTGCATTCTTGTGCTGCATCCAGCTCTGGAGTCCCCAGAACAAGGATGTGGAGCTGCTGGAGCAAGTCCAGAGGAGGCCATGGAGATGTTCCAAGGGCTGGAGCCCCTCTGCTCTGGAGCCAGGCTGGGAGAGCTGGGAATGTTCCCCTGGAGAAGGGAAGGCTCCAGGGAGAGCTCAGAGCCCCTTTCAGGGCCTGAAGGGGCTCCAGGAGAGCTGGAGAGGGACTGGGGACAAGGGATGGAGGGACAGGACACAGAGAATGGCTTTAAAGTACCAAGGTCAGGCTGGATATTGGGAAGGACTTGTTCCATGTGAGGGTGGGGAGGCCCTGGCACAGGGTGCCCAGAGCAGCTGTGGCTGCCCCTGCATCCCTGGAAGTGTCCAAGGCCAGGTTGGACAGGGCTTGGAGCTGCCTGGGACAGTGGAAGGTGTCCCTGCCCATGGCAGGGGGTGGAACTGGATGAACTTTAAAGTTCCTTTCCAACCCAAACCTCTCTAAGGTGTTCTGATGACCAGGATGACTCCACATGTCCAAAATATGAGATATCCCATGTGTGCTCTGAGACACCAGAAGCTCTGCTTCCTTAGCCTAGGCAAATACTCTGGCAGCCTCATCTGCCAAATTAACCAAGATTGGCTTAGTTTAGTTAAATCAGATCTAATTCCTTTACACTCAACACAGAGGACCTTTCTCTGATGAAGTGTGAGGGCAGTGACCACGTCCTAAAATCTCTAATCTCCAGGGTTTCTCATGCTCCCAGTGCCACTCCTTAAGAAATGCAGCCATAGAACTTGAGTCAATCCATTCCTGATGTTTGGAGACTGGATGTGGGAGCCTTTTTCCACCTTAGGATATCGAAGTGTTTCATAAAGCGGCTCAGGACTGTTTTGCTGCTTGGCTGACTCACCAGCTGTCAGGGTTTCCAGTGCAGATGTCACCACCAGAGGTGACCCTGCAAAGGCCTCGGGCTCACAAAGTGACAGCAGAATCCTGACATCCCTCATGCCACGCTCCCACCTCCACCACCCGGGCTTTTCCCTTCCCATCCATCATCCTGGTGCTCCTAGGAAGGAGATTAATCATTTTGTGCCTCATTTTTTCATGGCGGGTGAGTCAAGCTGAGATGACTGGAGTGGCTTGGACAGATCCTTAGGACAGTGCCAGGAGGAGCAAGCAGCTTTCCCAGGGAAGAGGCAGGACTGAGACACCAACTCGTGCAAAGCAGGGATTCACTCAGGCCGATGGAAAATTTCCTGCCGTTGCAGAAAGTAGGGAAGGTCAGAAATATTTTATTTATCGGGGCAAAAAATTCCATCAAACACTCCCTCAAGCTCCATCCTGGTCCTTAAAAAATATCTGCCAGGATATTCAGTGATTAACTTGATAAGATTATTGATCCACTGCCTGCTAAAAATAATAAATACTGGTTTTATAGCACAATTTTATAGCACAATTATCCTGACCCTTGACCCTGCTCTAACCTTTCCCTGTTCCACAAGGTATAATTATCCCCTTCCCTTTCCCTAAGGATCTCCTGACCTTGTCCCCTCTTCCTTGCTAACACATCCTCCCTAACACATCTCTCTGCTCCTCAAATATCCCCTCTGCAGGCAATTTACATCATTAAGTTACTCTCAGAACAATTTTTTCCCCAACAAGTTCTTGGTTTGTTACTAGTCCCAGACCTACAGAAGCGTTTCCCTGTCTCCAAACTTTCCTGTTCTCCTACTCTGTCACCAGATTAATAAAATAGTATTAAAATTCTTTATCCATACAGTGCTTTCCTAGCTAAATCAGGGAATTTCCATCTGAAATGGGGTGGATTTTAAGGCCTGCTTAAACCTCTATCCACTATCTGTTGAGGGAAATAAATTATGGTGGTGTTGTTTCACTGGGTGCTCTGTGGTAAAGACAAGAAATCATTTCCTCCCTCAGTTTCATGGTGAGGCACAAAGAATCCCTGACTTTTTTTGGGCTGTTAATTGTTTCCAGAGCAGGACATGTCTTTGGAACAGGCTGTGGAATTACCCAGCAAGGTACAGCAGTGTATGCAAAGGACATTCCCAAATGTTTCCTGAGGACACCAGTTCTTGGCGTGGCTTCTCCAAGCCATGACTCCTACATTCAACAGAGCAACTCCAACCAGCTGGGTGAGACAGGGAATGGCTTTGAAACACAGGGAAAGGCTTCCCTCTTGGAAACGAGGAAGGTCCTGATGATTGAGAGCTGGTAACTGGGTTTTAAATGATCAAATTTCAGGTTCTAGCTGGGTCAGAGCTGGTGCAGAGCAGTTTTTGTGCTGCTGGGTGCAGTGAGAGAGAAGCTCTGCTCTGATCCCTCCACCAGTGTCTGCAGCTGGCAGCTCCCCTGGAATGTGTCCAAGCGATGCCTCAGGTTTTAACTTTTATGTTTTTCAGATTCTGTGCTGCTTTGGTGTGTAGTTCTGAGCTTCACATTAGGGGATGGCAGCTCTCTTCACAGAGCAGGGAGACAAAACAATTCCTGCTCCAGCTGGGGACCAAGGACAAGTGATCCAAACCTCAGGCCCAAGACCATGAACAACGTGGGCTGGAGAGAGAAAAACAAGAAGGATGGGACTTCATAACCTAAAGCTATAATTGGACAATTAACTCCAATATGCAAATGGACCAGAACTTATAAAAGTGTGGGACCTCGTGACCATTGTCCATTTTGTGACCATTTTGGGTTCATCTTGGGTGTGGTCCTGGCTGGGCTCTTGGACTGCCCAAGGTGTATCCATTGAGGCCTTCTAATAAATCCCTGCTTTATTCTTTAACTCTGTCTAGTCTCTGTTCTAGGTCAGCCCTCACAAGGCATCACAAGGATGAGATTCTGAGATTTCTCTGCCCAAAATGAGATGTCCAACAGTTCTGTGCCTGCTTTCCTTAAGCCAGGAGTGCTGGTTTCTGACATCACCCTACCAGAACGATGCAGGCAGGTTGGTCTGGGAGGCTGCACACTGTGTGGGATTTGTAATTCCAGCTTCCATCCCATTTGGTGCTGAAAATCCCCACCTTCGCTGTCAGGATGGTTAAATTCCTTTGTGACTTCCAGTGGTGGCACAGCAGGTCAGGACATGAGATAGGACAAGGGAAAATGGCTTCAAAATGTGCCAGATGAGGAAATTGGTCACTGGAAGTGTGGTCAAGCTTTGGAGGAGGCTCTGCAGGGAAGTGATGGAGCAATTTCCCTGGAAGAGTTGAAAAAACCGAGTGGATGTGGCATTTCATGATAAGGTTTGGTGAGGTGGGGTTGAAGGTTTGATGTGATGATCTTGGAGGTCTTTTCCAACCTAAATTATTTTATGATTCCATGACTTTTGGACCGTGAAGTGTTTGCAGGCCTCCAGGAAAACCGTTTTTGTTAGGCCACGTCTCCCCTCTGGAGCTGGAATATGGAATTTGAAGGATTTTAGGACCTCTGTTCCCACCTGCCTTTCATGGAGTGGACCAAAGTAATCCTGCAGGATCACCCAATTCTGCCCATTTCACCCAGTTTTCAATCAGTTTGGATTAAATCCAAATTTACGTCTTTGCCTTCTCCACTCCACAGTTACCTCCAGGGGAAAAATGTGGTATTTAATGGCGTGGAAAAATAAATTGATCTCTGTGAAAGACAAAATACCTCAGCCTGCTTTAAGCAATAAATTCAGCTCTAATCTTGGAATTTTGAATGTTGACAAAAAGACAAAACTGCCACTCTTCCTTTTCCCCAACATAAAACCAACTCAGCCTCACAGTTTCTGAGGGGTGTTTGTACTATCTGGTCTTAAAAAAAATTGGTGAAGAAGACTCCAACCGTGTTCTCACAAAAAATATTTTAAAAGTAAAAAAAAAAAGGCTCTTCTTGGAGATGTTTTGTTTGAGGGTTTGGTTATTTATTTTTTTGTTTGTTTGTTCTTTAGGCCTTTGTGTTGGAATTTTTGCCTCAAATCTCCTGCATCTTCCTTATTTTAATGCCATCACTTTTTGCCCTCACTGTGATAGAAACAAAGGGATATTCCCTGTCTTTCTGGATGGATGGATACTTCCAGTTTCATATTAATATACTGGATTCAGGAAATGCACAAAATAAAAATGAAGGAATAGTGTAAGAGAAGCAATTCTGCAGGATTTGTAAAGATTTCCCAGCTGGTAGAAATTTTCCCTACAGGTGTTTCACACCCATTTATATCAAATAAAATCAGAGGAATGAGCACCCTTTGCTTTTTGTCACATCAGCATCACAGGGTGACACTTCTTTGGCAAAAAAATTCTTCTTAGAGAAAAAAAAAATCAGATTCAGCAACACTGAAGCAAATTATGAGTTTCTTGTTTTCAGCAAAAAACTCATTAAAGTCTACGAGTAGTTGAAAAGGAAACCCTGACCCTGACAGTTTTAACTTAAACTCCTGAGAAATTGGGGGTTATTTTCAAAATCAGTTTTTAATTTTGGGTTTCGGCTTGAAGAAGGATTAATTTAAAAATATTGAAATCCAAACACTGAAGCAAAATTCATCATTTCTCTGCAAGAGAAGAGAGTCTGAACTCACTTTCGTCTCTCTTTTTCCAAATTATCAATAAATTAAAGAGGAGAAACTTGAGACTCTGAAACTCTTGGCCCTTTTTAAATTATTATTTTTATATAATTCACACTCCAAAACTGTGGCCTGCTCTTTTTCAAAGAAGACAAGTCTGGATGAGGGAAGAAATGCAGTGGTGCCAGTGCTAACCATGGTTGGCATCTTCTCCCTGATGGCAGAGGAAAGTGTTGTGCATTCAGAGGGATTTGGGTGGCTGTGAGGAATTCCAGGAGGAAATTAAAAGGAAAAAAAAAGGAAGGAGAGCTGGGAAAGCCCCGTGCTCTGTATCAAAAGCAACACTCGTGTTTAATGTCTAAGGACATAAATTTTTTTATTATTATAACCAGTCCTCGTTAAATCAGTCAACAAACTTAGAGAACAAGGAAATTAATTACAGCTTCCACCAACGTTTAAAGCAAAAGTCTGGAAAGTTCATGGCGTGGTTTGGGGCTCCTTTCTTCGTCCTGCTCCACTGTTGAATCCACAGGGGATTCCCAAAATCTGGGCTGTGGGAGGCAAAGTGCTCCCTAAGGGAAAGCAGGAGTTGTAGCTGGGAAAGGAGGAGCTGGTCAGAAAGAAGTGTTTTAGCAGGTCTTTCCATTTTCCTGGGATTTAGCATTTCCCAGATTTTCAGCAGTGACCCACTGGATCAGCCCTAAACCCGGACTGCTACAGGTGGTAGAATTAAAAAAATGTGGAAATGGATGAAGCCAATGTCTTGTTCAGCTGTGGCTCTTTCCTCCACGTTGTTTTTGTGTGTCCTCAATCCCATCTTTTTCCTGCTGCCATGAAAACCGGGACAAGGCCTCACAGGTTTGGTTTATTGAGTCATTTCGGCCAAGAAGGGTGGGTTCCATCTAGAGAAGGTCCTGTTGGCTCAGTGACATCTCCTGCATGCTCGATCCCTCCTGAGCACAAATCCACAGCTCTCTGTTGCCTCACAGCTCCAGATCCCAAAGGATCCACAGAATCCTGGAATGGTTTGGTCTGGAAGGAACCTTAAACACCATCCAGTTCCAGAGGAAGCAAACCTTCCTCTAGCCCAGGTTTCACCTTTTCTCCATTGAAGCTTAGGGATTTATTATCTTGCGGTCACTGGTTTGCTCTTCCTCTTCCTACCCCACATATTCCCAGATATCCTCATCTTTTCTACCTCGGTGTGCATGTAGTTTACATTACATTTTCTCCACTTTTCCCCCATTTTTGCCCAGTTCTTATCAAGCACGGTCCCAATCAGCAAAGGAGCTATCAGAGGAGAGGATTTCCTGTATGAGGAATCTCTCCTGTAAAATCTGCAGGTTTGGGAGACACGGGGGAGTTGCAGCTCCTCATTTGGGATTTGGACAAGAACTGTGCCCAGCTTTGATGTCCTGAATCCGTTCCAGCTCAGGGTGGTGTTCTCCATTTCCCAAGGGTTCCAAAGATGCTGAGGAACCAAAGAGACCGAAAAAGCAAAAGAAGTGAAAACAAATCCCATGGAACACAAACCCTACGAAACAGGGAGAAAGACATGTTTGGCAGGTGGGAAAGGAGAAATGGAGCAGGGAAAGGAGGGAGGGAAGGGTCTCCTTTCCATCCATCTGCTCTTTCACTGCACAACTTGATTTGATTTATGGCTCTGTGAGGCACTAATTCTGCAGTGTTGACACCTGAGAAACTCTGGGAAGAACCACTTCCACGGGAGACAAATGGATTCAGTTTTCTCCGGCACAGCTGAGGAACATTCCCAGAGCAGAGTAGCTGCTTGGGAGCCACAGTCTTTGGGGCTCAAATCCAGGCTGTGGGCTCTGATCCACATTTGCACCACGTCTCCAGGTGGTCACATTTTATTGTCCCCAGCTGTGATGTGTGTCTTAGGTTGCAATTCAAGCTGTGGCTGGGGTGTGTGTTCCATGGCCACCTGTCAGAGCTGGGGCAGTTCTCTCCTGTTCATGGCCACCTGATCAAACCAGCTGGGGCACTTTTCTTTATCTCTCCCACAGCCAATCCTCCCTCAGGGAAATCTCTTCTGTCCATGGCCATGGAGCCTCCCTGCAGGGCTGATCCAATTCCAGCATCCCATGGGAGATGCTCCCCCAGGGGAGGAGCCCAGCATTCCTACCTGGATAGAATCTGACCCTGCACAGCCCAGCAGCCTTTTCCCCCTGCATTCCCAGAGGAGCAGCTTTCTCCTCCACTGCATTCCCAGAGGGAGCCCAGGTCCATCCACAGCACCCCTGGAGCTGCAGAGGAAAACTCCACCCTTGGCCAGGACCCTGCTCCAGGAGAGCCACATCTGCCCCTGCAGGGGGATTGCAGCCCCCATGGGATGGGGCTGTGCCAGCCCCCTGCCCAGCAGGGTGTCAGGGGGGTTCTGACTCTGCCAGGGGTTTCTTTTTTGTACCATTGCATTTGTATTTTAATTTTCCTAGTAAAGAACTGTTATTGCTATTCCCATATCTTTGCCTGAGAGCCCCTTAATGTCAAAATTCTAATAATTGTGAGGGAGGGGGTTTGCATTTTCCATTTCAAGGGAGGCTCCTGCCCTCCTTAGCAGACACCTGGCTTTCCAAACCATGACAGTGAGTTAAACTTTCAGATGAAGACATCTGGATTTGGTTGTCCAGGTGAGCAGCAGCCTCTCAGCTTTCTGTGGACACAGTGGGGATCCAAGGCTTGATTCCATTGCCACACAGAGTCATTCAGTGCTGTTTGAAAGACCTTAGGTTATTGAGAACATCTGCACGGGCTGGGAGATGTGCCCAAGGACCTACAGGACACTTGTGTCCTTCTGCAGCACCAGCTGGGGGCAAGTTACTCCAGGGCATCTCAGAGGGTTCTCAATGTTTGTATTTCGTGGAATCATGGAATATTCTCATTTGGAAGGGGGCCTAAAATGATCATGGGGTCCAACTCCTGGCCCTGCACAGCCCCAGCGAGCCCTCCCTGTGCCTGGGAGTGTTGTCCAAATGCTCCTAGAGCTCTGGCAGAAAATAAAATAAAGATAATTGCCAGCAGCTCATAATTCTAAAAAAAGTTCTAAAATTTCTTAAATATATATGAGTGTCTCAACACAATTTTCTAAGAGCAGGTGTAATAGTGGTTCACTGAACTCAGTGACTTGGATGTGTGGATCCAAGTGCTCAGACCATCTCAAAACCTCCTTTGTGTTTCAGACCACACCACACACTCCCAACCTGAGCTGTGTTGTCTGTCAAAGTCTGTTCTTCCCTCAAAATACTTCACCTAAACCCAAAAATAATTATTCTATCAGTACTTGTACTCCACGTTGTGCTGTCTCCTTTGGTCTCTCGTTTTACGCAGATCAAACTCCTTAATTAAAGGAGTTAATTAAACCAATTAGGTTTAGGGGACAGAGGTCTTGGTGGCATCAGAGGCAAAAAGAATCCTGTCCCATCACCACGTGGAGTTTGCCACTGCCATGGGACGCTGTGAATCCTTGGCACTGAGGCAGAGTGGTGATGAACGGACAGGGGAGTGTGGCTGTGAGCTTAGGAGCCGATGTTCAGCGAAAGATGCTGATGCTGAAGACTCGAGCGGTACCAGGTTACAGCAGCAGCATCAGCCACAGGCACCCCTGGAGACTCCATGCAGGGATTTTGGGGAGAATTTTGTCCTTTGGAGGGACACTGGGGTGAGCTGTGCTACTGGAAGTGGCAGCACCTTTATTTAGGGAACAGAACTCCTTCGTTTGAGAGGAAAGTCGGGAGCTTGAGGACACCCTGCTCTCCTCAAGCTGCTCCCATGGGTCCTGTCACATCTGCCAGCCCCGTGCAGATGTTCCAGACACCCAGGGGGATCTCAGACGGCTCTGGAGACCTGAGATTCGGCAAAGCATCCAACCTTAAGTTTCTAATTAAAGTGTCTGGGTTTGTTTTTTTGCACAGCAGAGAGAAGCCATCCATCACTGCTGTCTGAAGCACTTTGAGGGGCTCGGCCCCTGGAGGTGCCAGATTCCCTCCCAGTCTGTGAGCAGGTAATGAGGACACGATCCAGTTCCCCAAACGCAGACATCCCGTGCCATGGGGGATGTCTGGGAGCCCACACGTGGCTGGCAGGTCCAACTCAGGCCCCTTGGGAAGCCAAAATCCTTCTGCAGCGGCAGGTGGAGACCAGATGAGTTGGGAAGGACTGAAGCACCTGAAGCTGATCACCTAATTTAGGGAAATGCAGGATTTTTAAGCCCAGCCTGGTGAGGCTGAGCAGTTTTCCTGATCCCACCTTCCCATCCATGCCAGAGCAGCCTGGACACTTTGGTCTGGGCTCACGGCCCTCACACCACACCCAGCACAGGGGAGCATCGAGTTTCAGGGGCTTTTCTGAACATTTCACCACTCACACCACAGCCTCCTTCACCAGCGTGGCACCAGCGCTGGCATTTGGAGAGAGGTTTACTCCTGCACCAAAAAAACCGTGGGCTGCCCACTAAAAATGCAAATACAGAGCTGGGAGGGGCACTAAAATACACCTAAAATGCAAATACAGAGCCGGGAGAGGCACTGGAATTAAAAGCCTTCTGGTTGCAGTTTCATTTTTAATTTTTTTTTTTTCTCCATTGCAAAGCTAAAATTTAGCCCTGTTTTTCATATCAAGCCTGTTTGAGGGTTTTGTTTTTCTGTGTATTCCATCATACAGCAGGTTATGTGCTTACAAGAAGGCCATGTTAAAAGGCCATAAAAATGAAAAATTGGTGTTGTCTTCACAAAAAAAAAAAAAAAAAAAAAAAAAAAAAAAANAAAAAAAAAAAAAAGAAAAGAAAAAAAATGTAAAAAAAAAAGGAAAATAAAGAATGATTTAGCAGAGGATAATTTGGCTTCTCCTTAAGGCCTGACTTCTGCATTGATTTGTATTTGAATTTTGCACAGGAGTTATGCAACTCCCTGTACGGTGCTTAGAGCTTAAAGGATGAGGTGGTGACAAATGCTGGGAATGACATGGGAGGAAAAAATGGATTTTGCTACGTGAGCCATCAGGTTGTCCCGAGAGCAATCCGTTTTGGGAAGGACTGACGCAGACAGGAGTGACCATCTCACACTCTGCTTTATGTCCCCGTGGAAGTGTGGCCCACAGATTGCCCAGAAAAAGGAGGAGAGGGGAGAAATCCAAATTATTGCTGACGTCTCCTCCAAAAATGTGAGATCCCGGACTAATTGTGGCCAGATGTTGTAGTAGGGAATAAGAAGGAAAATCTGTTTTATTCGCACTGAAGGTAGCACAATGTGGAAGAGTTTCACATCAGCTGCAGCTGAGTGGGAAAACCAATTTTTTTTCCAGAAACTGTGGAATAATGAGAATGAGCGCGTGGATTTTGGAAGTCCTGCTAAAGGATTCAAGGCTCCTGACCTGAATAAATTAAATAAATATTAACTGAACTTTCCAGGAATGCTGAGATGAAAATTGAATCTTTTAGGCTGGAGGGTTAAGTTTTTGTTCTTTTTTTCTTTCTTTTGAAGTTGGTAACACTTTTTCATGGAAATGAAGCTTGGTTTGTTTGCTTATGGAAGAAAAAAAATCATAATTTAATTGTCCTTTAATTTAATTGTTGTTAGGTAAGAGAAGGGTAATTATCAGCCAACACATGGCAATATAAGATATCTGTGAATGATCTTGCTTTCAAATGGCTTGTTCCCAGCATTATTCAGGTTTGATCCCATTATTTTTCTCTCAGACCCAATTTTTAAGCTCCTGTGACACAATTATTATTATTTGAACCTTGTGTCTGAGGTAGCTCAGAGAGAAATCATCTGTATTTCTGCCCCTGATATAAAATATCACCACTCTGAGGCAGACTCATCCAAATCCGAGGTATTTCCATGACTATTGACCACTATCAGCCACTTAGGCTCCCAAATCCCTTACCCGCCATCCAAATAATGTCACCCTGATGGTTTTTATGGCAAATTCCTAATTTCCCATGTAGAATTCCCCCTTGAGATGGTCCAACATTCACTGTCCCGGGTTTCAGCCACCACGAGTCATTTTACTCCTCCAAAACCACCATCAGAAGAGGCTCATTCCTTAAATCCAGGCTTAATCTGGACTTAACTCCCAGCACATCCCAAATCCATGCCTGGTTTATGTCCCAGCAGAGGCTGGCAGCTGTATTTTAGTCCTGACTATATACAGGTCTTGTGTCAGTGGAGAAAGACACCTCAGTGTAATTCCAGGATTATCTGTTTCTGTCTGGACATCCATAGGAAGTTTTTCCACCAGTGGATCCATTCCTCCATCCAGCTGTACCCCAAAGACCTCAGCTGAAGTTATATCCCAGTTTTTAGGGCTTGGATGGTTCTGCACCAAAAAAAACCATGGGCTGCCCACTAAAAATGCAAATGCAGAGTTAACGACACAGGTCAAAGTGTAGGAGAGAAGCCTCCCAAGGATCAAGACCAAGGTTTGCGAGACTAAGCTTAATCTGAGCTCCTGGCTGGGCGAAAGCAAAGTTTCACCTTAAGCCAGCTTTATTCCAGTGCCCTTTCTACTCCTGCTGTGTTTTGATGATCGAGGGGAGGTTAATGAGGGTGACAGAGATAAGAGTGACTCAAAAGACGTTTAAGATAAGAAAGTTCAGAAGACCACAAACATCAAACTGATTTAGCACTCGATTCCAGCTTTACCTCACCCAGCTTTTGCAGTGTAATTCCCTTTCAACAAAGTGCCATAAAGCAATTGGGATTTATGGTCCTTTGGCAAAGTCGAGCGATCGTTTCCACAAAGTGCTGCAGACGTCCTGACCAAAGAAACTTCTGGAGCCAATGTCCAGCGGCTTCCACGTTCCAGGGATGCTTTACAGCCCAGTGGTGTTTGTAATTCTCCACAAGCCCCAGGACTAAGCTGTGACCATGGCAAAACCATCCCGAACGCTCCAGATGTCACTCAGGAGTCACAGGATGGATCAAAACCAGCGTGAGCAGCCGGCTGAGGGACGGAATTCTCGGCTCTGCTCGGTTCTCCCACCGGCAGAGCTGCGTCCAGGGATTCCGAAATCAGGAGGTTGTGGAGTTGCTGGAGCAAGTCCAGAGGAGGCCATGGAGATCTCAGAATCACAGAATGTCTAGGTTGGAAGAGACCTTCAAGATCATTGAGTCCAACTCGTGCCCTAACACCTCAACTAGATGCTCCAAGGACTGGAGCCCCTGCGATATGGATCCAGGCTGGGAGAGCTGGGAATGTTCAACTGGAGAAGGGAAGGCTCCAGGGAGAGCTCAGAGCTCCTTGTAGGGCCTGAAGGGGCTCCAGGAGAGCTGGAGAGGGACTGGGGACAAGGCATGGAGGGACAGGACACAGGGAACGGCTTCCACTGCCAGAGGGCAGGGGTGGATGGGATATTGGGAAGAAATTGTTCCCTCTGAGGTTGCTGAAGCACTGGAGTGGATTTCTAGAGAAGCTGTGGCTGCCCCAGGATCCCTGGAAGTGTCCAAGGCCAGGCTGGACAGGGCTTGGAGCAATCTAGGATAGTGGGAGGTGTCCCTGCCCGTGGCAGGGAGTAGAATGAGATGATCTTTAAGGTCAGAATCCAGAATTCCATGTATTCAGCAGAAGGGATTGATGCCCTGTTCATCCTGATGGTCCAGGGTGGGGTGTGGTTCTCCATTCTGTTCTCAGAGATCTCCCCAAAATCCCCACAGAAGACTTTGAATTTTCCTTTTTTTTTTTCCTGGGTTTGGCCCCTGTAATCATAAAATCAGGCCAGTACCACAGCAGATGTTGGGAAGGGAAAACTTAGTGATGGCTGGTGGTGCTGGGACACTCATGGGAAAATGTTTGTGATGGATAAATTGGAGAAATTGTCATTCATGTCTCGAGATCTGTGACAAAGGTCATGGAAGTAGAAAAAAAAATCCTTTAAATGTGATGTTGCAGCTTCTGTGGGACAGTTGATATCATAGGAAATATTTGCCTGGGTCTGTTCATGGAATCCTGGAATCATGGAATGGTTTGGGCTGGAAGGGACCTTCAAGGTCATCTCATTCCACCCCCTGCCATGGGCAGGGACACCTTCCACTGTCCCAGGGTGCTCCCAGCCCTGTCCAGCCTGGCCTTGGACACTTCCAGGGATCCAGGGGCAGCCACAGCTGCTCTGGGCACCCTGTGCCAGGGCCTGACCACCCTCACAGAGAAAAATTCCTCCCATTTATCTAATTTTAACCTAATCTCTTTAAATTTATAGCAAATAATTTATATTTATGAGATTATATCCACTTCTCAAATCTCCAGCCCTCAAGAGTGAGAAAAAGGAACTCTAAATTATTTGGTGGGAACCTCAGGCTCCAAGCAAAAATCTGCCTAAATCTGCATAAATCCTGAGGAAACAGATCCATGAGTTACCCGGAACATTCTTCACTTCTGCAACTCATGCTTGTCCTGAAAACCTCCTCCAGAAGTGGAAAGAAAACGTCACACCTTGCCCTCTGAATTTATTATCCGAATGGAATTTGTGGGGTGCTTTGGGCATTTCAGAGCCTTTTTCCTTTCCAAAGCTTTTGTAAAAGGTAGGAAAAAAATATCAAAGCCCTTTCCAGCCTGAAATTTGCGGCGAGGTAAAAGTTCCCTCTTCTTGCTTATCAAGAAATGGATTCATTGTGATAAAAGGTGCAGTATAAATAAGCAGAACAAAGCTCACTCAGCAGTTCTGCTGGTTTGGGTGTTTCACCCTTGGAAAGAGAACCCCAACGCCGGAACAGCTGAGGGAGAACCACGTTGTGGGGCTTTTCCAGGGAAGACTTTTCCTGTCTTTGCTTCCACCTTTTCCTCCTGGAATCCATGGAAGAGAAGGATGAAAAGCAAACTCCAAGAGCTGCGACGCTGTTTGGGAAGGCCATAAAATGTGTAACATTTTACGACAGGCCGTAATTATTATTATTATTTTTTTTTCCCAAGCATTATCTCCACTCCGGGTTATTATATGGCTTTCTTTGTGCTTCTTGTAAGGAAAAGTTGGGCACTTGGATCAGCCAAGTCAGGGCATGTTAAAAGGCACTGTGGTACTTTGCCCACTTATTTTAAAGCCAGTGAATCACTTGGCTGGTGACATTCCCAGTTTTCCCTTAGAAAATAGGGAGGAATCCTTCTGCACATTCTCCTCCTATCCTGGAAATTCTAATTTTAAGATGTTCTCCCATGTTTTTTTATTCCCTTTAGGAAGAATTACTTTTAAAAGTATTTCAATGAATTTTTATCTGGTTTTGGTCATTAATTTTAAGGAGAGGCTGGGTTGGCTAACTCAAGGTTTAGGCCTCTCCACCTGGATTTGTAAAAGCTGATTCCTGCTTAACCACTCAAAATTCCTACGTTAAACACGGGAAATTCAGAAATACATTGAAAATAGGAGCAATCAGGGTGTGCAGCTTTCAGTTCCTGGGTGTTGTCCCAAATTTAGAAGCTGGAGAGGGCACTGGGTCCAACTGGGCACATGAAAATCTAAAATTCTAAATCTGTGACCATAAACCAGCCTTTGGTCCCTCGTTCCTACTGAAATTCAGGAAAACATGGCTCATATTGCAAAGAGAGAGTGGCAATCTCATGATTTTTATTCCATGGTCCCCATTATACTAATTTGTAATTAATGATGAGAAAATGCGTTTGAACAAAAAAGCTTTTAAAAAAATAGAACACCTAAAAAAATTCCCCAAACCCAAACTAATAAAAAACTCTAAATCTCACCGATGACTTTCATTTGGGAAATTCTTAAGCAGTGTGGTTGATATTTTCTTTTTTGTGAGTCAATTTTCTTCCTTCCTACTCCTTGTTCACCTCTTGGCTTTGTGAGGCTGAAGAATTTGATGACGAAGTTGCGGAGAAAACCATAAATGGAAGAAATTGGGAATTGCAGCAAAATGACCCCATCCCTCTGAAATTTCCGAGTTCTGTCCAAAGTGACTGGTAAGAAGATAAAGTCTTGGCCTTTAGGAAAAAAGAAGTCAAGGGATAAACGCTCCAAGATATTTGAACGCCTCTTAAATTGCCATTCAGGCACTGGGCAACACTGAGGATTTTGGTATAGAAAAAAGTCAAATAAGCAGCGGAAAATCAAAATAAAAAAATATAAATTGGCCACTTTAATCTGCCAAAATATAGAAGGCGTAAACCCATTTGTGAGTGATTTGACATCTCCATCTTACATTATTATTCTTTAAAAGAGCAGCTAAGTGGCTTTGTTTTAAATTATTTAATTTTAGTATTTAATTTTAATATTTAATATTTTTTAATATTTAAAATTTTAATGTAACTGAGAACAGAATCCAATTTTTAGATGATGGTGCCTGGGATCAGTGCAAAGGATCACAAAAAATTGTTGGTAAGGATAAAAACTCCAGGGATTTTGCTTTCCAAGCCCATTAATGTGTCCAGGGAGCATCAGATCGAGGTTCAGCTTCCACTCCCTTCCACAGGTTTCTCTCCCAGGGAATTCCAAAATAACAGCAGACTGAGGTTTTCCTTAATCTCTACGGATATGCAAAAAATCTTTCACAAACAAAACAGATGCTGTGCTAATTACTTCTAATTAGAGCCCACTTTTGTCTCCCTATTTACTCTATTTGCCAATAATTTCAAAATCCAAGTGAAAAAGTTTCTGTTGTTACCCCCCAAAAATGTACTTTTAAATTAATTGTAAATTCATGTTTTAATTTTAATTCAATGAATTTTAATTCATTGTTAATAATTGTCTTTTCTCTTTAGATGTTTTTGCAATGTTTTGTTGAAAATTCTGGAGGTTTTTAGCTTACATCTGATCCTTCTGCAGGTCACAACTACGATCTAAATTTAGAAGTAACTTTAAGCATCTCCAGTTTGGATTTTTTCTACAGTAGTGCCTCAGTCCAGTACTTAAATTGTAAATTCCCTCCAAATCCCAGCAAAAGCAGACAACAGCTCATTTTTCCTTTGGAATATGAAGGCAATCCATCTTTTGTAAACCCTTAAATGCTGAATTTCAGCTGTTCCCTTGCTTCTTTTAGATTTTGCTGTGTGTGGCCGCTTCCATATTTACAACCAGATTTACAAGGTGAAATGGAGGCTGTGGAATAAATGGCCTAAATCACTGCAAAGCTCTGTAAAAAAGGTCCCCCACAAAGTCATAAAAATGATGCATCTGCCTGGGATATTCCAGGGCCTTTTCCATCCAGGCAAAGGGAGCTTTTGTCCAGCAATAACTCCTGCAAACCTCGCTCATAAATATGCACTAATCAGTGGTGAGAGTTGCTCAAGTGGATCATAATTTTCCAGCTGAACTTGCCTTTGTTGACACTGTTTTCCTTTGGATACCTGACACTGAATTATTTCTAGGGATGCAAAGGAATTGCCTCCCAGGGAAAGATAATTCCTGGGAATAAAAGCACTTTGGAGAAGGCACGCTACAGGTGAGCTGGCATCTGAATTCCTCCTGCTGCAGCCTCAGCAGATTTGGATAAAATTCCCTGGGAAGTGATAAGATAAATCAGGTAAAAAAAAAAAAAAAAAAAAAAANAAAAAAAAAAAAAAAAAAAAAAAAAAAAGAATTTGCCTCGTACCAAACCCAGCTGGTGGATCCAGAGGAGATGAAAAATAATTGAGTAAGAATAATTCCCAGATGAAAGGAGGATGCAGATAATTAATAACAGAGATACTGCCTTGATTAATAATTCTGCTTGTCATGTTCACAAAGCAAAAAGCCAACCACAATCATCCTTCCCAGTCTGGCATGAGAGCTGAAAGTTCAGACGTGGAGGTCTAAAAAAACAAAGAGGGAGCTTTATCTTGCCTAACTTTATCAAAATTTTATTATATTCCATAGGATATTGGCCTATAATTCACCTGTAATCACTAGAGAGAGAGATAGGGTCCTGGAAAGCATGGAAAATAGGGAAGGAAGCATTGGAAAAGAATTCAGCAGAAGAAAAGGCAGGGGTTTTTAAAAAATATTTAAATAATTTTCTTTTCCTAGATCAATGATCTATTTTTTAGTGACAGGCAGAACAGGAAATCTCTTGTGCCTTACAGTCAAATCTGTAACTGGAAGCCATCTGGAAAGATGGCCAGGAATATTAAAACTCCATTTTGGGATATATTTAATCAGTTTAAAATGGAAAGCTANAATGTATATTATATATTATATTATATATATCTTATATATTTATATTTTATCTATAGTATACAGTATATACTGTATACTATATGTACAGTATAGTAGAAAAGGACAGAACAGAATGGATTCTACCTTGCTGAGGAGCTCTCACAGTTATAAACACAGATCTACATTGGTTTATTCAAAAGAAAACAATATTTTAGAAGCTACCACAGAGTAAAAAATCATCTCATTCCATGGGCAGGGACACTTCCCACTATCCCAGGCTGCTCCAACCCGGCCTTGGGCACTTCCAGGGATCCAGGGGCAGCCACAGCTGCTCTGGGCACCCTGTGCCAGGGTCTCCCCACCCTCCCAGCCAGGAATTCCTTCCCAAAATCCCATCTAAATCTGCTCTCTTCACCCTTAAAGCCATTCCCCCTTGCCCTGTCCCTCCAGCTCTCTGTAAATAATCTATCTCCATCTTTGCTGTAGGTTACCTTCAGCTGCTGGAAGGCAAAACTTAGGGGCGAAAGTCTCAGCTCCTTTAAATTATCTTGAAATTCATGGAATTATCTTTTGAGTGTTTCTATCCTTACCCAGAACTCCTCCACTTGGATTAATTATGAATTAAAGGCACTCTTTAAGCTTTAGAGGCATGAATTGAGACAAATCCGGAGTGGGTTTATGGTTTATCTTTTGGGGTTTTTTAGTGCAATAAGGTGTCAGATGTAGTCCAGAGCCTTAAGAATCAAAATCCTGACCTAATTTAAAGAACAGCGTAGGGATCGTGTGTGGTTTTTTTTCCACACTTACTCTGAGTTTGAGATTTGCTGTGCCCAAGGGTGCCACAACAAATGTGAACAGAGTGGAAAGGGCCCATAAAATATGAATTTCAGGCTGCTATGACACAAATCTAAATGTCAGGAATCAGGAATTATGGAAGTCAGGAAAAACCGGGATGAGTCAATCCCCGAGGTGAAAGAATTCAGCCAGATTAATCAATGGAGTCCACAGAGACTGGAATGCTCAGATTATTCCTATAACATAAAACCAGACATAAAAAAACCCTGCAGGAACATTTATTGTGACTCAAAGAAAAGGTTAAAAATGAGCCATAAGGAAATTATGACATTGTCTGTATTGCCAAACCTGGAAATTTTATTGCAAGTCTTAAACTTCTCAGTATCTGGATTTTGAAGCTTTATATCTTGGTGATTCTATGGAACTTGTGATCTTTCCTGGGTAATTTTGTAAAAAAAGCAAAGGCCAACATTTCACAAAAGCGATGACCCAAAAAGAAAGAGTAACCACGTTGCTAAACAAAAATAAATGTGACCATCCAGGAGGAAATTCTGGTATTTCAAAATGGGCTTTCATGTGGGAATAATGCCAAATCTGGACACCTCTCACAGAATATGAAGTTTTCATGGTAAAAATTGTCTTTCAGAAGTGGAAAATATTTAATTTTGAGGCAATTTTATAGGCAGGTAGGACTTACCCTCATTAGAAACAGCAGCTTGGAGCTGCTCTTGTAGGAGATATTCCCTTTAGGTGATGGTTTCCTTAATTCTCTGAATTTTTCCATGAAATAGTTCTGAATGTCTTCCAAAACACTGAGAGGATCAGCAGTGTGTGGCACGGGCTGGTGTCACCAGAGCTGCAGTCCCACAGCTCAAACCCTGGCAGGTGGCCCTGCTCCAGCTGATGAAAGGCAAAACAACTCCCATGTCACAGCTGCAGAATTCCAGAATGTTCTGGGTTGGGAGGGACCTTAAAGCCCGTCTTGTTCCACCCCATGCCATGGGCAGGGACACCTCCCACTGTCCTAGGCTGCTCCAACCTGGCCTTGGACACTTCCAAGGATCCTGGGGCAGCCACAGCTGCTCTGGGAATTCCATCCCAGCCCCTCCCCACCTTCCCAGCCAGGAATTCCCAATTCCCAATATTCCATCCATCCCCACCCTCTGGCAGTGGAAGCCATTCCCTGTGTCCTGTCCCTCCAGGCCTTGTCCCCAGTCCCTCTCCAGCTCTCCTGGAGCCCCTCCAGGCCCTGCAAGGGGCTCTGAGCTCTCCCTGGAGCCTTCCCTTCTCCAGTGGAACATTCCCAGCTCTCCCAGCCTGGTTCCAGAGCAGCTCCAGCCCTGGAACAGCTCCGGGGCCTCCTCTGGACTCTCCATGTCCTCTCCAAGAGCTCCATGTCCTTTTGATGTTGGACTCCAGATCTGAACAAGTCACTCCAGGTGGGATCTCACAAGGGAGGAGCAGAGGGAGACATTCACCTCCACAAACAGAGGTGACATCTCAGAAAGGCAAAGCAGCATCAACAGTACTGCGGCAACATTAGGACCAAATATAAAAGCAAATTGTCCATTTTTTCATGGGAATCTGAGGGTTCCTCATGGATTTCAAGGAATACAGGACCATCGCTGGCTATAGGGATTGAGGGAACTCCTTCCTCCTGCCTGTAGATGGGGAAAAGATATCATATTGAGATGTAAAAGACATTTTTTGGGCAATATAGTAGTAGAGAACATTCCAGAAGGAATCCTAGGCTAGGGCCTGACACCTACAGCCATCTCTGAATTTTCAGACAATCCATCTGTTTTAGTATGGATTCAGTGTAGGCATTACCTTTTTTATCCAGGATAAACCTCACTCTGGATCCTGGTGATGGTTGCAAGTGGGAGATCTGAGTCACTTCTTGGCTCGCTCCGCTCTGAGGTCAGAAACAAAAGCAGAGTTGCCCTAGGAGAAGGTAATCTCTGATATATTGGGATGAAATCTACCCCCATTATTCTTAGTTTGTGGGCTTTGGGATTTCACTGGAGTGAAAGTCCTTCAGCCTTTGGGATTTCACTGGAAAACAGGGATTGAGAGCTCAGTTCCTCTAGAGTTTCTCTACAGTAGGTTTAATGAGCTGAACTAACTTATAGAGAGGACAATAGGGAATGATTCAAAGTGTGAGAGAGTGGATTTAGAGTGAATTTAGATGGGATATTGGGAAGGAATTGTTCCCTGTGAGGGCGGGGAGGCCCTGGCACAGGGTGCCCAGAGAAGCTGTGGCTGCTCCTGGATCCCTGGAAGTGTCCAAGGCCAGGTTGGACAGGGCTTGGAGCAACCTGGGACAGTGGAAGGTGTCCCTGCCCATGGCAGGGGGGGGAACAGGATGATCTTGAAGGTCCCTTCCCAACCCAAAACATTCCATGATTCCTTTTCATAAACTTCCCCATGACAAGCACCCAGTTCCCTCCAACTACAGCTTTTTTCAAACCCTTCTGGGAAAATCAACCAGATCCTTGGGAAAAAGAACTGGATTTTTCCAGGCTGTTTATCTGTGAGAGCAGCACAGCACCTGATGGAGATGGGCTCAGTCCCGGTGCCCTGACAGAGCCTGGCTCTGTGTGTTCACACCAGCAGGAAAGGACTTCAGGGAAGTATTGGGAATGCAATTTCCAAATAAAACAGTTCTTTCCAGAGCCCTGTCTGCTTCCCTTGCACAGCCTGACTCCAAAGACCCGGGCACAGGTGGTTGGAAAAGCTAAGACCAGCCGTGATCAACAGAGAGTTCTGGAAATCCTTGGCACAGGTGTAATTTTGGAGACATTTGGAACAGGAACTACTCAATCAAGGCTCATACACCTTAACTGAGGCTGGGAAGTCTGTAGATGTAATTAATGAGGACTTCCTTAGGAGATTTGTTTGATTTGAGTCAAAGTAGTTTCTCCATGTCCTTTCCTCATGCTCCCAGCTCAATGTCAGCCTGATTAATATTGTCAGTGGAGGAGATGAATTCAGGGAAAAGGTTTTCCTCTTGGCCTGACGTGGAGCTGTGGTTCTTCCTCTGCAGTTTCTGGAAGTTTGGGCTGGCCACGCTGTGTGATGTTGCTTCCCTTCTTGGTGGGTGGCTCCAAGCATCAGTCAGGAGTGGAATCAAGGCCTTGGAACATGTGACAAGGATGTATTTTAGCTGGGATGAGATCAGAGTAGTTCCCTTGGAAATGCTGGAGGGGCAAAGCGTGGCTGTGATGTAACACAATCCCTCTTTATCAGCCTGAAGGGTCCAAAACCCCTTGTCCTTGTGATGCCTTTCAAGGCTGACCTACAACAGAGACTAGACAGGGTTAAAGAATAAAGCAGGGATTTATTAGAAGGCCTCAATGGATACACCTTGGGCAGTCCAAGAGCCCAGCCAGGACCACACCCAAGATGAACCCAAAATTGTCACAAAATGGACAATGGTCACGAGGTCCCACACTTTTATAAGTTCTGGTCCATTTGCATATTGGAGTTAATTGTCCAATTATAGCTTTAGGTTATGAAGTCCCATCCTTCTTGTTTTTCTCTCTTCAGGCCACGTTGTTCATGCTCTTGGGCCTGAGGTTTGGATCACTTGTCCTTGGTCCCCAGCTGGAGCAGGAATTTTTTTGTCTCCGTACTCTGTGAAGAGAGCTTCCCATCCCCTAATGTGAAGCTCAGAACTACACACCAAAGCAGCGCAGAATCTGAAAAACACAAAAGCTAAAACCTGAGGCATCACCATGTCCCACCATCACAATGGCAAGTTGGCCTCCATGCCCTTGGTAGAACCAGCAAAAACTTGGTTTTCCCAGTTTGCTTCCCACCTCACTTCCCAGCGACTTGTTTGCTAAATTCAGCCTTCCCAGCTTGCCCACCTTCCTCACCCACCTCCACCATCACCATCTCAGCATCGTGCTCAGTCCTTGGGTTATTTGGGTTATTTCACACCAGATAAATCCCTCAGGAGGCATGATGTGGGCTTGGTTCATCCATGCACTGCTCTCTGGAGTCCTTCAGGACACAGGTGAAATCCTGAGTGCTTGACACCAGCCTTGCAGAGCAGGAAATGGAATCCAGAGAGGATTGAGGGCACCCTCAGCAGATTTGCAGAGGACACAGTGTGGGCACACAGTCTGTGGTAGTTGGGAGTGGGGCTGCGGCCAGGCCTCATCCCTGATGAGCTGCAGCTGTGTGAGCCAGGTGGACAATATCAGAGGCAATGAGATGTGGGACAGTGACCAGTCTCAGCAGGGCACACAGGTGTGGGGATGTGAGACCAAGGGTATAAAAGGTTGTGCTGGGGAAGGAGAAGCAGCAGATGCTCCAGAGGCCTCGGGAAGGGTGGAGGGCCCAGCCAGAGCTCGCAGGAGCAGCAGAAGAGCTGGAAGGAGCTGCCAGCTGTACAGAAAAGGGCAGCTGGTCCCACAGCAGCTCCAGAGGTTACAGAAGAAGCTGGTGGCCCTGCAGCACCTGTGGAGCCTATGAAAATAGTCACTGACCCAGAGGCAGACACTTAAAGCCTTCTGAAGTGGCCTGGTGGTGTTCTGTGAATTGTGGCTGTCTCAACTACGCCAACACGAAACTGAGTGGTGCTGTTGGCATTCTACTGAAGGACAGGATGCCATCCTGCATGCTCCATGCCAGGACAAGTGGGTGAAGTGGCCCGTGGGAACCCATGAGGTTTAACAAGACCAAGTGCAAGGTGTGTTACTGGGTCAGGGCAAACCCCGGGATCAATCCAGGCTGGGGATGAAGGCACTGAGAGCAGCCCTGGGAGAAGGACCTGCAGGTGCTGCTGGGGGAGAGCTGGACATTTCCTGGCCATGGGAATGGACTTGGACCAGAAATCCAATCTTATCCCAGGCTGATCCCACAGCCTGGGCAGCAGGGAATGGGGGATTCTGCCCCTCTGCCTTGCTCAGGTGAGGCCCCACCTGCAGAGCTGCCCCAGCCCTGGATCCTGCACGGGAAGGACCTAGAGCTGCTGGAGAGATCCAGAGGAGGCACCAGGATGATCCCAGGGATGGAGCAGCTCTGCTGGGAGGAAAGGCTGGGAGAGCTGGGAATGTTCATCTGGAGAGGAGAAGCCTTGGGATCACCTAATTGTGGCCTTCCAGAATCTGAAGGAGTCAACAGGAAAGATGGAGAGAGACTGGGGACAAGGAATGGAGGGACAGGACACGGGGAATGGCTTCCACTGCCAGAGGGCAGGGATGGATGGGATATTGGGAAGGAATTCCTGGCTGGGATGGAATTCCCAGAGCAGCTGTGGCTGCCCCTGCATCCCTGGAAGTGTCCAAGACCAGGCTGGACAGGGTTTGGATCACCCTGGGACAGTGGAAGATGTCCCTGCCCATGGCAGGGTGGAACGAGATGATCCTGAAGGTCCTTTCCAACCATTCTGTGGTTCTCTGGTTCAGTGATTTTAAATGAGATTTGATACCTGTCCCAGACAGTTCATTTGGATGCCATTCCCAAATCCAGTGCAATGTAGTTTAGCACTTTAATTTACATTCCTGGGAGAAACTCCTGGCAAACCAGCTCACTGTCACAGGAACAGTGATCTGCAACCAGTAATTCACTCTGAGAGGAAAATGAGAATCTTAACCAATGGAATTTTCCACAGATCCATCTCTCTGTGCAAAGAAAAATACCAACATCACAAAATGGCACGTCAAGGCTTTGCAGCTAATTGGCAGCAGCTTGTTCAAATGTGGTTCAAACTGTCTTTTTTGTCTGTCAGTCTCTTGTGGAATTGGCTTTGGAGCAAATTCCATTTGTCCCCCCGTGTGTCATCCCTGGCATCTCAGACTTCCAACCCTCTGTGCCGTGGTTTCCCACTCTCCCATCCCATCTAATTTAAGAGTAGCCCTGCTTTAAACTCTGATCCCTCAATCAAGTCCTCCTGCATACTTTGTTAATTAGGGATAGAGTTAGGAACGTTACATAAAGTCATGCTTAAAAATTGTATTTAACTGATGTCTGAGGAAGGAAGTTCCTTTGGGTGAAGCCTGTTTTTTTCTGTGAGGGCACCACCATCATTACAAAGTCTGTAGCCTCACATAACATCAACAGCAAAGTATTTTTCTTCCATTCCAGATCCTGGAAAACGCCACTCCAAAGGATTTATATCCATTAGTCAAGGACGTACAGCATGTTCTCTGCTGGGTGGTTTGGGGATAGTTTTCAATTTCTCGTTTTAGTGGATCAATTTTTCTCGAAATTCAGTTCTGCAGCCCAACAAATCTCATTGTTCGTAGGGTTTATCCCAAACTCACTCAGCCCATATTCCTCTGATTACATTCCTCCCTTTCACATTCCCATCTCTCTGTGCAGTTTTAAACACAGGATGGATTTCTCCATCATCAAGAATCCATTCCAAGATATTTTCTGTCCACTGCAAATAGGTAGACGAGTCCCAGTTCTGCCAGTCAGTGAAATTTGGGGTAAATTTAACATTTTTTTGCCACTGAATATCCAATAGTACCCGGAGTGAGCAGACAGGTGGTAGCATTGTTGACTTTTTGCTTTAGGTACTGGACCCTGCAGGGATTTTTTTTGGCATCGTTTTGATCAAAACACCAAAGTCAGGTTGGTTCCAATCCCCTCTGGGAATGCCTGGATCTCCATATGAGCTGAGCCTGGCTTATTAGTTCATTCCTTGTCCCAGTGAGGGCTCAGCCTTTCATCTCAGCTGCTCCACTTCCTCATTAGAGGGGGATTAATCAAATCCCATCAGCCAATGGAGCTGCACTGCTGGCCCTTGGAAGTGGGAACCCTTCCGAAGGAAGAATTTTAGGATCCGACTCCGAGTCAGAAGACTCGTTCCTTGAGCAAAAATTAAGCAGGGCTGTGTGAAACTTGGCAGATCCAAATCTCAGAGGTGGTGCAAAGTTGAAAAAAGGATGAGAGGAAAAATTGAAAAATAAAAATTGGTGTTTGAATGTCTGGGTTTTCTCCAAGCTTCTGCCTTTGGGGAGCTCACAAAAAAGGCTTTATTTGCTTTGAGTTGCACTTCCCAAGTCACAGATATGTTTTTAGAGGAAGGAACCTGCGTTCCCAGAGGTCAGCGACTTTCCAGATGTGCCAGTGATTCCTGGGCAAACACCTTAATGTTTGGGCCTTAGCTCCTGCAAGATGGGGGATAATTTTTCTTTCTCGATTATTTTGATGCAAAGGTTTTCAAGCTTTAAGTATGATCTCTTATTTTGAGTTGAACGGTGAGAAATCTGCATTTCTCAGCCATGGCACTGAAAGGTCACTATTTTAAAGTAAAATAAGAAAATTTACACTGTGACGCGAAACCAATTTGAATTTTGCTTCATTTTCATTGTCAAATTTATTGGACAATGTCAAATAATTGTCAGATTTTAATTTGGTGACAATCCTTTATCCAGGTCACGTCTTCCTTTGTGAAGACTGAGAAAAATTTAATGGAATCCTGAGCTGCTTGGAAAGAAAATCACTCATTGGAGTTAGAAAGAGAAAATCCCTTCTGATAAAATCAACACTATAACCACTTCCCATTTCATATGAAGTTCCCATTTCCTTTGGAATCTGAAAAATCAGCACTCAGTCACTGAATGCTACCTGAACCTGGGATTGTGCCTATCACTTCTTAGCCTTACCAGAAAAGTCGGGGGGAAAAGGAAGGAAGAAAAACAGGAATTAGGAAGAAGCAGCTTTATCATTTTCAGAAAGCCTCACGAGGCTCCTTCACCTTGGAGATGTCACGGTTTTATCTTCTTTTTTTTCTCATTAGAGTCAGGATTAAACGCACGGGAGACGGAGTTTCTTGTTCAGACTCAGATGTTTATTAATTCTTATCCATGTTACAGACTCACAAGCTGTGAGTTCTAGCTAATAAAGTGAAAAATGTTGATGTATCTCTTTTTCTACAAGGCCTTTTAAGCACAAACTGTTTAATTAAGAACTGACACCTAAATTATTTTCGTTTTCAACCCAATAACCAAGAACTCGTGGGCTGCACTGTGGACTTTTCTATCCAATTACAAAATACCACCCAAACCCATGGAGAAGAAGGTGGAAAAGAAGAACCAGCCTATGCCCTAAAGCCTCCATTTTGCCTTAGAGATATATTATATTCTAAAACCTTCACGTTTTCCACCCTGTGATATCACACACCTCTATTCAAACTCCACACCCACAATCCCAGTGCTATCACTCAATTTTGGAAGCTTCTCCACGGCCTCAGGTCAAATGCAGTGCTTTCCTGAGGGTCAGTGCCTGTGAGCACAGAAAGCCCAAAATTCTCCATGACCAGGGCTCCAACAGGGAGAGTTTTCCAGTGTTTTTCTGTAGGACCGGTTGGGCAGGGGAAGGGTGAGATCCTGGGATTTTTCCCACCTCCTGGCTTGGGATGAGGTAACTCACCTCACTAAGAACAACACTGCCTTTTCTAGGTGGCCTCCACCGACTTGCAGCTCCCCTCGTACCTCATGCTGAGTTTTATATCCGAGGAATTCAAGCTGGGAGCCTGACTCATTCCTCCGAGCTGGAATACACCACAGGGCTGGGAGAACAAGCCCCCGTCAGTCTGGGAGCTGATCGAGAGGGACCAGGGACCACCTGAGCTTGGGAGATCTCCCGGTTCCTCTGTTTCTGTACCACCCCCTCCTCCCTGCGCCCCCTCACAGCTCTGCTTTTTAATTAACCCTTCTTTGACAGAGACTCTTTTTCCTGCCTCCACCACCCCAGGAGTGTCACCGAGTCCTTCACCAGTGTCACTTACCCAGCTGGGTGGCCCTGAGGCCACCAGGTGATGTTCATTAGGCGATAGGCTCCAAAATCCTCCCTTTTTCTTTCTTTTCCTGCCCTCCCTGCTCCTCTGGGCCCCTTTGCTGGCCCGAGGCCTCCCAAATCAGTGTCACTTTCCCCATACCTCTGGGCACAGCATCCATGTTCTCCTGCTCTCTTCTTTCATCCACATCTCTCTGTTGGCTGCAGTTATAATCCAGGGGGTAGGAGCGGGAGAGGCTGTGGCTGGGAATTCTTTGGCTCCTCTCTCCCACTGCCTGGACACCCCTTGCCAGCGCATCCTTCACGCTGGAAAATGACAGCTCCCGAGGCTGATGATCTGCTCGGCCAAAGGAAGAGAGCACAAAAATCAGCATCTCTGGAAGATCTCCTGAGAAAGGAGATCCCACACACGGCCACAGCTCACAATAAATTTGTTATCCCTGGCCGAATTCATTTTGTGGCCGCTCCTGTGGCTCCTGGAAGCCAAATTCATTTCCAATTGCCATGGTCGCTCTCTCAAACTGTGTCTCTGCTGATTGTGAGTCTCAAATCCTTTCACTAAGGCAGGAAATAGGATGGGTTTGGGAGAGAGGGGACAAGGAGTAGGAAAACAAACAAATGATGCAGCTTCTCGTGGGCTGGTGGAAAATGATTCATTTGGCCATACACACAGCTCACACCTCAGGTGTTTTATCCAGGATTTCCAGATGGAAAAAATATTATGGAATCATAGAATGGTTTGGGTTGGAAGAGACCTGAGAGATCATCTCATTCCAAACTTCCTGCCATGGGCAGGGACACCTTCCACTGTCCCAGTTGCTCCAAGCCCCGTCCAACCTGGCTTTGGGCACTGCCAGGGATCCAGGGGCAGCCACAGCTTCTCTGGGCACCCTGTGCCAGGGCCTGACCACCCTCACAGGGAACAATTCCTCCCCAATAACCCATCCATCCCTGCCCTCTGGGAGTGGGAAGCCATTCCCTGTGTCCTGTCCCACCATCCCTTAGGAATTGTCTCTCTCCATCTTTCCTGTTGACTCCTTCAGGTCCTGGAAGGTCACACTGAGGTCACCCCAAGGCTTCTCCTCTCCAGGCTGAACAATCCCAATTCTCTCAGACTTTTCTCCCAGCAGAGCTGCTCCATCCCTGGGATCCCCTTGGTGGCCCTCATGAATGCCTCCCCCTCCAGGGTCCCTTTTCTGTCCATCAGGTGAAAACTCCACCCCGACGTTGACATGGAGATTACTCTCAGGTCATGAACTGTATTAATAATAAAAAGTGAATTATTGAGGAATTCTTAACACTCTGCCTGCCCCAGTCATTTTTCTCACCTTGTACTGATCAAAAAGCTGCTCCAGAATTCCCCAAATTTCCCAGCTGCTTAGCAGGTGTCTGAGTTTATGGCATCACAGAAACATCCAACCCCCCGAGACTCTCCAAGACTCATTTAGAATAATATGAAAATAATTTAATCAGCTTCAACATGCCAGGAAAGCAATACCCTGTCCGAGGGTGAATTCCACGATTCCAGCTGTCAGGAGGCTCTGGATTTAAAATACAGTAAAACTTTTACAACCAAACCTCAGAGCCAAATTCCTCCCATCGTTAATTTTTTTTCAAGGAAGCAACCAGTAGTGAAGTCTGAGGCACACATTTATTGAGAAAAGCATAAAAAAGATAAGTGCATTAATAAATCTCATTCATTTATTAGGGAATGTTATGGATGCAATTCCCCAGAGAACCTGAAATTAAGAATTTGAATTAAGAATTCCATATCCTGAGGCTTTGGGACATCTCCTTTCTCAGCCCATTTTCCCTAAGTCTGAACACCTGCAAGTTGTTCCCTGGAAAGCTGAGGTGGCCAATGTTCCTCTTGGTAGGAAAATTGTGGAATTAGGGAAAAAAATGGTTCTGGAGGACTTTTCTTGAAGTCATGGCATTTTTGCAGACGGGTTATAACAGCAATGACAAGGACCCCTGCTATTCCATGAGTAGCATCTGAAAAATATTTGGAATTGGACTCTTTTAGGACGATTAAAGATATTGCATGGAAAAAAAACTTATTAATTTCTCTAAGTGCTGTGTTTATTAAACTCATGTGTAGACTCATGTTTTGGGAATAGTGTAATTCCCTCATGGGCAGTTTTAGCTGGAATTCTGATCCTTCCCATTGTTTTTCTCCAACTCTGAATGGTTGGTTCAGCTCTTGTTCCTGAAATGTGGTGGCCAGCACTGAACTCACTGAAGCCTTCATGCCCGCCCTTGTTTTCTCCCAAATAAAACCTTATTTAACCAGTGATCAGCAAGGTTTTAGAGGTTTTATTGATAATCTCTATGACTCTACATTCTTTAAAAAAATCTCATTTTCAGAAGTTTGATTATATTTATTTATATCTGTCTGCACAAACATTTTCTCTGTGTTTGATCAGAAAAAGACATTTAGGGGTTTTTTTGGGGGGATTTTTTTCAGTCTATAAAATGTCTTGGAACTAACCCAACAGTTCCATATCCTCAAAAATAATCCCATTTTTAAGTGATCACACTGAACGCCGTGAGACGTGACGCTAACGACCAAATCAATTAACTGTGTAATTATACAGGTCGAAAACTCAGGGAAAAGTGGGATTGCAGCCCCTGCAGAAGGGGAACCCCTGTGTTTGTGTGCTTGTTAAATGAGGTCTTCAGTTCAGTTCAGAACCCACGAGAGGAAAACTTCCCCATCCACGGGCATCAGTGTGGGTGTGTTGAAGAGGAGGGGAATAAATCCATGCACAGCACCAAGGAGAGGGGAAATATTAAATATTAACCACATTAAATATTAAAATCCATTTCACTCGTTTCCACTGAGGTAGAATTTTTCCCTGTATCCCTTTCCCACCACTTTATTATTTTATTTAACTCCCAACACACGTCACAATGGTTTGCTGATGATTCTCTCACAAAGGAAAAAAAAAAAATCAAAAAAAATCAAACAAAATCAACTTCCTGTAAAAAAGGCTGAGGATTTTTATTTTTCCCCAGTGCAAACGTCAGAAATCCAAGTTTTCATGTGTTGGGACTTGAATTTTGGACTTCTGACAGACAGAAGGGCTGATGGGCCAGATCATCTCCCACGAGTCCCTGAAATTAATTACTAAATTAATTATTCATTAATAAAGTCCTTTAATTTTCAGTGTCCTGATGAAGTATGGAGCACTCCCAACTGCAAATCAAGGGAAACTTCCTCAAATAAACAAATAATCTGGGATTAATCTGTTTTAGAGGGGAATTTATTTTATCCCAAGATACTGATCCAAGACATTTGAGATGAAGCACCTCTGAATGTGCTCTTTTCTCCCCAGTGCAAATGAGTAGCTCAGAGAAAGAAATTATTTCTAGGCAGATAAAGTTGGAGGAAGATTAATAAGGTAAAAATGCTCAAACCTTTGCCAAAGCAGGAACTCCGAGCTCAGCCTGGACACCAAAATAATTGGATGTTTTCACATTAATCTCAGTCTATTTATCGGCCTCCCATTAGTAAAATCAGGATAATGTTCCCGTCTCAGAGGGATTTTCCAAAGATGATTAACACTGGAAAACCATTCAGGAATGCCAAAAAAAAAAAAAGCCCAGGAGGAAATGGACTGTTCTGTCTTTAGAACAGCCTTTGAAGTATGGAGAGAAAATACTCCTGGAAGCAACTTCTGCACAATAAACTCCAATTTTATGAGGAATTCTGCTGCTATCTGGGTATGGGTCTCTCCATGGGAGGCTCCCATCTAAATATAGGAGGTTACTGGATCATTAAGCACGAAGTTATTGTGCAATAAAAGGGAGAAAGGTAAGGTTTCATCAGCTGTTTTTATTCTGGCTTATCTTAATTACTGAGAAATTCACTTTGCACCTGGCAGTCCATTGGGTTTTTAGCACCTAAATTTGTGTGCGTGCACTGGGCTGTGTGTGCAATGTGGAAAAAACATAAATTAGACAAGAACAGAGAGCAAAAAATGTTCTGAATTCTATTACTTTCTGGATATTATTTCTTCTTTCTCAGGAGTAAAATCCTGCATGTGCCCCATTTTCCAAAATGAGGAAAACAAAGCAAAAGTAAAAGTAAAGTCAACTGTGGTTGGGCATCTCCAAAAGAACGACTTTAAATATTGTCAGGAAAGGAGGTTTGAGATATTTTAAAGTTCTCCATCACTTCTGAAATTGCTTTTCATTGTCAGGGTGGAGATTTGTAATTGTGTCTCATTTGATATAGATGTCATATATATTATATACATTATTATATATGTGACATACAAATATTTTATAGATGTGTATTTTCAATGTGTTTTTATATATTTATATGTATATATGTGTTGTATGATATATAATCAATATCATTAATATTATAATGCTATAATCAATACTATTCAACATTAATTGCATTAATAATGTTAATAATGCGATAAGGTTTTTATCTGTATTTTATAAATGTGTGTCATTTTTATATTTATGTTTACTGCTAGCAAGTTCAGGTTCATATATATGAAACACATAGAAGTCCCGGAATTCCTAAGCANATAAAATAATAATGATAATAATAATAGTAATAATATATTATGATTATGATAATGATGATAATAATATATTATGATAATGATAATGATAATGATAATGATAATGATAATGATAATGATAATGATGATGATAATGATGATAATGATAATAATAATAATAATAATAATAATAACAACAACCCCCTCCCCAAATCCTAGGAGCCAAGACTTAGTAATAAACCAGGGAATCAATAGCAAGTGCCCTTATTGCCACGGAAACCCAGCCAACCCAAACACTGGGAGGCTGCGATTCCCAGAATTCTCCCGTGCCAATGCCATTATTGGGCCCGTCCAACCCCGATACCCCTCTCCTGCCTCGCCACCTCAGCTGAGGTAATACGGGCTGCAGGATTAATAACAGCATCCATCTGAATTTGGAGCAGGAGGGCCACGGGAGCAGCCTGGGTGGGAACGGGGCGATTTCAGTTTGTTTTGTGCCGTTTCCAGGCTCGGCCCCGTATTTGTCTGGCATTGCCTGGATGTTGCCATAGTGACCTTTGATAAATCCATGTTATGGATGCTGTGAAACATAAAGCCACGGCGCATTGCAGGGAGGGGAAGTCCGTGGAATCAAGCAGGGGGCTGGGAGCTTCAAAGGCATTTTGGTCAGATTTAGTGCTCTCATCCGTTCTAATAAATGCTTTGCTCTTAATTAAAAACTGCATGTCTGCGAGCCTGGAAATTCATTCCACTTTGGAGGAGTTTCTATGGGAAAATTCATATTGTCCAAAGCAGTTGGCTGGATTTGGTGAGTCTGTATAATTTAAATTTATTTTAGTGGGGGTAAAATTCTACCTTTGCCTCACCGTTACTGTTCTCTCTAAACATTCCTTAAATCAGCAAAGAAAATAAGAGGTTCAGGTCATTCCTCATCTTGAAAAGCAAAGACTTCACTTTTTGATGGGTGGCCACCTAAAAATTGGAAGTTCAGTCCAAGCTGGGGAGAAATGAATATTGGGAAAAGGGTTTTCACAAGCTCCTCAGGGAATGGCCACATTTCCAAGGCTGCCAGAATTCCAGGAGCATTGGGGCACACTCCCTTAGGAGGCGCAGGGTGGAATATTTGGGGTGTCTGTGCAGGGCCAGGAGCCGGACTTGATGATCCCTGTGGGTCTCCTACAAATCAAGATATTCTGATTCCATCATTCCATGAACCATGAGCAGATTGAGGTACTTTGAGAGAGCTTGTTCTACTCTAAGTCTTAAACATTCAATCCAGGATACGACTCAATGTTTAAATTTTAAATGGCAAACCCCAAACCAAGTGCATCTATGGCTGTTGCTACCATCAGGAATGAACACCCCATTTTATCCCTAAAAACTGGGAACACCCAGCATTTCACAGCGTGGCAAAGGCAGGACCCAGGTGCAGCTCTTGAGAAATCTCTGGGCCTCTGTTCCAAAGAACCAAAAGCCTGTGTTCATTCTGCTCAATTCTTTAAGAAACTCACTGAAGCACCTTTCTGATGAGCTTCTTTATTCCTCCTGGGAGCACAGTTTATCCCAGCAATCATAAATCACCACCCAAAAATGGGGTGAATGCTCCACATGTCTTCACAGAGCTGCCAGCCAGAGCTGTGCTGATTAACTCAGCTCGAGTGCTGAGGGGAGAATTAATCTCCCTTAACTGCAGCCATTTCAAACGTAAGCCCCTGCCTTAAGCCAGGCTTCCTGCTTTTATCAGGGGAAGGTCACTCAGGAGGTCACTCATCCCATCTATTTTGGGCAATTAGCTAAGGATGGATGAATCCCACAGAGGGGTCTGTGGCTACAGAGTAAATTTTGGGTGATGATCTCCCTCCCAAAGACCAGCAGCAGTGTCATGTTCTCCTCATTATTTATATTATCAGGGAGGGCTCTCCAGCTTTGCTGTCCTCTGCCTGGCACTGCTTCCTCAACCAGGGGTGGATTCAGCTGGGACCAGTTCCCAGTGTTGTGTTTTGGTTTTTTTTGGTTTTTTTTTGGTTTTTTTTAATTATAAAATCACAGAATGATTTGGGATTCTTAAATATTGTCAAGTCCACCTCTTCTGCCATAGACAGGGACATTTTTTGCTAGACTAAGCTGCTCAAAGCCTGATCTTAAACACTTCCAGTCATGGGGCATCCACAGCTTTTCTGGACAACCTATTCCAGTGCCTCACCATCCTCAACATAAAAAGAACTCTTCATTTCAGTGTCTAATTTAAACCCAACCTCTCCCAGTTTATAACTTCTGACCCTTGTCCTGTCAATACAGATATTGAAAAAAACTCTTAGGATCACGGAATGGTCCTGTTAGGGCAATTCCTTACTGGATGCCAGAAAACTAGCTACAAGCAGGAGTCATCTCATACACCTCAAATGCACAAAATCTTCCCCTGCAAATTACTTGTCCTCTGTCATAAATCGGGTTTTACCCCCGTGCTGGTGGCAAAGCAGGGATCTGAGGATGGGATGGAAATGAATCCAAAAGTGGCTGGAAGAATTCAGAGGAAGTGTGAGCAAAGCCTGGAAATCCCACACTGCAATGGGAAACTAAGAAAATTCCCACTGTTTACCAAAAGTTTGAGATTAGGGTGGGTCTGAGTCGCTGGCTCTCAGGGCTTCCACAGGACACAATTTTCTCATGATGGAGAGGTTTTTAGACTTTGAAAAATGTTGTTTGGCTTGAGAAGAGAAGCTCCAGGGAGAACTTAGAGCACATTCCAATGCCTAAAGGGGCTCCAGGAGAGCTGGAGAGGGACTGGGGACAAGGGATGAAGGGACAGGACACAGGGAATGGCTTTGGAGTGAAAGAGAGGAGATTTAGATGGGATATTGGGAAGGAATTCCTGGCTGGGAGGGTGAGGAGGCCCTGGCACAGGGTGCCCAGAGCAGCTGTGGCTGCTCCTGGATCCCTGGAAGTGTCCAAGGCCAGGTTGGAGCACCCTGGGATGGCGGATGTTGTCCCAAGATGAATTTTAAGGTCCTTTCCAACCCAAACAATTCCATAATCCTACAACTAATTCTGCCAGGCTGGAAAAAGCAACAACAACAAAACCCCCACCGCCCCCAAAATCCGAAGTTCTGTGTAGCAGAGGTAACAAGATATGGAGATGCCCAGCAAGGGGAATAATGGATTTCCCAATGCAAGAAGGGTTTCCATAGATATCAAATTCCATGAAGGAGTCTCCAGGTGAAGCAGCAGACAGGAGCAAGGCGCAGCAAGCCCTGCCTCTCTTTGTCCCATTTTGTGCCAACAGAGGCGATTGAACTGGTTTGGTTTTTTGGTTTGTTTTTTTTTTTGCTTTCCAACCTGTCCCACCAGGAATGAGAAGCAAACCCTTGGTCTAGTCGCCAGCAGGACACTAGGTGGCCCACAAGCCACACACAGCCTGTCCCCCCCCACTCCCACTCCCATCCCAGGGAGCCGTGGTGGGACCCTCGGGGAGGCTGGAGCACACACCAGTGGGAGCTCCGCGTGGTACTGCCAGGGATATTGCCTGTTACACGATTTGTACATATTTAGGCTTAGCCACCCTAAGCTGATTGCAGGTACTTAAAATTGCTTTTGTGCCATGAGCACTTAACACTAAACCTCTTTTAATTTGCACCGTGCTACTCAGAGAGATCATATCATTCTTCTGCTCCACGCAAATTCCCGATCTGGCAATCCTAGCCTGCTTGGGTATTTTTTTTTTTTAGTAATAATTAAAAAAAAGAATTTAATAAGGATTTGAGTTTCTTTATTGAGCTTTTATTGTCCAGTCTTGTAATTGAATCACTCTGCTGTGACAGAGAGACTGAGGCTGTTATTAGCAAATTCTATAAACAATGGGCTTGATCCCTTTATGAAAAAGCATTGTAGGGGGAATAGTTAATCTGGGCTCAAAAAAAGTGAAGCTCTGGGAGGGGAAGGAGGGGGAAATACAATTGCAGATTCCAAATATTTAAAACTGTTTCTGCACTTTGCCATTCCAGCCCCCTCCTCCCTCCACTTCCCTTCTCCCACCACCTGGCTGCTCAAATCCCTTTTTGTTCTTTGTGCCCTGAGTCTCTGAGGCAGAACTTGTTTGCAACACGATCACCAGGGAGGAAATTTTGTCTCCAGAGCAAAGCCTCCTCTCTGAGAGGGCCACGTTGGTGCTGCTTTTCTGGGCAGCTCTGGGTTTTTTGATGGCAAACCAGCACAAATGGAGAGCTGGGACTCCACACAGATCCCAAGGAGGGGGAAGCTGCGCTCATCAGATATTTAATTTGGACATCTCCATTGCAATCAGCCAGCTGCGCTCATCAGATATTTAATTTGGACATCTCCATTGAAATCAGCCAGCTGTGTCTCCCTTGGTAGCCAGTAGAGTTCTAGTCAAAAATATTGGTGGCAGTGGATGATCTTCATCCCGTTACAAAGTAGAAAATTGGACAAATCCATGGATATTCCCTAATCATGCTATGCTTGAGCATAATATCCACGGGCTATAAGGGATCCGAGGACCTGCTCTTTAGTCAGTGTGTTAGTGGTAGACATGCCTGAAATGAGCGTGGAATTTCTACTGGCATCGAGTTTTCCGACTGGAACCTTGTCTCCCTGGGCCTCCCTTTATTTAAGCAAATAACAAATGAGGATTTCTGTTGGAGCAGCAGCTCCATGCTCTGATATTCCAGGGCATATTCAAGGTACACAGGGAGTCAGACAAATACCTGGCTGCAAAGTTGATTTTGCCAACACTGGAAAAAGTCACTGTTTCATTGTGTGAGTGCTCTGCTCAGTGCATAACTTCTCCAGGGCAAAGTCTGCCCCTTACTTTGCTTTTCCACAGGTCACTCCAGGACCTGGATCTTGTCTGTGGTCACGTAGCACCGCTGCTGAACGGCAGACAGTAATGATAATAAATAATTGATCAGGTCTGTGGTGATAATGAGGTTAGAGAAATGTTGATCAGTACGTTATCATGAGAGTTCTAAATGTGAACTTTAACCCAGAACCTGAAGAAATCAGTGGAGATTTCCAGGACATTTAGAACAACTTCCAATGACCTTGTTTAACCAAAACTAAGACCTTTTTTTTTCTTTTTTGAGGCATCAAAGGTAAGGCTGAATATTCAATTATGGAAGAAAGGAGGTGATTGTGTGAATAATAAGCATGAAAATAAAAAAAAAAGAGGCAGAAATATGAAGATCTTGATGAAGGTGGAAGACAAGCAGTTATATTTTTATATTAAATAGGAAGACTACATTTGAGCAAGGCATGGAAGCTGGGACATCATCAAATTTGGGAAAGATGGAGGATTGGGTGAGGGTTAAGAAACTGGAAACAAAATGACAGGTGGTAAAAAGGATTCATTCTAGGAACAGCAAAAGAAAATCAGATTTTGAGGGGTTTTTTTTGATAGAGAATGGATCATATTCCTATTTTATCTTGGTGCATCCCTTGTGATGTATCAAATATGAGGGCAAAAGTGTCAAGGGGTATAAAAATCTCTGGTAGCTGCGATAGAAGCAAGGGGAGGAGAAGGAAGTTATTTCTCTCAAATATTGACAAACCAAATATCTTGGGTTTAGCAATTTTAGCTTTATTTGAGTCAGATTTCCACTACAGAAATGGGGTTGGTGGAGGAGATGCAGCTACTCAGAGGTGCAGCACGAGGATGGACAGTCACAAGTTGTAGGAAGGGAAATTACAGCTGGATTAATGAAAAATATCCTCAAAACTCAAATCTGGATAAGGGTGCAATCTGTGTATAGAGAGCTGGGAAAGTGAATGGGAAAAATTCAATAAGAGAGGGAAGCAAATCTGTGAAGGCAGCCCTAAAACAGGAATGAGTGGAAAACTTCACTGATAAAAGAGTTTTTTGCTCTGAATTCTACTTCTATCTCAATGAGCTACTAAAGCCTGGTTGGAGAGAAAAATTGGCATTTCCCACTATGAGAAATGACCTGATTTGTGAGTTCCATCCAAACTTTGAACCCTAATTCATACGTTTGGACAATACATAAATCTGAACACACGTGCCAGGCATTTTTCCTGTCTAATGTATAGAAAAAAAAAAATAAGCCAATTATTTGACTGTGATGAAATTGAAAAGTTGATCTAGGGGTTTCTATGGTCACAGACCTGTTTATAGGTTTGGTGTTCCCCCAGCAGTTAAAGGGGAGCCTGGTGACCAATAGGAAAGCAAGAGCTCATTCTCCACATTCCATTAGCTTCAGAATTCCACATTAAACGATGGCTTTAGTACCATGTGGTGAAGTCTGATATGAAGAAGAACAGGGGAAAAATTAATATATACACACGCATGCACTTGTACACACATTTATGGGTGAAATATCTGTGTATCCACATATGTTTTGCACAATTAACCTGTCTGGTTTCCTTTAGGAAATAACAAATGTTGATGAAGTGAAGCAAAAATTTTTAAACCTTTGCACTCTTAAGGTTTGCTTCAGTCTGGATTTGGGGTTGGGATTTTTGTTTTAAATTGAACTCCACGGACGGCCTTGCTGCAATTCTAATTTTCTGGAGTCAGCCTGGAAACCACAAAGTGGAATTCTTTCCAGGCACTGTGACTTCCAACACGTAACCCAAATAACAATGCTGTTTTTGCCTAATGGTCTAAACATCTTAAGTATTAAATGAGGGATAAATTTGCCATGAGGTCAAGAGTTAAAAACTCTGAAATAAAAGAGCATTGGGAACGTGCATGTGAAAGACAGCGGTAGTATGATTTCCATACATCAATTTTCTCTTCAGATTACAATTCCACCAGCAAAAATTCCCTGGATTTATGTTATGGCCGTCCCAAGTTTATCTTAAACCACAAACTAGAAAGGTTCTGGTGTTCGTGTGCTCTGCCTTCACCGGGTTCTTCTGACTGAGCATGAAAAGCCAAATTGAACTTTCTTAGGCAAAATAGGTCAGGCAAAAATTGTCTCCTCAGTATCAGTGATCCAAAAGTGTGAGGGAGTTTTAAAAAAAATTCTAATTGAGCTTCCACACATTGGAAAAAAGCTTGTAAAAGATGTACCTTGCCACAGAAAAAGAGTGAGAAAAATTATATTTTTTTGGTTTCAAGGAGGGTAGAAAGCTGCAAAGCTCTGGGTGAAATAAAGAATCTCTAAAATTATACAGAGATTTTGGAATACTTTGCTTTGGTGAGAATATGGACATTGACACCTGCATGGCTCAAATTAAAAGGTGGCATCACCTGGTTCATTAACATTTGTGATATAAATGGATTATTTCTCCCAGGGGTGAATTCTACTTTTCCCATGAGTTCTGCTCACACTAAAACTTTCTGCGAGGGAAGAAAGTTTTCTACATCCTACAAACCTGTCTAAAATTAACTCCAGGTTCGTGTTTTTGGGGAGCTCTCAGACTTACACTCAGTCTAAGGTTATAATACAGATGTGAAGGGGAAAACACAGCTTTGAACAATCCTCATTTCATTTTCTAGCACGGACTTTCTCCATCCTTGAGCCATTCCATGTCAACTCTGAAGCCATTGCTGGATCCCAACACACCTTGACTGAAAATCCCTAATAATGGGGGGGTGTTATGATTATCCAGAGCGATCCTGGCTGGAATATCTCCATGCTTCCCCAGTTTAAGCAATTTCAGGTTGATCTGATTAGGTTTGGCACACAAAGATGGGGACAGGCTGAGTCAGAATTTGGCTGGAAGGCGAAACTTTTCCCTACCAGACCCAACCACTGCCGGGATGTGGTGCGGGTAATTCCAGAGGTGTTTTGCTTTTTCCAGTGCCTTTATTTTTCCCCTCAAGTTCCCTGCTCTGGCCTGGGCACATCAGTGCTGAGCTCTCACAGCTGGGAAGTCGCTCAGTGTTGAACAGCCCTGAAGCCCAGGCAGTGTGGTGGGAAGAAGGAATGAAGGATCCTTTCCAAAGGAGGTCAAAGGACCACAATCCATGCTCTCATCCTTTTTTCCACAGGACCAGCACTGACAATTCCTCTGCCTTCTCCTGCAATGCCTCAGCTGATCAAAGAAGGGAATAACGGAAGCAGAGCATTTATTGGAATAAAGGGGTTGTTGGAATAAAGGGTTTATCTCAGAGAAGAGCACTCTCAATTCGTAATTCCATGCGGATGTTTTTGGAGCTGTTCCCTTCTTGTGTTCCTTAGTAAAGATTCCCATGAATTTTCACTGAGGTCTGACCAACTCTTCAATGAGGAGCACTTCAAGAGTTCCGCTGGCACTTAGAAGTTCATTCCAACTCCATTCCAAGAGTGGAAGTGAGGAAAAAATAAGAAAAAATTGTTTAGAGGAAAAAAGGTTGAAATTTTTGCCAAAGATGCCAAAAGTTGCATCTCTTCGGCAGGGAAGATAAATCAATATTTGCTGTTTTCCGAATCTCAGCATAGTCTGACAGAAATGTTTCTGCTCCAAAACACAAAGGATTTCCTGTGATATAAGAAAATGAAATTTTGCCTCATGTGTTTTACATAAAATAATGAAACAAAAAGTTAATTCTGATAAGGCACCTCCTACAATATTCTGAATTCAGTGTTGCTACATCTTTAATTTCTTTTAGAAGAAAAAGGCGTTTTTCAGAGGAAACAAGCTGTAGAAAAATTTTCAAGCAGAAATTGGTGGTGAAAGCTCAGTGAAGAAAAACCATGGAGACAAGAACCGTGGGAGCTGCATTGATGGGAATTTGCTGATGGAGAGGAAATCTCAAGAATTAAGTAGGAACATGAAGCTTCTATGGTTTGAAACAAAAAATCCACAATTTTGGACAAGTTTTGCCTGCAATCCCAGGTGTTATCCTTGGTACACAAAACTTTTCTTATCCTTTCATGGAATCATTGTTTGATGTAGGAATTTTCTCTTTAAAGATGGAAATAATGGAGAACAAAGAAGAACCTGGTGAAAGTATCTGCTGGAGAGCACAAGGACAGGAAGAGGAAATGGAAAAATTCCTGAAGTGATGTGCAAAGTAACTTAAGCTACAGGGGGAACTTTATTTTGTCATATTAAAAATGGGTTTTGGATAGTGACTGTAGCCAAACATATCCCAAATCTTTTCTGTGGGGAAAAAAGGATCAGCCAAAAAAGATCTGAATTTGAAAGCTTTGGGTGTTTTCTGCCTGATCTATAAACCTGGCATGGCTGATAGACATCTCCATGTTCAAGTGAGGAGGGAAGATGTCACCTGTCTAAGGTTCACATATCTCAGGGAAATAATTTAAGCAGAAGATGACTGTAATGAAAATCTGGGATCTGACCAACCAGAGAAGAAGGTTTGGCATTGTTTTATAATTTTCCTAAGGAAGCAATCACAGGATATCAGCTCCAAAAACATTGGAAGATAAATATTTTATTCATGTTAAGAGCATTTCATCAATGCCGTGGGATTTCCATCAATCCAGTGTGTGGTCTGGTCACATAGAGTTCCTGGGGAATCACTGGAGACAAGCACATCTCCAAAGGATGATTCTTTTTAGTTATGTTAGACACCTACTGGAATTTGGGAAGAATCATCTTCCAGAGGTGTTTGTTTCTCCATGGGCTATCCAAAAAACCTTGCATAGATTTTTTCCAATCTTTGATGGACCAGCTTTCAAAAACAAAAAAGGTGTAGAAGAAATAGACATTGCATTTTTCTGAATCAAGTTGCTAAAATAATTTATTTGCAACTTCAATAACAAAAGTTAAGGAGTTAACTCACTTGCCTTTCCCCAAATCTCAACTTTATTTTCCTAAGAAATATGAAATAAAGTAGAATTTTTTTTTGTCAACTTTATTGAGTCTACTAGCACATCTTCAGCCAAAATATTTCATACTCTATTTTTAAAAAGTTGAAATCTCTGTTTTCTAAAAAAAAAAAAAAAAAAGTATTTTGAGACAAATATTCTCCGACAGACACATTTAGGCCCAAACCACACAAAATTATAGGAAAAACCCATCATGGCTGTCTTGGAAGCTTTGTCAGCTCACCTGACAATAATTTTAGTGGCTGTAGAAGTGCCTGGTTGAGCATCTCCAGGCTGTGCTAATCCTGGAGGTCAGAAAACAGCCACACTTCCCATGTTCAGGTGACAGCATCCATGAGTCATGAAAAATACATTCATACGTTGAGGATTGAAGAGGGGGACGTTCCAGTCTTTCCCTGAACCCCCTGGTTCTTGTTAAGAAGTTGAAGGACCAGAAGGAAAAGTTTGGAGACCAGAAGGTCTGTGCTGGTTCTGTGGGATGCTCGGGGGAACAGAGGAGGAGCCCACGTCACTCACCAGGAGTGGAGGGAGGTCCAGGTCCCTTCCCAGATGGAATGAAGGACTCCAGGAGCTGTGTTACTTGAGTCAGGGAAGAGGAACGGCAGAGGTGGTGTCAAGTCATCTGGGGAGAGTGGAAAATCCAGCAGCACCATGGAACAATCTAACCTGGGATATCTGAGAAGGCAGTTTTTCATCTTCAACTCCCCTTTGCATTGTCACGACGAAACCAGGACATAATTCCATAAATGGCTGGAGCTCCCTGAGTGTTTGGGGATCCCTGCTCATTAGAACAGTGTGGGTTTAATCTGAGTGGCACCAAGAGGCACGACCTTTGAATTTGACTTGGCAGAGCCAGGAGGGCTATCAGTGTTCTGGGAAATCAGCTTGAATTCAATTGCAGCTCTAATCTAAAAAACCCGTGCCTGACCCGTTTTATTGCACTGAGCTCAGCACCAGTCTGGGGCTCTGGAGGAAAATGCGTTGGAGCTCTCACGTAGCCCAAGGAGACATCTGGTTCAGCAGACTTCCTCTGTCATCCTGGGGATGAATTCCATCACAAAGAGCCTGGGAAGAAATTAGATTGGAATTAAGGTGGATTCTCACCTTAAGAGTTGGATGTCTGTTCAAAACCAACCATCTGCAAGTCTCCAGACAATGGAAAGACTGGAATGCCCAGAGGAAGGTTCTTCCCATATATTTGAGGTTCGCATTAATACTTTTTAGCTTTTTCCACTGAATATATGTGATGCACAGAGCTCTGTTGACTAAACATCTAAATTTTATTTTACTGTAGTTAGGTGAGATAATAAATCTATTTTAGGGCAACGCAAACCTCTTTTTCTGAAACACTGAAAGTGTTTTTGGTCACGTTTTCAGGTGTTCCTGATCAAAAGCACTTTATATATAATTAAGATGAATAATCTTAATGAAGATAAATAATCTTATGTAATTGCAAGGGAATGGAGACTTCAGGTAAAATTCCATGTGTCACAACACAAACATTTAATGTATCCATGGTGATGACACTGCTGAGCAGAACTTACCAAATGCTTCTGTTGCTGTGGGAAGGAGGGACAGATTCCATCTTTCTGCAGCTTCATGTGACTCTGGAATCACATTTCTGGATGCTGGATGCAATTAAATTCATCAGCTATAGAGATCTCAGTCCCTGTAACCACACACTGACACATTTTCAACCGTCAGGTTTCACCAAGCCTTTTCCCAAGAAATGACTAATTTTGAAAACATTTTCATTTTTGCCCTGAGGTACCAATGGTTTCCATTTCTTCTCATTCACTGGAACTGGATGCAAACTCCTGTGCTCATTTTATCACTGATTACTGCACAGACTTTGAGGGAAAGTCTGATCCGAATATGAGGGAAAACTTCTTTACTTGGAGGGTGACAGAGCACTGGGACAGGCTGGAACAGAGATGTTGTGGAGTCTCCTCTGGAGAGTCAAGATACAGCTGGACATGATCCTGTGGAACCTACTCCAGGTGAACTTGCTTTAGGATGAGGGTTGGCCTAGGTGTTCTCCAAAGGTCCCTTCCAATCCCACGCCAGGATAAACTCTAGGACACATCAAAATTTTGGACATACTCAAGATGAACCCACGTTCTCTGTAAAAATTTGGTTTATGGGTTCATTTAGTCACTAACAAACAGCTCCCTTCAGTTTCATCCCCAATTTCTGTGATATAAGATAATGCTCAACAATGCTTTGCCTCTCAGACACAGATTATCCATGAAAGGGGTGCCCCTGGATCTCAGGTAAAGGTGAGCATCATCCAAACACACGTTCAGTCATGATCTGAGTCAGTGCAGGCTGCTCAGATCATGACTTGAGAGTTAAAGGGAATATATTGGAACAGTTGTCCAGAGAGGCTGTGGCTGCTCCTGGATCCCTGGAAGTGTCCAAGGCCAGGTTGGACAGAGGTTGAAGCAAGTGAAAAGTGGGAGGTGTCCCTGCCCATGGCAGGGGTGGGACTGGATGATCTTTAAGGTTCCTTCCAACCCAAACCATTTCTGATTCCATGATGTGGTGCTGGGTAATGCTAATAAGTGAAGGATCTATCACCCCATTATCATCTCAAGTCACCTCAGGTAAAATATGAGCCAAAATATTTTTGTCATCCCAAGTGAAATGGAGATTTCAAGCTGAATTCCTTTGTACAAAGGTGGGAGTCTACTGCTCTTTGAAAAACCTTCCAGTCTCTGGATTTAACTCTCTTTCAAAGTCCCTTTCAAAACTTCTAAGGAATAAATATTTGAAGGCACTTTACAATATTTGCCAGCCCTGTGTGTCTTTCCCTTCCCACATGACACTCAGCACCTGTGTGCGGGCAACTGGATGGAGCCTCTGAGGCAGGAATTGTCTTGCAGACCAAGATGTCCACATTTATTTGAGTCTCCAATGTGGAGCTGGGTGTCTAAGCTGCCATCAAAGACAGGGCTTGGCTGGGGCAGGAGATCTGCACCAAGACCCCCTCTTACCTGCATCCCTCTCCATTGTCCATGTTCCCCGACTAGGACTGGCTCCTCTTCCTCCTCCATCTTGGCAAATCCTTAGAGAATTCACCTACAACCTGTGACAGGCAATTTGCTCTCCCTGTTGAGGAGACCACTGCAGACCTGTCAGCCTAAGGACTCACTTCCAGGGCGTCTGTCCTTCCCATGTCTCCCAAGCACCCATTCCCAGCATTGTTTCCTAATTGTGTGCAGATTTCTGACCCCCTCTCTTCCACTCCTCTTCCTCAACTCGTAATTGATCAGACACTGAACAGCTGCTGGCTATTTTCTCTTCCCAAGAAACACACAGTAATTGTATGTATGGGCTCCAAATCCCTAAACATTTGGAAAGGACAAGGACTTGAACAGGAGCCAGTTCTTTTTTCAGTGCTGGTACCAGCAGCAGTGGCAGGCATTTAAATCAGATCAGGAGGGGCAGTGAGGGTGGGGTGTGTTGGGGTTGTCAGATTTGCTGAGATTCACTTGGAGAGGGAAGGAAAAGAAGGGAAAATGCTCAAGAGAGAAAAAAACTGAAACCGGCAATCAACAAACCAAGGCAGCTCACACAGTTGGAGCCTGTCCCAGCTCCAGAGCACTGAGATTACTCCCTAAACCAAAGGGCATTGTTTGTACCCATGCTCACCCACATTTCCCAAAGTGTGGATTGCTCCGTGCCAAACGGGCCAGCTTGATCCCGGTTTAACCCGGGGGTGATCCATTGGGAGCATTGCCATCTTCAGGCCCTGTTCTAACCCCTTTGGAGAGGAAGAGGCCTCAGCAGAGGCAGCTCTCACCTGTGCTGGAGGTTTTTCTCCTGCTTTTTTTTTGCTGTGTGGGAAGTGAAAGGCAACACCCTCCTCATTAGGGACAGCTTTGGGACAGGAGCTGAAGGGATGAATTCAAGGGACACGTGTGACAAAGCAAATTGAGAATGTCAGAGGCAGGGTAATCAAGCCAAAAGCAAAAATTGCACCTCAGAAATACTCCTGAGTTGTCTTACAAGAGTTTTAGTTCACATGTGTAAAGCCACCTCTTCACTAGGCTGCTTTACCAATACTGACATTGAAATACCCATCCACCCCCTGCCAGGAGCGGGGGCACCTTCCACTGTCCCAGGGTGCTCCAAGCCCTGTCCAACCTGGCCTTGGACACTTCCAGGGACCCAGGGGCAGCCACAGCTTTTCTGGGCACCCTGTGCCAGGGCCTCCCCATCCTCACAAGGGAGAATTTCTTCCTAATATTTAATCTAACCCTGCCCTCCTTCAGTTTAAAGCCATTCCCTGTGTCCTGTCCCTCCAGGCCTTGTCCCCAGTCCCTCTCCAGCTCTCCTGGAGCCCCTTTAGGCCCTGCAAGGGGCTCTGAGCTCTCCCTGGAGCCTTCCCTTCTCCAGGGGAACATTCACAGCTCTCCCAGCCTGGCTCCAGAGCAGAGGGGCTCCAGCCCTCAGACCATCCCCATGGCCTGCTCTGGACTCATGCCAAAAAGTCAACATTTTTCTTGTGTCATCTTCATTGGATCTGAAATGTAAGGGTGAGCCACAATAAGACCAATGATGAGTACACTGGTCTCATTACAAAGATGGGTAAAGCAGAGGAGGCTTTGATTTGATTTTCTGGGGTCGTGTAGAATCCCGGAATCAACCAAAAATGCCACCCTTGAAACGGCTCACGTGACAAGAAATGGCACAGCAATGAGAGGTGTCTCTGGGGGCTCTGTAAACTTTCACTTTCCCAAAGTGGTGAGGACTAAAAACTGGGGCCCATCTGCTCTGAGCCTTCACTCTCCTGAGAGCCCCTCCATGGAACACCTCCCTGACAATGTCCTCAGTCTGTCCTGATCTCTTCCTCCAGCACAGACTTGTGGGAGGATCTACTTCTTTTTCCCAAAAGGACCATAATCATTATTGAAGTTCGATTTTTAGAAAGAAATACTTGTCTCTATCACCAAGAAAAGAAAAAAAAATTGATCCTCCACCATCCAAACCCGTCCCTGTAATTTTGTCATCTTTGTAAAATTTGAACTCCTAGGGAAAAGAACACAGCCCCTGATGTGAAAATTGACACGTGAGCTGCTGTCATTTCGGTTCAAAAAAAAGACAAAACAATATTGTAATTCCAGGAATAGCTGCTAAAATCTGATAAATTTTTTGCGTGAGCCCAGTAACCCTACACTGGACGTTTGTGGCTACTTCCTAGAGAAAGAGGAGAAAGCAAAGAAAATTCCTCTTGGACAAACAGCACATGTAATACGACAATTGGCTCCATTCCTGAGAGGTTCTCCATGCCAGCCATACAAAGAGTGAAACCTCAGAAGGGAGATGTGATTTCTGCCTTGGACTGAGCTTGCAGCGTACTTAGACCTGGCTCAGGTGTAGCTGCCTTCCCAGGTAAAGCACAGGAGCCCTGGAATGGCATAACTGGAGAAGGGGATTAAGCAATCAGCTCTGCTGGGAATAGAAACGATGCCCACGTGGCAGCTTAGCTTTCCTCAGCCTCCAGAAAGTGCCCTCAACCACACAATCGTGACCACACAGAAAGGTTTCTCTGTCCCCTTGGGGCCAGTGCCACAGTTTGGGTCCTTGAGGGAGTTTAAACCCCATTTGAGACCAGTGCTGAGGGCTCCTCATCGCTCCTGATGGGCTGAAAAGCAGCCAAACCACAAACCCTGAGCAGAAATCTTTCCTTGCAGCACCGAGTTCGTGTGAAATGAAGGTTGACAGATACACCCTGACGTTTGATTTTGGACAGAATTGTAATGTTGCAAACGCTGTGCTCCCTCCCCCAGTCCTGGGCGTCTGAATAAATGAGCAAAATGAGGAAAAATGCTTACAAAAAGCACATTTTACACCAGAGAGACACATCCCCCACTAAAACACTGCAATCTAATTTCTGCCTGCACATGTGGGTTGGAATTTGAAAATACTTACATTTTTTAGCATCTTTAATCTCTTCATTTCATTGAGCAGGCTCATCAACAGTTTGTTCAGGAGTTATAAGAATTAAGGAAAATTAAAAGTTACGGCAAGGCAATCAGTGGATCTGCTCATTCACTCTGCAGAGGATTCATGATTTTCCCTTGTGTGTGTGGTGAAGGATTCTTGCACTTGACATCAGTCACATAAAGTCATGTTTGCAAATTCAGCCCAAGTGATCACTGGGAATTAAGAGAGAGACATTATGGGAAAGGCAGCATGGATTTTGGGGAGTCAAATCCTTATTAGGGTGACTGGAAAGACCTGTCGCCTTGGGCTGTGGCAGTAAACAAGAGGAAGCTCCGATAAAGACCTTGGAAAGAATTTTGAGCCATTCTAAATGGAAAGGACAAAATGCAGCTGGAAAATGAGGCTGGAAAGTCTTGATTATCCTCCTCTGGGAATAAACCCCACCCAGAGGGAAGCAGCATGGAAAACACCAGATGTGGCTGATGTGAGAGGAATCCAGATTAGGTAAAGCTCTGCTGTGACTGGCGTGGAATTTGGTCCAATGCAAAGGACAAGGTTGTTAACATCAGCTCTTCCCTTTAATCCTGGAGCTCTGGAAACCTTCCATGGAGGATGGGAAAGACGAAATGGAAGGAGAAATTGGTACATCCTTAGCACAAGAAGAAATTTATCTGAAGTCACATTAAAATCCTGTCTTTCGTGCCCTCAGCTCCCTTTATATTCCCTTTATCCCCACCAGAATTTTTTTGAGGATGAATCCTTGGATCTAGTGCAGGATTCCACTAAAAGATGAGATTAATTCTGTGCTAGAGGCCATTAGTGGGAGTGATTATAAAGAGAGCCTGAAACAAAGATCTCAGGTCCTGGAATTGTAGAATATTCTGGGTTGGAAGGGACCCACCAGGATCATCAGGCCAGACAAATCCCACTTGTTTTTCAAGGTGTGCAAGATCAAGTTGGTTGATTTTGAGGATGAAGTTTATTTTTTTAGGTTGATTTTTTTGCTCCATCTGAGACTACAAAGACTCTTCCTGTACTTTTGCCACCACATTTGAATTCTCTGGTCTCTAATCAAGGTTGAAATCAAACTGCAGCCTTTGCCTTAGTGGAGAAACCAACAGGAAAATTCCCTCTTCTTCCAAGCTGATGGATTTAATCTGGTTTATAGCTACTCAATATCATCATGTTTTGTACCCCTCAATTAATCTTGGGTGTTATTGACCTTTTAATTCAAAGCAAGAGGAAAGAGATGATTGTTTATTTGCATATCTGACATGCAGGATTCCAATTCCATTGTCCAGAAACAGACTCAAAATGGATCTGGTTCTTAAACTCATCAGACCTTGCATATAAACAGGGAGTTACAGCAATGCTGCAATCAAAAAGTCCCATTAATTTTCCCAATTAATCTCATTGTCATAGATCAATTGTTGTTTTACCATGACCAACTCATCGTTATCTGATTTCTCCTACCTTATCACTCCCTCCTTATTCCATTTATTTGATGTTTCATTCAACAAAACACACGGACAGGTTCCCCTCTGCTGCACCCCCAGCTTCTGTCCCAAAAATCCAAAGCAAATTTCAGAGCTAAACAAGGTTAAAAATAGGTTAAAACCAGGCCAGTCCTGAAGGGCATCAGCGCATGTTTACACGGCTACAGTGATTTTCCTTTCCATCGAGGCCACAGTTTCCAGCTCTGGCTTGTCAGGAGTTTCTTTAGGATAATTATCCCATCTCCACAGCCACTGGCAGCTGGAGGCACTCTCACCCTCCCAAATTGCACATTAATTTGGAAGCGGAGAGGACGTCACAGGGAACGCGAGGCCAAGGGCAAATCCAAACACCTTGGATCCACCACTTCATCACGGAGCTGGCCAGAAACCTCCCTGAACTTGCCAGAGAGGGATGAGGCCATGGAATGAGCTTCCCACAGATGGATAATGTGGGAGTGAAACCGCTTACGAAAGGACCTGTTTGAACCTTCCCCAAAACACAGCAGTGCCACCGCAGCAGGTTGAGGAGAATTGGGGGAATATTTGTACCACAACTGCCAGGAATTCACTTCTCTATGGGTGCAGAAAGGAATTTTTTGGGGCACAAGTCCAAGCTGTGCCAGTGAGGGACTTGAAGTTGATTCTTCTACATCCCATGGGATTCTGTTGACCCCAGTTTCTACATTAGAGGGGACATGACTCATTCTCTCTCTTTGGTCACTTCATTCTCCACTGCAGAAGAGTTTCCCACTGAAAATTTCATGAAGACTGGAACATTTCTGGAGGGAAAAAAGAATCTTCCTTTTCAAACATTTAAATGAAATTAAACAAGAAATTTGATCAGTAGTTCTTGTCTAAATGTCCTATACAAAAAGACCAAAATCTGCTGGAAATCCCATCATGTTTTGAAAGGATTCAGATTTATTCACCTGATAAATGGGAAGGAAAAAAATATTTTATTCTGAAAATATGGTGTGGGGTTTTTTCCTGAATTTTTTGTGCCCACGGATCCTGAATATGAATAGCTATAGAACTTTAAAAACATTGCTTGATACTCATGAACTGCACAGCATTTTCATGTAGAGTCCACCTGTGCGTCTCCAAGGAAGGGAGAGGAATATTTTAAATAAACTGATAAATAAGGGACAAGGATTGAGGTCACCTTTTAGGGAGAACTGACCTTCACCTTCTGGAGTCCTTTTGAAGTCCCAGCCATGAGCCATTTGCAGCCTTGATTTGTGATCCATAATTTGGTATTCCCACCCGCAGAGCAATGAAGCACTGGCTGCTCTACTACAGAGGATGCTCCCAAAGTGCTCCCAGTGCCTCTGGAATTATAATAACGGTGTTGTGAATAAATGACAAGCATCATGTCCTTTTTTTTTCTGCTAGCCATGGGCAGCTTCCTCTAATGCTTGACAACCCTTTCCACAAAATCTTTCCTAATTTCCAATCTAAACCTCCCTGGCCCAGCCTGAGGTCATTCCCTCTCCTCCTGTCCTTGTCCCTGGGGAGCAGATCCTGCCCCCGGGCTGTCCTCTCCTGTCAGGGAGTTGTGCAGAGCCACAAGGTCCCCCCTGAGCCTCCTTTTCCCCAGGCTGAGCCCCTTTCCCAGCTCCCTTCTTGTCCTCCAGCCCCTTCCCCAGCTCCCTTCCCTTCCCTCCAGCCCCTCAACGTCCTTCTTGTCATGAGAGGTCCCAATCTGACCCCAAGATTCCATGTGTGGCCTCAGCAGTGCCCAGCACAGGGGAATGATCCCTTCCCTAACCCTGTTATCCACACTGTTGCTGGTACAAGCCTCTTAGCACTTGCCAGCGCTTATCAGTGAATCCCTAAAGCCGAGAAGAGAAAGGAGGAGGAAGACCTTCCGTTCCCTTCCCTTTAAACATAATTTCCTATGCGTGCAAGTAACATGAACGCTGCAATTACACGGCCAAGCAGGCTGAAGACAGAGCAAGGAGGGGGGGAAAGAAGGAGGAAAGATTTACAGCTCTTCCAAAAGATGGAATTGAAATATGTAAAAGAGGGCAGAGCCAATTGCCAAAATACTGGAGGTTTTCTTTTCCTTCCACCGAGCACTGTGAGTGGTGTTTTGAAGGGGGAGGAGAGCGGGGAAGCGTTGGAATCTCGGGGTTTTCATTTCACCATGAAACTTTAGCACAAGAAATTTTAATTGTGGATCCTTGTGGACAAGACCTTGAAATCCTACCCAGCCAAAGCTTTCTGGTCCCGGAGCGTTCTTGGAACTGGCCCTGGCTCCCAGTCGCTTGGGTGCTTTATCCAGGCTTGCTCCCTCAGCGCTCAGCGGGATGGATGCAGGGCGGGTTCACGGGTTAGCAGTTTGTTAGGAACCCCGGACACCCCTTGGTCAGGGGCTGTTTCACTGCCTCTCCTGCAGGCAGAGCGTTTCTGTCTGCTCCCGAGGATATCTCTGTGGGAGTTTGCTCTTTTCCCTGCCTCTGGAAAGCAACAGGCCTTGAACGCTGCTGGCACCTAATCAAGAAACTCCGGAGGAGGAACGCGAGCGCGGCCGCTGCGAGTAATTGATTGTGGCTACTGGGTGACTGCAGCAGGATTTGTGATAGTGTGAAATCCTATATCTTGGAGGGCCTCAGAATTATCAGGGTATTTAATCACGGGCTGGGCATGTCTGGGCTGTATTTATGTGTATCACCATCAGAGGGTCACTTGGGCAAGGCGCTGAGATAATGGAAAGAAAAAGGACTTGGAAAATAAGGCAATAAATCCTCACACTGAGCTCTTGAATGTACAGAACTCCTTGGGAAGCACCAGTAGCCAACTAATGCACCTCCCCATGATTAATCTGCGTTTTAGAGGGCGAATATTTCGGTCCAGGTAGAAGTTGGAGGTGCCTCTGTGACATTGATACAGACCAGATGAAAAGTTGGCTTAGTTGCACTGAAAGGTGGGTCAGGAATCCACAGGAGAAATCCATATGAGCTCACATTATTTGGAGATTTCTATTTCCCAAGCCCAAATATATTGTAAAAACAGTCCCTCCTGCAGAATTGTCCAGGTTCCAGATCCCCTAGAAAACCTGCTGAAAGCTTTCAGAAGTCTGAAATCAAAAGGTGTTTTAGTTAAACATTTAGCAAAACCTTGCTTGTGTTGTAAGGAGGGTTTTAAAACAATTCTTGAAGTAATACCAACATTTCCCAGGCCTCAATTTAGATTATTTTAAATTCTTTTCAATATTTTCACACAATTCTTCTCTTTGGTTTTTTTTTTTTTTTCTGGGGGAGGTTTCTTTTTCTTTTTAATAAATGCAGTGATTAATTTCACTTCTCCGAACTATTTTTGTCATGAAGTTTCAATAAATCCAAATTTCAGGAAGCGAAACACCTTGATAACTACTTGGAGAACGTTTTTAATAGCATTGCTAACAAGGTTATAAAAGTTTTACAGAGATGAATTTTTCCTGCCATCCCTCATCCACCTTCCTCCTGCCAATAGTTTCAAATATTAGTTGCAAAATCATGCAGGGATAAAAACATCGGAGCCAAAGACAAAAAGCAGATGGCACATTTCATTACTTGCTAATCCCAGACATATATTGGACATACAGGCTGGGATTCACCTGCCCTATTTTTATATTCCCAGAAATCCAAGTTTGGGTGATTCGCCTCCACTGATTGTAGAGGTTTAGGGAGAATAGGTCAAGCTTGGACATGTAAAAGAAGGGGAAACCCAAACTTTGGCTGTTTTAGCATCCTCTGTTACTCCATCCCCAATAACCCAAAAAATTCAGCTTCACCTCTTGGGAACCACAGCCCAAAAAATTTAATTATACCCCATATTCAGGTCCAGCACACGCCCATGAAGAACTAAATGAAAAACTTGCCCTTGATTGGGTCAAATATTTTTAAACACTCAGGTAAAAAGAAAAAAATTTAAATATTAAAATTTATTTCCCGGTGTTTCCTACTTCCACAAACATCTTCCTTGCTGACCTAGGAGTCACATCTTGGCTCATCTGATAGCTGGAGGGTTGCTGTTCTTCTGAACAAATCCCTTGGAGAACTCACTCCTGACTGATAAACCAGTGGAATTCAGGAGCAGGGACTGTTGCATTCAAGAGACTGGCTGGAGGAGATGATCCTGATATGCCAAAGAATAATTTTTGGATGTGTCACCAAAAAAAAAAGCAGGAGAATTGGCTTCTATTCCCAGCCCAGTCCTGAGGATTTGGAGCTGCAGTCCTACACCAGGCCTGGACAAAAGGTGCAGGAGCAAACTAATTCTTTGTGCCTTCATTTCGGGATATAGCTGAGCAAGGAAAAGAAGGAAAGGCTGCCTGGGGCAAGAAAAAAGAGGCAGAATCTTTAATGGAATGCTCAGAGAATTCACCTGAAAATCCAGAGCAAGGAAAGAGCTGGAGACTCCTTCCACAATAAACAGCTCATCAGTGTCAGCTCATCCTGTTTGTTCCAAACTGACAAAAATTTGACTGATTTAGGACAGAGAAACTTTCCAGTCTCTGTCAGCCAAAGCTGACTCACCTGATTTCCCCCACATTATCTGTCTTTCTATCTGTCTGCCTCCGATGTGCTGAGTCATTCCTTTTTCACAGAAAGCAGCATTTTCTCCTTGAAACTTGCACTCTCTGTTGAAAAAAAAAAAAAAAAAAAATTTAAAAAGTCATGGAAAATGTAGCCGTAGTACTGGGAACTGCTGTGCCAGATTCCCACTTGGCCTGGATCTCTATACCTCTGCTGACCTCAATAATAATTTCACTTGAGGGCAAGCAAAGAACTTGGTGTTCAGTCACAGAGTGACTGCAGCTGATCTGCTGAATAAATCAGAGCAGACCAACCAGTTGCTCCTTAAATTCCCAGTAGCCCGTGGCCAGTGGATTACTCCCATGCAGTGGCACAGCAGTTTAATTGGAATCTTGCGTTATTATTGTTGGTGCTGTTATTTTTAAAGGGTTTGGCTTTTTTCCAGGGGTCTTTGCCAAGTTGCTCAATACCGTCACTGGCATCAAACCGAAGCTATTAACTTTTTCCCGATGTGAGTATGAGCTACAAACGTGGATTATTTCAAGGGAAAAAAGTGAAAACTCACTCCTTTACAGGCCCTTGGTTTTCAGCAGGGACAGCTTAGAATTGATCCTATCACTAAGAAGTCCACCAGCCTCAATGATATCCCAAATTTATGTCCCCAGATGTGTCCATGACTTTGCTGAGCAACACAAATGAGGTTTGCACAGTTTTGCGTTCTCTCAGTCCTGCAGGTACCCGAGAACCTTTCAGTTCTTCATTAATTGAAGCTTACAGAAAGTTTATCCTTATTTTCCACAGCCAGGTGCCATTTTCCAAAGAGAGGGGAAATAGCAGAGCACCTTCAAGGCACTTCTTTCATGAAGGCACAGGAAAAGAGGTGGCATCACTCCCCAGCCTTGTCCAGCTTTTCCATGGCTTCTCTAATCCTTAGGATAGTGGTGCTGGGCAGACTGAGCTTGGAAACACTAATAAATATTCAACTTGTCTGCTTTTTTGCTGAATAATGGAATATTTCACGTTCAGTTGGAGTCAGGAGCGGATTTGGGGCAGAGAGGGAGGCAGAGGGGGTGTGGGATTGAATTGCTTTCCCTGCTGGGACTGGGGTTTAGTTTTGTGGGGTTTTTTGCTGTCACAGCTCTGAAAGACAGAGGAAGGAGAAATGAGGAGTGGGGCAACATGAGGGAAAGGCAAGAAATATTTCTGTGCTGATGCTGATTAGCTGATATGCAGAGGAAAGAGAGAGAAAGAGAGGGGAGCACGTTAACAAATCTCTATTTAAATCCCAACTTCCAAGTGAAAATGTGTTGGCTCCTTCTAAATCCCTACAGAGATTTGGAGACATCGAAGCCAGCAGACACCCTATGATCATCCACCCTGACCTTTCTTAACTCAGCCTCGAAACTTTACCCAGTGATTCCTGGAATGGCAGGAATTATCCCCACTATGTGCGTGCATTTCTAAGATGCAGCTTTAATAAACTGATGATGGGGATCAGATTCCCGGTGATGCCATGGGCTGGTTCCTGTGTTCCTCTGCAGGAATGCAACCAATGGCTTGTGGTTGGGCTAAAGCACATTTATCCCTTCTTCCTGCAACTCCTCCTAATTCTGCCACTGCTGACAGAGCTGCCTGGTCCCTGCAGGCACGGGGAGATTCATATCCCCATGAATCACGGAGCAGAGCCAGAGCTGCGCTCCGAAGATTTCCCAGTTCTTCCCTGAGCTGAGCAGGTCAAGGTTGACCAATTTTTCTCTTGTCAAAATTCAAGCTTCAGCCCCAGGAATTCTGTGCTGCAGATCCCCTGGGCTGTCATGCCTTGGATATGTGAGGATTTGCATTCTGGAGTGTTTTAAAGCCCCAGGTGATCGTGTCTCATCATCCAAAGACAGAGGTAGGCCCGTGGATATCCTGAAAGAGGATCCAGGGATGAAGGGGGTCAAAATCCACAACACTCACCCCATGTAGCAGTTTTACAGAAGATTTACTCCCTGTCTTATCCATTCCACTCCTTGTCTCCTGAAAAGGCAGTTTTGTAATGACAGCTCTGCTTTCCATGAAATGTCTTCTTCAGCCACCCCAGAATTTTATCAAGCAGACAATTAAAATTTGGCCGTTTAGCCAGGACTTCCCACCAGAGCAGCAGCTGCAGAATTCCCAGTTCTGGGACTGAAAAGCCCCAGCTCTGCTGCACTGGAAAAATGATTAATTAACAGAGCCTGGATGATTTGTGGATGCACAGAATCATGAAAAGCTGAGCTTATGCAGGTAAAACAGCACAGGGAACATAAAATCATGGTCACGCATCCTGCTCATCCTGGACTCACAGCACACACACAGCCTGGAAGCCACGCTCAGATCCCTGTCTAAGCTTTTCCAGCTGAAATATGGGATCATTCCACTTTTGTCTCTCCTTATCTCAGCGTGTTAAGCTGTGGAACGGGGGACTCAGCTCCCCTGAATGTGTAAAACAACAAAACTGGAATTAGAAGGGTAAGTTGAGGTTCTTTCACCTCTTGGTGAAAATCCCTGCCTTTTCTACTCACCAGGTTCTCCCATTTTCTTTGCATAAAGACTCTTTTCCTGCCCTTTCTGTTGAAAGTCACTTTGACCATTAACCACGGAATCTGATGGCACTTTTAAGTCTTCGATGGTCAATCTTGGCTTTATTTTTACTCTTGGGAAAAAAACAGGCACCTCCAGAAAGGAGGAATCACCCTCTAGGGATGCATCTCCCACTCCATGAACTATCAAAAGAACCTTGGTGAATAATGAAGTCAGATGAGATTTGACATTTAGGATCCATTTCCCAGCAGAAATCAAGGATGTGTTTCATTTTCAGCGTCACATGCTGCGCATTTGTAGAAATACTGGCTTTTGACCATTTTCTATCTTAAGAAAAATGGGTTTCATCATGCTAGAATAACTTCTTAATTCTCCCAAAATTGGAGAGTATTTAGATTTACATTTTTTCCTGAGTTACCACTTTTAACTGATTAGTGAAGAATAATAATTTCTCATTCACTGATATGATTTCTTATCAATTATCAGTTTCTAGTCAGGACTGGAAGTTGCCAATCTCAGCTTTATTTAACATCAGGCCTGTCCTGTAAAAACTCCTTCTCTCTAATTCTGGTTAGAGAGAGAGAGAGAGGGAGAGAGAGAGAGAGAGAGAGAGAGAGAGAAATTTATCCTAAATTTCTGATTAATTAGGAACCACTAATCTGAGTCTTCTCCATGTGCACCAATATTTACTTTTTTCAATTGCATTGCTCCTGTGAGTGTTCTCCGTGCATGGCTACAATTAATAATTTGAATTTTTTTTTAATTGCTATAATTTGCCTAGGGAAAGGAAGTCTCTCAAGTGTGGAATTCCAGCTCAATAAGTCTCCTGAAGGAGAAGGGGGGGTTCTAGGTCCACCAAGGATATATTTGTGGAATACTCAGTGCTGAGGTAGATTCCTTCAGGAGAAACTCCCAGGGATCAGATCCTCAGCTGATGGGAACCAGAAGTTCTTCCACCTGTCCAAATCCCATTTTACATCATCTGCTCCTACCAGATCACTGTAGGATTGACAGCTGATTTTATCACTGAATATTGACAGTTGCTTTTATCACTGAATTTTGGCAGCTGACATTAGCACTGCTTTAAAACAGGAGATAACATTTGTTTGAGTCGTTGCAATATTTTGTCCTGTCCACAAAGGTGATGTCAATTGAAATAATTTTATTATCAAAATGTCTGTATTCCATAAAGCAAAATAATCCTGCTCAGTGCTCCCTGTGTGGTGCAGCCTTTTCACACGGATGTTATTGGGATCCCATCCTGAGCTTCAGGTCACTCTGGAGAGGAAGAGGGGGAGAACACTTTACCTGGGAAAGCAGAGAGCAAAGAGCAGTGACTTTGATAATTCCAATTAGGAATTCACAGGCCGCTCAGAGGCTGAGGTGCTGTCAGTCTAGAGATGAATTATTGAGGCGAAATGGAAGAATAAATGTAATTTATCCAGGGATCCACAGCGAGGCAGATCCTTCAGGACTGCCCATCCCCAGTTCACCCACACACATACCTCCCACTGCAGAGATGATTTTGGGACCCAAAGTGCTGTGATCAATCCATCACTCCTTTGGCCACCACCTCTCTTCCCCTCCCTTCAGTCAGTGTTTTACTCCTTCCAGCCCTCATTTATTTCTTTGGAAAGAACAAACCTTCTTTGTCCAGGGCTCCTGCAGGTTGCACTGGGAGGGGTGGGGGATTCCCTGCCAGGGGAGCCCACAGCTGGTTCCTGAGCTCACCGCGGACCCCGGTGTCACAAAGACCCCACAAACTCAGAGAAGTTGGGCAGCCCTGTGTTATGGGAGCTGGCCCCACACCCATGCCAAGATTCTGGATTTCCTGGCGCTCTCAAGCTCTTTGGACCACGGGGAATTATACATTGCACAAGGTATCCGATGCCAAACTGAATTCTGAAAAAAGCGCACGGGAAACAAATCAAAATGACCTCTTCAAGAAAGGATCCTATGGAAGTGTTTTTAACAATAACAGAGCAGGAAAATTTGCCTTTTCAGACATTTACCCAGCTTCTCTGCCTGCTGGCATTCCTCAAGTGCACTTGGACACACGCTGGGCCACCGAGGGCCGGGATCCTCTCGGATTTCACAAACCGAGCAAGGTCAGCCCAGGGCAGAGGTTGGGTGAGATTCCTTGCAGTGAAACCCCCCCTGTCCATCAAAAATGGTGCTGTTCCATCCATTGGCAGTGAACTTTGTTTCAGCCCACGATTATTCCAGAGCTGGGAACAGCTGGAGTTGTTCTGGACAGTGGGTCCCACCCATGTCCTCCTGACTCTGCTGAAGACTTGGTACAATTTGCACAACACTGCAATATTCACCCAGAACGGCCCTCTCAAAGTAATTTTTAACTTACATTCCACACTCTGCAAGACTTTTGATAAATAAAATGCTACACAAGGTACCCCTCTTACTGATTTCCCTTTTCCAGGGAAATCCTTGCATGCTTTCCCTGCTTCCAGCACGAGCGGTGCTGTCAAACTCAGCTCAGAATTTGCCTCAGGCAACACCCACACAGATATTTCAGGAGTTAAGCTGTGTTCAGTGGGATTCAAGTAGCAAAAATGGGGATGGTTATGGTGTAGAAATCTACCTGAGCTTGTAACTCTCACCTCTTCTTGGCATCAATAAAAGAGGTCTTTGGATGTAAGATCTGGTCAATGCAGCCAGAAGTGAAGAAAATGGTGCTGTTCCATCAATTGGCCAAGAAAAATGGCTCAATAAACTCACTAAGTTTATCTGTGGGACTCTGCAGCATTTTTAGGAGCCCTGAAGTCAGTTTTAGCATGATCTCAGGCCCTCAGGCTGTGGGCTGAAGAACATTTTAAACCATCATAAAGGAATCAGTCCTATTTTCCTCTGTCCTGTACCATTGATTCTCCCCAAAGTCACCAAAAGCTCAGAACCTGAAAAGGAATTAACTCCTCATTTGGGGTTTAGCAGGGGAAACTCAAACCAAACAGGATTAGAAATACAAATAGCTGTAAACAGGACTCTCCACCTGCCCCCTCTGGTCCCAGTGGCCTGAGGAGCCTCTCTGCAGAGGCTTGTTTTCATTCCAGGAACTGTCAGCAGCATCCTGGATTGCAAATTATTCCGCACAGTCCCCTCTGGCACCCTGGGGAATTTGTCTTTGTCACACTGGAGCGCTGCCGTGCTCCCCAGTGCTCTCTGCCAGCTCCCTGCTTTTCCTCCAGGCTCTTTCTGGCTGTGTCTGTGTCTCATCCTCTCCCTGCCCTCCATAAATGGCTTTTTCCTAGGAATGCTGTGCTGCTTTCAGGAGGGTTGTAATCTTCATTTCCTCTCCTTGGCCCAAAGGGGAGCATCCGATACAAGACAAACAAGCAGAGTTGTCTCCTGCTGCTCAGCTGCAATTTTTGTGAAGAACTGTCAATTATAGCACATCTATAGTGCCATTCCCCCTTTTTTTTTAAAAAAAAAAAAGTTCATTTTCCAGCTGTCCTGTTCCCCTGCATGGATTTATTTTAAGGGTGCTGCGTGACATTAACAGTGCAAGGGAGAGAAGGGAACCTGTAGCCCCTAAGGGACAGGATTGCAGTCACCTTGGGTCAGCCCAGACTGATACTGATCAGGATTTTAAGGTCCAAATCCATCATTTTGCTCAAGGCCAGAATTCTCAGGCCTTCCTTGGAAGAAGCCAGGCTGGGAAGTTCAAAGTTTCGTGGGAAAAGTCAGGATTATGAAGGCACCTTGAGCCATCTCGGTACTGAACCACTCCCAAATGCTGCTGACAAACAAACACAAAATAAAGATCCAAATTTTCCTTTATCCTTGGAGACAGCGAGGAACCCCATAAAATGGGCATGATGAAACTCACGGAGACAGATTACAAATGGCAATTTTGGCTGGAATTTCTGGGATTGGATTAGAGACAGTGAAATGATGGTACCTGCAGATAGCTGTAGCAGCAGCGAGGGAGAAGCTGGTTGCTACAGCAGTGATGTGTGTTATGCTAAACCCCACATCCCTGATAGAGAGTGCAGGGAAGGGCACGGAGCTGGGAAAGGCAGAGATGTGGGAAGCCAGATGAAAAGTTTTATTAGGTGATTATTAAACTCTTCTGCAGTGCCAAGCGCAGCGCAAGGCTGCCAGCTCGTCTCACTGCAAACCCAAAATTAAAATAATGAGAGGGGCCCTAATCATGGGCTGGGTGGTGGCTGATTTTCTATCTGGGCTGGGTAAAAAGCTGCAACTCCCTCATCAATCCAAGAGGGAAACTTGGAAGTGGCAGAGAAGCTTCTCGTGAGGACAATTGAGTCTGTATGTGAGAAGGGAGCTGTGGTTCCTTTATACAGACAACTAATCTGGTAATGAAAAGTCTGGTAAGAACCCAAGCTATCCATCAATCAGGACTACCAGAATCTGGCTCCTTTCCCAGGGAATGGAGGAAGATGGGACTCTCTAGACCACCTACTCACAGAGCCAAATTGTTTTGTCGTGACTGCTTCATTCCGTAGACATGGGGAGGGCACCCAGGAGCTCTGCAGAGTAGGTGGTTGGAATGATTCATCCCGGCCACACCATGAAATCCCATCTGGAGCGTCTTCATCCTCTTCATGCACTTTAGCAGGTGAGCTAAATACAATCCACTCTTCATGCATGAGATCCAGGCGTCTCCCATGGAAAGAGACAGGGATTTATGGAATCACAAAATGGTTTGGCTTGGAAAGAACCTTAAAAATTGTCCAGTTCCAACACTGTGCCATGGGCAGGGACACCCTCGACTAGACCAGGCTGCTCCAAGCCTTATCCAACCTGGCTTTGAACACTTCCAGCCCGGGTGGGTGTCAAGAGCATCAGTTGTGAACAGGGATTCCCAATGTTTGCATCCAGACCTAAGAGATGCCACAGGCAGCACGTGGATGTTGATTCAAAGAGATCCAGGACGTGGTTCAGCCAAGCATTTTATGTCACATTTTGAACCTAAATGTGGCTGCAGGGTCATATTGTTTGGCAGTGGCTTGTGAAAATGGGGTCTGAGATAGACGAATCTGCTGTCACTCCACAGTGATGTAACCCTGGACACTGATCCCGAGACATTTGGGGTGGATGCACCCACCCATCCATCTGGAATCTCCTACAGAGCAGCATGAGGCCTTCTCCAGTGTGGATCTCATCCCTCCAAAGGGCTGGAACAAGCTTCCCTTCCTCTGACCCCACCAACCCTAGGATTCTGCACACTGAGACCAATCCAGTTTTAAATAACACCGGCAATACAACCCTGTCTACGTCACATCTCTGGGGACATTTCTGCTGTTTTAACTGAATTTCTTTGCTACAGGAAGGTTTCTCCACACCAAGCTTTTGCTTGCCTCAGCCTCCTGTTCATCTCATTACCCTGGTGGTGGTGACCTTCTCACATACTTGGACCAGGTCCAGGGACGGGAGAAGGTCACCATCACCTCACCAGGTTGGCACGGAGAAGGCAACACAAGCCACACTTCCTTGACCTATGATGCTGTCCACCCATGCGAGCACAAGTGTTCTGTGGGATGTGTGAACTGGCTTTAGGATCTGGAGGCAGATTTCCATGCCTAGAACAGGCAGTGCTGGTAATTCTCCAGGAGATGAAAGGCAGGAACACATAGCGCTGAGCAGAAAGGCAGAGCCGCTCTTCGGGAACTGCGTGGGGCTGACGTAATGTTCTGTGCTGTGATATTCCCAGTAGGAACATCTGAGTTTGGGTCACAGGTTTGCAGGGAGCCATCTTGTTGATGTCATGGCAGCTCGGAGCAATCCAGCCTCCGTTTTTCCACTGCGTGCGTGCGCGCCTGTGTGTGAATCCGCGCGGTTTCGCCTGCGAGCACGGAGTCGACGTGCCTGGTGCTGCCCCTCCTGAAATCCCTGCTTTGTCTTGGGGCCTTCCCACTAAACCCTTGGATCACCGCTAGTGGCTCTGCTAAGCTGTGCCTGTGCAATTCATAGCTGGACGAGTTTGTGGGGTGGATGGAGAAAGAGACCTCAGGGCTTCAGCACTTGCAAATCCCACAGCAAGTTCCTATCTACTCCCACTCCTGCAGGAGCTCCATGGAAACGAGCTCAAACTGTGCAAATTGGCTGCAAAGTGTTTCTCTTGAGTCAGTAACACAATACTTTTTCTTTCTCGACACCAAATATTCGCTTCACCCCCAAACAGGCCTTGCCAGCTCCCAATGTGATAAGCAATTAGTTTGGTTAAGGTTTCTTTTTTTAGGAGCTATAGCTGTGGGAGTTGCTGGTCTTGGAGGAGATGTGAAATCTGCTCTTTCCCCATCCAGACCATTCGTGCGGAACTCCACCACCTCACCTTCTGGTCACGGAGAGCCAAGGCAGCTGTTGGGCATAAAAAGCCTGTGGAACCTGCCATGCCTCAGAAGCCTTTTCTGCTTTGAAGGAATTTCTATTCCTGATCTTTACAGCAGGAAAAGATTTGGATTCTCAGGTCATTTAGACCCAAACCTACAAAACTCTTTTCTTTGAAGCTCTAACTCTGCAGATGTTTTCACCGAGACTCAAAATATTTATTTCATAAGCAAAGGTGAAAAATAAATTGTCAAAATGTGCTGTGAGTCAGAAATCTGAGGGCCATCAAGGTGCTCTTAGGGCTGGAGCACCTCAGTTACAAAGACAGCACCAGGTTGGGAGAGCTGGGATTGCTCAGCTTGGAGAAGAGAAGGCTCCACAGAGACCTTGGAGCCCCTTCCAGTGCTCCAAGAGAGCTGGAGAGGGACATGGGACATCCCTTTGGACAGGGGATGTGACAAGGAGGAACTTGGAGGGATGGAGGGATGGAGGGATGTGACAAGGGGGAACTGCTTCCCACTGCCAGAGGGCAGGGTTAGATGGGTGTGGTGGTCTTTGCCCAGGGGGGCACTTTTGGAAGTAGAGCAGGGGAAGCTCCTAGCAGCTTCCTCCATGTCTGACAAAAAAAAAGGGTCAGTAATTAGCTTTGAGGATTGACACTTCGTTACACCAGTGAGGAAGTTCATATGCTTCTGCAACCGCCCATGTTAAAAACAAAGAAATCCTGGGAAAAGCTCTCTTGATTTCCGGCTGGGAAAGAGGTAACAGGGGGGTCGGGTCGGGCCGGGCGGCCCTGCCGCAGGGCCGGGCCCAGCCTGCGTGGCCCAGCAGAGCCGGCCCTGGCCTGGCCACGTGGGTGCTGGCCAGGAGAAAAGACTCCA